>VZQC01003052.1:2830700-3026809 GCA_009823505.1 Rhizomys pruinosus
TTCTCTCCATGACCCCTGCAATCCTGGGGTCTCCACTGCAACCGAGGTGCACTTCCACCAATGGTCTTTCCTGACCTCTCACAGTGCCAAGCCTCGGCTGCTCTCTGTGACCCCCTCAAATTTCAACACTGGAACCATATAGGAGACTCTTACACGTTACCAAGTCCTGCTTCTGGCTCGAGATGGAGTCTCAGGCCCCTTCTGGACCACAGCTTCTGTGTGCTGACCCTGAAGAAATTATTCCCAGAAGATTTCACCACAGTGATGCTGGTCTCTTGTTACTTACAGCTGATTTTTCAGCCCCAGCTAACCAGCATCAATTGATCAATTGTGCCAGTACAACAAAAATTTCACTTCAGGTTCTGGTCTCCTGTTACTTACAGCTGATTCTTCAGCCCCAGCTGACCAGAACCCATAGATTACACAGTCCTGATGATATCTGTTCCCCTTTAAAATGAGAAATTTCACAAGCCAGGCCTCCATCTTCTACAAATCCTTCAGCAAAACTGCTCCAAGCTCTACAGCAATAACCTTTAGACATTCAATGATTTTCCCAGCCCAAAGTTCCAAACACCTCCACAATCCTTCCCCAAAACACCAAGGTCAGGTCTGTCACAGCAATACCCCACTCTTCTGGTACCAATTTCTGTACTAGTTTGTCTTCCATTGCTGTGACAAAGCACTCTGACTGACACCAACTTGGGGAGAAAAGGGTTTATTCAGCTCACATCTCCTGGGTCACAGTTTATCACTCAGGGAGCCCAAGGCAAGAACTCAGAGCAGGAACCTGGAGGCAGGAGCTAAAGCACAGGCCATGGAGGAATGCTGTTCACTGGCTTTCTCCTAAAATTAATTCTAATTAAAAGGTAAAGCCATTAGCAATTGTTTTTTTCTTTTGGTCTTTTTGAGACAGGATCTCCCTTTATTCCCAGCTGTCCTGGAGCTCACTTTGAAGACCAGGCTGGCTTTGAATTCACAGAGATCCACCTGCCTCTACCTCCCAAGTGCTAGGATTAAAGGTGTGTGCCACCACGCCTTGCTTTTGTTTGTTTGTTTGTTTTTTGTTTTGGCACACTTCATACAACATTTCTTAATAAAATTTAGACTTATTCCCCCTTCCATGCCCCTACTCCTGCAGAGAGTGCTTATTCTGCCATACATGTCTTACATGTTTTTCTCAGTCCTTTTGTAAAATTTTTCAATGTGGAAGCTTACTGTTTAGTACAGAAGTTAACTGTTTAGGTCAGTTCTTTGAACAAGTCTCTTTTTGTTGTTACTGTTCCATTTAATTTTGTATTACCCCAAAGTATGCAGGTATATACTCCACACATACCAAAATTATGAAGTCTGAAATAAACTGTAGATTAAGTCCAAAACATGCTTAGGGAATCAGTGTTGTTATTGTTGTTGTTGTTTTGTCTTTTCGAGACAGGGTCTCCCTGTAGCCCCAGCTGTCCTGGAACTCACTCTGTAGACCAGGCTGGCCTTGAACTCACAAAGATCCACCTGCCTCTGCCTTCTGAGTGCTAGGATTAAAGGCTTGCACCACCACGCCTGGTTTAGGGATTTAGTTTTTTTTTTCTTTTATGTGTATGAATGTACTGTCTGCATGCAGGTCTGTGCACCCATGTCATGCGATGTTGTGGAGGTCAGAAGAGGGCATCAGATTCACTTGGAACTGGAGTCAAAGATGGTTCTCAGCTGCCATATGCGTGCTGGGAATCAAACCCGGGTCCTCTGTAAGAGCAGTCAGTGTTCTTAACTGCTAGGCTATCTCTCCAGCCCGGGATTCAGTTTTTAACAGTGGAGTTGCATGCAAGTAAAAACAAATATTACTTTACTTACCCAGTGTGGTGGTGCACGCCTTTAATCCCAGCACTCAGGAGGCAGAGGCAGGCAGATCTCTGTGAGTTCAAGGCCAGCCTGGTCTACATAGTGAGCTCTAGGCCAGTTGGGACTAAAGGGAGACCCTGTCTCAAAAAGACCAATCCCCCCAAAAAAACCCCAAATATTACTTTACATTCCTAATAGAAAGTTGATGTATGTTTTAATGTACTCTTTTTTGTAATGGCATCAAGTATTATATTTATTAAAAAAGAAAAAATATTACTGTTTGCCTTACAAGTAAGGATTTGGTGCTAGGTCCACAAATGAGGGACACCATACATGACTTGTTTTTCTGGGACTGTTACTTCACTTCTAGTTCCATCCATTTACCTGCAAATTTCATGGTTGTCCTTCTTTTTTTTTTTTTTTTTTTTTTTGGTTTTTTTGAGACAGGGTCTCCCTGTAGCCCCAGCTGTCCTGGAAACTCCTTGATCCATAGAAACCCAGTTCTGGCCTTGAACTCAGGAAAGATTTCTTGCCTGCCTCTTGCCTCCCAAGTGCTTAGGATATTAAAGGCATTGGGTACTTCATCTTCTAGTTCCATCATTTACCAATAAATTTCATTGGTGTTGTCTTCTTTAACCTGCATAGAACTCATAAAATGTGGTAGATGCACCACATTTTCTTAACCACTCATTCAGTCAGTGACACTTGAGTTACTTCAACTCTTTGCCATTGTGAAGGAGAGCTTTGAATAAACATGGTTGTTAGTATGTATCTTTGCAATAAGGATCGAACCTTGTGGGTTATATTTCCCAGGAGTGGTATCGACTGGGTTCAGTTGGTAGGATCATTTTGAGTCTTATTAAGAGTTCTCACAACTGCTTTCCATAGGGACAATTTACATTCCTGCCAGCAGTGGATGAGTGTTCCCCTTTCCCACACCCCCTCCAGACATCTGGTATTATTAATTTTCTTGATCATGGCCAGCTCTTACTGGGGGTAAGATGAAAGTCTTAAGTGAGTTTTAATTTTGATTTCCTAATTATTAAAGTTAGTTGAATACTTTTAAAGATTTTCTCAGCCATCTTCTTCATTTGGGAAGTCTCTGTCCAGTTCTTTAGTCCATCTTTTAATTTGTTTTCTTGCTCCTTTGTTTTTCGAGTAATTTATATATTCTGGATGTTAACCCTGTCTTAATAGTTCATCTGCTCCATTAGGTTCCTTTTAATTTTTTTTTTTCCGCCTGAGCCCAACCTAACAACACTTCGAACTTTAAGTGATTGGATTTTTTTTTTTTATTATTTTTTATGTGTATGAATGTACTGTCTGCATGTAGGTTGGTGCACCCATGTTGTGCAATGCTGCAGAGGTCAGAAGAGGGCATCGGATTTCCCTGGAACTGGAGTTAAAGAAGATTCTTAGCCGCCATGTGGGTGCTGGGAATCGAACCCAGGTCCTCTGCAAGAGGAGTCGATGCTCTTAACCACTGAGCCATCTCTCCAGCCCCTAATTTTTTTTTTCAAAGCAATTTTGTTGAAAGCAAAACTGGAAACTTTTATTTCCAGAAAAATGTTACCAGGCTGTTAGAGTTATCTATCTTCTGTGCTCCAGAGTTTCCAATTATTTCTTTATTTTGTACCCTGGAGGTTTGCAATCTGCTGCATTGTGCAGGGAAGCTGAGGATGTGGTATGCTTTCGTGTTGTGCTCTGAGCAAGGGTATGGGGAAAGATGGCAGGAAGAAAGTGTACGGACATCACTAGTTCTCGAAGATATCCATTTTTTGAATGTGTGCATGCAAACCAGACCCTGTGATTCTAACTATACCCATATAACCTCACATCTGCCTAAACCTAAGTGCTTATGTACCTTACTATAGGGGCCGCTGTCTGACTCAGGACATACATAAAATGCAATCATCTCTCACAGCCATTTTGGCTGTGGGGCCTTGCAAGTCTTTGTTGGATATGCCTCTCTTCCCTTCCTTTCTTTCCCAGTTCCCAGCCAAATGTGCCTCTGAGGTCAGCCTTCAGGTTTAAATTAGTTTTCCCAAGTAAGTGGTTTTCTTAATTTCTTCAAGTAACCTAATTTTGTATTTCAGTTGACCAGTGTGTAAAATGTGATGATAGTGCTTGCTTCACAAAGTGTACATGTGTGGTAAATGAATCCTGGCACATAAAGTTTGCAGAATAGTGACAGCACATGACAGGTATCCCACTTCATATCAGCTGTGTCATTGATCCCGTGACCTGACAGGGGTAGCATTCAAGTGAGGTCAGCCCTAATGGCCAACTTTCAAGGAAGTTCTTTGGGGATTTTGTTGCTTTATCAGATCTATGGGATACAGAGTTGAAGAGCACTGATCCCCAGTGGAGCCAGAGGAAAGGAACTAAACCACTTGAGTCTCCTCTACTCTAGGGAAAAAAATATTTCAGAAGTTTCCAGGAATTTGGAGTCAAATTGTTAGTTAACCTATAACAAAAAGTAGGAGTTCACTTAATATAACAAATTTCAAATGCTCTGGGCAATCTCCACTGAGTTCTTCAATTAGGGAGCAGCACTGAAGATAAAGCTAGTGGGGACTGGAGGGATTGTTCAGTGGTTAGAGCACTGACTGCTCTTGCAGAGGACCCGGGTTCGATCTCCAGCACCCACATGGAGGCTGAGAGCGGTCTGAAACTCCAATGCCAGGAGAACTCCAGTTCCAGGGGAATCCGAGACCCTCTTCTGACCTCCTTGGCATTGCATGACATGGGTGCACAAACCTACATGCAGACAGTACATTCATACACATACAGAAATAAATAAAATTAATTTAAAAAAACTTAAAACAAAACAAAACAAAAAAAAGTTGTCTTCTGACTTCACACACACACACACACACACACTCACACACACACACCCATATCACACACGTCAATCTCTCTCTCACACACACACTTCACACTTTAAAAAAAATAGTGTTTCTTCCTTATGTTAAGTACATTTAACTGATATCAATCTGCATTTCCTCGTTGACTCAGTGCAGTAGCCTGCTCAGGTTTTGTTTCTTTTTTCTTAAAATGTTTCAGCTTCTGGCTCATTAATATTTGGCTTGTATCTAAAGATTCCATTTGAGTCTGGAGAGATGGCTCAGCAGTTAAGAGCACTGGCTCCTTTTGCAGAGGACCTGGGTTTGAGTCCCAGGACCCACGCGGCAGTTAACTCTAGTTTCAGGAAATCTGATGCCCTCTTCTGACCTCCATGGGCATTACATGCATGTGGTGCACTTACATGCAGGCAAAACACTCATACACATTTAAAAAAGTAAATAAATAAGAATTTTAAAAAAAGTTTTCATTTGTCTGATCTGTTAAAGTTAGACTCTGAGAAGAACCCAAGAGATAACCTTGGCACCGGTATAAATAAGTCAGGAATCCAGGAAATTATGCTATAGGCTTCTGAGATTTCCCACAGAGAAGAATCTCTAAAGATAAAAATCTCCAAATTGGGGCAAAGATCAATTTGACAAGCTGACTTTTATTTTCACTGGCTATTTGCCCTGCTGCATTTTCAACAGGTTGTTAAGGCTGTGGAAAGGAGCAGAACCTGGGAAGGAGTCAGAAATGTTTACAGTCAGGTAGGGGCTTCTGTGGCTTACATTAAACTTTAGTCAGAATGCCCACCTGGAGCAAGGAGAGGGACATACCTACCTTTCTCCCTTAACAGCAGGAATCAGCCCCTCATACTAGGAAGCTTATCCTGTTTTTGACTTCTTTATGTTATTGCAGGAGTGTACGAAGCCATGTTAATCAGCAGGGGGAGACTGCGTCCCATACCAGCCACAGTTTGGAAGGTGAATGATAAGATAATTCTGTGAGAGTTAGTAACTACTGCCAATTCCAACTGAAGAGAAGCTTCCGGAGAGTCAGTGTGGTCAGTGTTTGAAGTAGGGCTTCCAAGACATGACTAGAGGTCGATCGGCTTATGTAGATGCCCTGCATGCAAATAGCAAGCATGAATATGATTGGCTTTAAGTCCCCTCAATGGTGACCTGATGCCATGAAGCTGTCTCGAAAAGAAAAGAAAAATACAAGGTTAAGTGACATGTTTGGTCTCATTCTCTAGACAAGTGTTGCTAGTATATCTAGACAAAAAAGCATCAGGAACATTCTTTTTTTAAAAATTTTTTTATTATTATTTATTTATTTTTGTATGTGTATGAATGTAGTGTCTGCATGCAGGTCTGTGCACCCATGTCGTGCAATGCCGCGGAGGTCAGAAGAGGGTCTCGGATTCCCCTGGAACTGGAGTTCTCCTGGAATTGGAGTTACAGACGGTTTTAGCCGCCATGTGGGTGCTGGGGATCGAACCCGGGTCCTCTGCAAGAGCGTCGGTGCTCTTAACCGCTAGGCTATCTCTCCAGCCCCAGGAACATTCTTGTAGTTGGTCAAGTTGAGATTATTACTCATCAAAGTAACACACACCCACAGACACACACACACACACACACACACACCACACATATGCATACACATACAGTTCGAGCCTGTACCATGGAGACCCTTAAGGCATCTCAGCAAGAGGGCATTCAGGAGAACCTACTATAGGCTTTGAGCTCTGATTCAGAGCTGGTGTAAGGAAGCAAGGGTTCACTCTAGGTTGGATTCTGTTTGCAGGGGCAACTCAACAATGGGCCATCTCAGTTATTGTTACCTATGGAACAATGGGAGGGAGGCCAGAATATAAATAAAATATATAAAGCTGCAATTGGTAAAAGAGTAGAAATCATTTTGTATGAGAGGGGGGTGTTTGGGATTTTGTGGTTGGTACCATGACCTTGCTTTTGTCTGTATACAGTTATGAATGGAATTATCACGATCGCATCTGAAGTTGGTATTGTATGAAACTGCTTATAGTAAGCAGAACGACACAGCTTACAGCGAGTATCAGGGCAGCTGCTGAATTCTGGGTGCTGTTTTCCTCTGCCTCCTACTTAGGGCTGAGGCCAACCCTCACTATTCCTCTGGTTTGGCTTGAAAGCTCAGTGTACTAAGATAGCTTGTTTAAAGAGTCAAGTCAGATATTACACAGTGTAATACCAGACGGGCACCAGGTGAGCTGTAAATAGCCGAAGCAAATGAGCCGTGCTTGCGACAAGCAGAAAGGCGAGTGAGCCTGCCCAGAGCCAAGGCTCCTGCAGACCAGGAGAAAATTTTTGTGCAGCTCCAGCAGACTCTGTTTCTAGGATCTTTGCTCCTTGGCAGCTCCACCCACCCCTGGTTTGTTCCTTTCCCACTGCATAGCGCCAGCCCGCTTTTAACAGAAGCATTAAATGGGTGGGTGCTCAGTTTCTCATCTTTTTTGTATTCAAAATTCTTATCTCCTCCAAAGAGCCAAGTCTTTATTGAGTTCTAGGTTAGAATTAGAAATGATCACGCAGTTGGCCTTTCTAGGACAACACTGCCTGATTGTTATTGGGTCAAGTGAAAAAAAACAAACAAAACAAAACTCCCTCCTTAAGAAAAAACAAAAACAACAAAACACAAAAATACCTCCCTCCTGTAATTTAAACATAGGGTCCTCGTTGCCCTGCAGAGTCACCTGGTCTGATGTGTCTCCTCATAGGACAGCCTTGTAGACATTGGGAGAAAGCTATCACACTGCCTGTACTGTTTCCTCAAAGGCTGTAAACAAGCACTGAGATTACTCCCTGGGGCTAAATCAGGCCTCAAGATGGAGGCTGTAGGCTCCTCCTGGAGTTTTTACTACCAGCATCCTTTCAGACTGAGATGGAGGCCCTGCTGGAAGATGGAGGTGGCTGGAAGATGCTGCAAAGTTTTTTTATTTTATTTTATTAAAATTTTTTTTAATTAATTTTATTTCTGTATGTGTATGAATGTACTGTCTGCATGCAGGTCTGTGCACCCGTGTTGTGCAATGCCGCGGAGGTCAGAAGAGGGTGTCGAATTCCCCTGGAACTGGAGTTCTCCTGGAATTGGAGTTTCAGATGGTTCTCGGCCGCCATGTGGGTGCTGGGGATCAAACCCGGATTCTGTGTAAGAACGGTCGGCGTTCTTAACCGCTAGGCCATCTCTCCAGCCCCCATTTTTTTTTTTTTTTTAAACTCAACTTCTCCTCTGGGGATTTTTCTAAGCAGGACAAAACACTGAACGCGTCCCTGTGGCTCCGCTGTTAGATGCCAATCCATTCATTTCAAACGCAGGTGCCAAGACGGAAGTGAAGATTTGGGTGCGCGTTGTGGAAGCAGGAGCATACCCGAAGTGCTGTGCCATTGGGCTCCTTGTTGGTACCAGATTTGTGTGAAGAGAGGCTGACTGCTCTGTGCTTGAAGGGAAGAGAAGAAGCCTGGGCTTGGGTGTGACCTCAGATTTAAATGGCCACTTCTCAACGCCTGCACAGACTGTTCATCTCAGAGCCAGGAGCTGTCTAGTAAAGCAGAACTCTCTGCATTAGGTCAGGTGATTCCCTATGGCTGTTTACCCCATAGTTCTTGGGCAATTTCTGCTGTTTGCCTTAGCGAATAATAATTTATGATTATTTTCTGGTGCTTGGCACTGTACAAAACTTTGTTTTATCCCATGCAATCTCTCCATAAAATAGTTTCTGTTATGGTATCCACTTTGATCCTAGTGAGGTGAAATAACTTGTCGGGCAGACACAGACAGCGATGGAGAGCCCAGTGCACTGCAGGTCAGCTGTGATTTCACAGTGGAGAAACACAAGAGCAAAGCGATGTGGGTACTGTGCAGATGAAGGCAAGAAGAGTGGACTGGGGCTCTTGAAAGGCAAGAGTCGGGGTGGAGAGATGGCCTAATGGTTAAGAACACTGACTGCTCTTGCAGAGGACCTGGGTTCGATCCCCCGCACCCACATGGCGGCTGAGAACCGTCTTTAACTCCAGTTCCAGGGAAATCCGACACCCTCTTCTGACTTCCATGGCATTGCATGACACAGGTGCACAAACCTACATGCAGACAGTACACTCATACACATAAAAAATAAATAAAGTTGAAAAAATTTAAAAAAAAAAGAAAGGCAAGAGTCAAAGGAGGATAATTATTGTAGTGATGGAATTTATGGAATTAGGGGGAAAAAAAAGCCCAGGCTTCTGATGATCCTTGTTTCCAAATCCTGAAGTGTGAATCTTGAGAACCAGCTACAAGGCACCTAAGACCCTTTTTTCCTTATTCATTTAAAATTTTAATTGAACTTTTGTGTATTTCATATAGAACATCTTAATCAACTTTGTACTCTCTTTCCCACTGGTACTCTATCATAGCCCCACCCCCAACCCCTATCGCACTGGAGTTCATATGTTCTGTCATTTGTGTTAAGACCTGTCATGTCAAGTTAGTGTCCCCAGATGTTCTTTAATGCAGGTTCGCACACTGGGGTCCAATCAGCCTTTCCAGAGTCCCTCCCTTTAAGAATATCAGCTCTTCCTCAAGCAGCAGTAATCAACTGCCAATAGTTCTCTGACTATGATTGGGGTCTGCTGTCCATTTTCACAGTTCCTTGCTGGGTTTTATCTGCTAGAGTTTTCATGGTCCTTTCTATATTTTTTCCAATTTAGAGAATAGAATCATTGCAGGTGAGCAGTTTTGCTTTATACTGAGGAAGAGAGGAGAGCAAAAGAAAAGAAAAAAATGGGGGTGAGGGCTAGAGCGATGGCTCAGTGGTTAAAGGCCCTGGCAGCTCTTGTAGAGGACCCAGGTTCAGTTCCCACCACCCATAAGGCAGCCAACAACCATCTGTAACTCCAGTTCCAGGGGATTTGACATATTCTTCTGGCTTCTGTGGGCACTGCATGCCCATGATGCAGGCAAAACACACTTAATAATAAAAAAAAGGAATTAAAAAGATAAGGAATGAGAAACACAAGAAGTAGAGAGTACTATACTCTCTGCAGCCCTCAAACTGAAATAGGAAAATAAAATTATTCTATCTGGTTCATTCTTTCTGTATATCATTTTTGATGCACAACTGTCAATCCATTGGTTCGTGGTTCTGGAGGCTGGAAGTTCAAGATGAAGAAGTTGGCATTTGTTGACAGTCTGCTTCCTGTCCCATCCCACACAAACAAGCAAACAAGGATGAAAGACAGTAGAAAAGAAGAGGGCGTACTGTTTTATATGGAACCTATTCACACAGAAAATGACAGTACTCCACTCACCTGGGCAAAGGCTCGTGACCTAAATGACCCCTGATTAGCTTCCCAACACTGTTGCATCACAGATTAAGTTTTGACCAGTACATAGGTCAAACCACAGAACCACATCATTAATAAACATAAGCAATAAGACCATACTAAGCACAGCATCCAGAGTCCAGCTCTACCCAATACTGTATCATGACATTATACAGACTAATTTTTAAAGATTTATCTCATTTTTAGTTGTGTGTGTGTGTGTGTGTGTGTGTGTGTGCGTGTGTGTGTGTGTGTGTGTGTGCGCGCAGAGGCCAGAAGAGGATCTGGAGTTATGGGTAGTTCTGTGCTATCTGAAATGGGTGCTAGGAACAGAACTCTGCAGGAGCATCGAGAGTTCTTAACCATGGAGTCATTTCAGCCCGAAGACTGTTTTTGTTTTGTTTCGTTTCATTTGTTTTTAAGTGAGCTCTTATCTACTGATTTTGAGAAAATGTCAAATAACTGACAGTGAAGAAAATGGAATGCCAGCTGCCCTAAGTTCAAATCTTTAGCTTCATGACATTCACTATACAAGTAATTTCATTTCCCTAAGCTTTGATTTTCTCATCTGTAAATGAGGAAGATAATATCTTACTGTAGGGTCACTGGAAAGATTAAATGGACTAATGTATCTAAAACATCCTGTACAGTGCTGACAATGCAGCAACACCTTCCTTTTCCTTCTTTAAGCTTATCTTGATGCCCTCATTATTTAAAGTAAATGTAGCCACTATACAGGTCCACAAATAAGAATAAAAGTTGGGGCAGATGGCTCAGCAGTTAAGAGCACTGGCTGCTCTTGCAGAGGACCTGGGATTGATTCCCAGCAACCACAAGGCAGCTAAGAACCATCCTTAACTCCATCCAGTTCCACGGGAATCTGAAGCCCTCTTCTGACCTCCATGGCTTCCATGACATGGTGCACTCACACACATGGCAGGGTATATACTCATATGCATAAAATAAAATAATATTGTTCTTTTTTCATGTGTATGAGTGTACTGTCTGCATGTAGGTTGGTGCACCCATGTTGTGCAATGCTGCAGAGGTCAGAAGAGGGTGTCGGATTCCCCTGGAACTGGAGTTAAAGAAGGGGTTCTTAGTTGCCATGTGGGTGCTGGGAATTGAACCCGGGTCCTCTGCAAGAGCAGACAGTGCTCTTAACCTCTGAGCCATCTCTCCAGCCCCAATAAATATTTATATAAAGAACAAAGTTGGCTGGGGTGAAGCTCAGTGGTAAAGAGTAAACTTAACATGCACAAGACCTTGGATTTAATTTCTGACACCAGAGAGAGAAAGAGAGAGAGAGACAGAGAGAGAGAGAGAGAGAGAGAGAGAGTTGGGATGACTGAAGGAAGGCATTAACATTGAGCAAGTTTCTAAAACTCTTTGACTTCAGTTTGATGATCTGTGAAATGAATAAAAATAGTACCTACCCTGTGGGGTTGGGAGGATTAAAAGAGACATTCGAAGGGCTTATATGTCTATATAGCGTGTAGACTAATAGCCAGCTTGGGTGAAAGTCAGCCATGCTATAGCTTGATGATTAGCATTACCACACTATATGAAGAAGACAACCTGGGTTAATGGCAGACATTGTGACTTTGAACCTGTCCCTCAGGTTCCAACAGAAATAATTCTTAGAGAAGCTTGGCCTGTTTACTTCACACAGTTGTAAACTCACAAGGCATGATATGGGAATATCTGAAGTACATTATAAATGCAAGAGATGGATATTAAATGAAGGGTTCATGAACAGATCCTTCCATCTAGCTACAAAGTTTAGGTTCTCATCTCAAAGAGATAATTCTGTAAATGATGTTTTGTTTTCTTCGAAAAGTCTTTCTCTCTCCCTCCCCACCTCCCCATTACACTAGAGGTTCTGCAGTCCTAGAGGTGTCATTTCAGGTCATCTAGAAGGTGTTTATTATTTCCACTTAGGATATTTCAAGCTTGGACTTGCTAAGTCTTCCTCTCCACACAGATTAGCACCTTCACAACCTGTGTTTGATTTTGTCAGAGGCTCTGCCATCCTCCGAGGCTCTGGAGGCTCTGGAGCATTTGGATGCTGTTTCGGTTTATCGATTCTGCCTCTAAACGCTGTTCCTATCATGACTTTTCATTTTTCCCCTAATACGCTTTTCACATCTGACTTTTCTCCTTTATTCCACACCTGTTATATTTTCCCAGGCCCAAGGGGGGTTAGACCTTGAATTTTTTTTGTCTCAGGCTAGGCTGAAAATCAATTCCATGATGTGTCTCCATTGACTATCATTGTGACATGCTACTCAGCCATGTATGCCTGGCAGCTGCATTACACCAGAAATCTGTCATCTGGATGTCCTCATTCCTCATCAACTAGTCCCACTGCGTCCTCCAACCTCATCTCTCAGAAACCTATTGGTGACCCACCAAGATCAGAGCCAAGTCAGTCTCTGAAATGTTGTTTGTTCATTGCCAGTGTACCTCTGTCTCCATACCTTTGCCCCTGAGGGTTTCCCATACAGAAGTCTCCTCCAAACTGAGGAATCTGTATCCCGTATTTCTTTCACATTCCAGCTAAGAATACTTTCACGAAGAAGGCTTTTGTTTTGTTCTTGTCTCATAGGCTGCTTTCCTTCACTGTTCATGCCTTTATTATTGTTATTATCTCATGGATCTCCTATCATGGCTCTCCTATCATGGCTCTCCTATCATGGCTATCAGATCATGGCTCTCCTATCATGGCTTTCCTATCACAGCTATCAGATCATGGCTCTCCTATCATGGCTCTCCTATCACAGCTATCAGATCATGGCTCTCCTATCATGGCTCTCCTATCACAGCTATCAGATCATGGCTCTCCTATCATGGCTCTCCTATCACGGCTCTCCTATCATGGCTCTCCTAACATGGCTCTCCTATCATGGCTCTCCTATCATGGCTCTCCTATCACGGCTCTCCTAACATGGTTCTCTTCTCATGGCTTTCCTATCATGGCTCTCCTATCATGGCTCTCTTAACATGGCTCTCCTATCATGGCTCTCCTAACATGGCTCTCCTAACATGGCTCTCCTATCATGGCTCTCCTATCATGGCTCTCCTATCATGGCTCTCCTATCATGGCTCTCCTATCATGGCTCTCCTAACATGGCTCTCCTATCATGGCTCTCCTATCATGGCTCTCCTATCATGGCTCTCCTATCATGGCTCTCCTAACATGGCTCTCCTAACATGGCTCTCCTATCATGGCTCTCCTATCATGGCTCTCCTATCATGGCTCTCCTATCATGGCTCTCCTAACATGGCTCTCCTAACATGGCTCTCCTATCATGGCTCTCCTATCATGGCTCTCCTATCATGGCTCTCCTATCATGGCTCTCCTAACATGGCTCTCCTAACATGGCTCTCCTATCATGGCTCTCCTATCATGGCTCTCCTATCATGGCTCTCCTATCATGGCTCTCCTAACATGGCTCTCCTAACATGGCTCTCCTATCATGGCTCTCCTATCATGGCTCTCCTATCATGGCTCTCCTATCATGGCTCTCCTAACATGGCTCTCCTAACATGGCTCTCCTAACATGGCTCTCCTATCATGGCTCTCCTATCATGGCTCTCCTAACATGGCTCTCCTATCATGGCTCTCCTAACATGGCTCTCCTGTCATGGCTCTCTTAACATGGCTCTCCTAACATGGATCTCCTATCATGGCTCTCCTATCATGGCTCTCCTAACATGGCTCTCCTAACATGGCTCTCCTAACATGGCTCTCCTAACATGGCTCTCCTATCATGGCTCTCCTATCATGGCTCTCCTATCATGGCTCTCCTAACATGGCTCTCCTAACATGGCTCTCCTAACATGGCTCTCCTATCATGGCTCTCCTATCATGGCTCTCCTAACATGGCTCTCCTAACACGGCTCTCCTAACACGGCTCTCCTAACGCGGCTATCAGATCATGGCTATCAGATCATGGCTATCAGATCATGGCATAAGGTGCACTGTCATTATTGCCCAGTGCCCTGTGCACAGTCTACAGTCCATGGATAGACTTCTTCTCTTGACTTTATATCATCTCTCTTCTATTCAATTATAATCTCCCCGAGGTTTACTTATTACATCTTATTCACTCCTGAAACCCCCTAGAGAATCTAGTGTAGGGCTCTGCCAGCAGTGGGAACCTAGTTAAGACTTAAAGTGAATGTATGAATGCTAAGGAGAAATAGCTGGGCTCTGAGAGCCTACAGCCTCCCTTACCCCGGCTTAATAGTCCCATCTGCTCTGTGCTTTGAGTTTCCTTCCTGAGAAGAAGCTAGAGGACAGTCTGAGGCTAGTGACAACTGAAGGCTGTTCACGTATGTGAGATGGGCCAACTGTGGAGCAGTCAGTGTGTCAGGCAATGCCCATCCAGCAGCTGAGCATTCAGTGAGGCCTCAGTACTGGCTCCTGGCCTTGATGAGGGAATCCCAAAGCCACAGATGGGCACTTTTGCCTATTCCTGGAGCCAGCATAGATAAGTAGTGAAGCCAGGGCAGATACCTGGCTCTCCACAGTGTTTTCAACATCACCACAGCAAAGACAGAAGTATCTGCACAAACTCAGGTTGATTAAATTCCACTGCTTTTAATTCCAGAGTATCTGTGTATTCAACATCTCTCCATAAGCCCAATTACTAGTTCAGTCCAAGTTCCCCATATCTCACATTTGAAGTATATAAAGAAGCTCCCAGATTTCCCTATAGCTACCCTTCTGTTTCAGTTATTTTTCCTGTTATTAGTATAAAATACCATGGCAAAGATAAGAGAGGAAAGGTTTGTTCTAGCTACAGTTCATGGATACAGCTCATTAAGGTGGGACGTCGCGGCAGCAGGGGCTCGAAGCAGTGGGTCACGTTGTGTCCACAAGAGAGTGATGAGTGCCTTGCTCCCCTTCTTCTTGTGTAGCCGGGGAGCCTAGGCCATGGTATGGCGCTCCCCTCAGTGGGTGGGTCTTCCTCCTTCAATGAACCTAGCCTAATAATTCATCATAGGCATGCTCAGGGGCTTGTCTGCTAGGTTATCCAGAGCCGTCAAATTGACAATATGAGCCATCACACCCTCTCTCTCTACTTCTATCCTCTGTCCGCATTGCCATGAAGTTGGCTTCCTAGGAAATAACAAACACACAAAACAGTGATTCAACTGATCCTACTGACTTTGCTGCCTACCAAGAGAAATGTCGAATTAATGAAGTGGTCATGCAAATCTTTAGCACTGTGATTCTACATTTGGCTTCCCCTTGCACTTCTTTGTGACACACCATGGGAAATAACAAGTAGAATTTCTCAACAATCCCAGATTAGGCTGCATCCTTTGGAAAGGGTGTCCAATTTTTTTTTTTCCTAGAAAACAAAAGGCCACATTGAATAAATTACTCTTTAAGTGCCCGGTGTGGCTTTAATCCCAGCACTTGGGAGGCAGAGACAGGTGGATCTCTATGAGTTCAAGGCCAGCTGGGACTAAAGGGAGACCCTGTCTCAAAAAAATACAACAACAACAAAAAATCCTCTTTGAGTCTTCAAGAAGCAGCACACACCACACACACACACACACACACACACACACACACACACACACACGTGCATGGAGAGAGAGAGAGAGAGAGAGAGAGAGAGAGAGAGAGAGAGAGAGAAACTGGTGACGTTTCTGTGTATCTGGGGAGGATGAGGGAAGTGTCTACAGATGCTTCTATTTGCATCCCAAGGTATGAGTTTGGGTGAAAGGACAAGGGAGCTCCCTGTCTGCAGGGCATGAGATTCCTCTGGTTTGCTGTGTGCTCTAGTCTGGTGCTCTAATCACTGTTGTGGGTGCAGCAACTGTGTTCAGTGCTCAAGAGCCAGGTAGGGTTACTGTCTAGAGACACAGGGGACCCACAGGCTTTTGTTTCAGCCCTTTGGCTTTCTGTTTGTTTCTTCCAGGTTTCCGTCCTAGGTTCCCAGACTTCCTACTGACCTGAGGCCCTAGCCATCTATCTCTTGAATTCCTTGTTGGCTTAATTTCACTAAAGTATGCATTTGTGGAAGTATTCCTCTTTTCCTGACACTCAGGAACTTCACCTTCTTCTCCAGGAGGGAGAGCCAGAGGATCCTTTAAAGCTAATTGCAAATGCTATGTCCTCACTCTGGCCTATTTCTTTCCTTGAGAGCCGGTGACCTCCACCAGCAGGATCCAAAGGCTTTGTTTTGATACTGTTCTGATGGATGTTCACAGTGCAGCTTCTGTTCATGTATCTGTTTCTCCTTAGCCTCTCAGTTCTTTGAGGACTGTGGCTGAGTCTTACTCTGGAATTGAGCACAGTGCCTAAGGCATAGATTGGAGGGCTCATTTGTCATTTGTGGGCTGTTTGCTATTTTACTCCTTTTCTGGATTTGGAGGCATTATCCATTTCATGAGTCTTGGCGTAAGATCAGAGCATGCTTCTCAATAAAGAAATGGAACAACCTGACCCCCCCGCTGGAAGGTGGGGCTGTGGGGGTTTGGGCACAACAGCCTGCAAATTGGTTTTACATGAAGGATGCTTGTACTCATGGATTATCACTTATAGCTAAAAAAATAAAAAAAAACTGAAAGATGCAGGGCAGTTATGGCAAAAAGCATGATAAGGAATGGGGTGGGTAGGGATGGGGGGGGAAGGGAAAGGGAAATATGCCTGAACTGAATTGGAAAATGATGTATGAAATGCACAAAGCATCAATAAAAAAAAATTCAAAATAGTACACATATATATAAAAATAAAAAATAAAGAAATGAGGACTTCTCATTTTACATCCCCAGCTACGAGTATAGCACAGCCTAAGACCTGCACTTAATTGATCAGAGGGCAGTGCAGTTGACATAGGCCCCATAAGGCCGAGCTTCTGGGCAGCAGCAGGGCAGGTACATCAGAGATGGTTGCTGGGAGCTGGATGTTGTGGCACACGCCTTTAATCCCAGCACTCCGGAGGCAGAGGCAGGCAGGTCTCTGTGAGTTCAAGCCCCAGCCTGGTCTACATAGTGAGTTCCAGGCCACCTGGGACTAAAGGGAGACCCTGTTTCAAAAAGACTAAATAAATAAATTAATTAATTAATTAATTAAATAGATAGTTGCTTGGGTTCAGAAAACACCACAGCTTTGTCCTGAGTGTTGTTCTATGGCATGATTTTGCCTGAGGCCCAGGGTATACCCCAGTCTTCCTGGCTCTGTCTTGTTTGTAAGTCCTAGTCTTTAGGCTTCTGGATGATTCTGTGGTCCATCCATTACCCTTCAATTAATTCCTCTTCCTCTTGATTTATATTGGTCATTCAGTAAACATTTGTTATTGTTAAAAGGATTTGTGGGCCGAGCATGGTGGTGCACACTTTTAATCCCAGCACTCGGGAGGCAGAGGCAGGCAGATATCTGTGAGTTGAAGCCCCGATCTGGTCTACATAATGAGTTCCAGGTCAGCTGGGGCTCTAGGGAGACCCTGTCTCAAAAAGACCAAAAAAATTTTTTGTGTGTGGATAGACAAGGATGGGCCAAGATAAAACTGACAGGTCCTGGGTCCCTATGGCTCTCTCCTTTCTGAATATGTCCTATTTCTGAGCTCGCTGCCTACCTCCATTCCACTAGCATCAAAACAGCTCTGTCTTCCTATTTTAGGAAAGATAAATTGGGGGCTTGAGAGATGGTTTAGTTGTTAAAAGCACTTGTACCCATGTAATCATGAAGACTGGAGGTGGGATCCCAGTACCCATGTCATGATCATGAAGACTGGAGTTGGGATCCCAGTACCCATGTCATGATCATGAAGACTGGAGGTGGGATCCCAGTACCCATGTAATGACCATGAAGACTGGAGGTGGGATCCCAGTACCCATGTCATGATCAGGGATACACACCTTTAACTCCAGCCCTAAGGGAGGTGGGGAAAAGAGGACCCCTGGGGCTTTCTGGCATCCAGCCTAGTGGAGAAAATTCAAGTCTTAGGCTTGGGGAGAGATCCTGCCTTAAAGAATAGATGTAAAGTCACAGAGGGAGACAGATGATGCCCTCTTCTGGCCTTCATAGATCCCAGATGTGCACACAAACCTCTCCCACTTACACAAATTAAGTAATTAAATCTCTAAAAAGAAAAGATGTAAGAAGCTAATAAAATGATAAGAGTACAAAAGGCCAGTAAACATTTGAAAAAATGTTTAACATCATCATCTGTGAGACAAATGTAAATAGATTAATAATAATAAATGAAAATAGTCATTAATAAAATAAATAACAATAAATGCTGGTGATGATACAGATGATACAGGTGTAAAGGGAACCCTTCCCCCATTCCACTGTGGGATGTAAACTAGTCTAGTATGGAGGGTCTTCAAAAAAAAACTAAAATTAGATCTACCTTAAGACCCAGTTATACATCTCCTGGGTATTTATCTGAAGGATTCCATTTCTACCTATCACAGAGATGTTGCACATTGATGTTTATTGAAATACTATTCACAATAGTCAAGATAGGCTACCAGTCTAGGTGTCTAACAACAGAATGGAATGGAATTTTATTCAGCCATAAAGAAGAATGAATTTACGTTATTTGTAGGAAAATGATTGCAACTGGAGATAATTATATTAAGGGATTTAAATTAGATCCAGAAAGACAAATGCCACATATTGTCTTGTTTGTACATCCAAATTGAAATCATGTGTGTATATGTGACATGAAAGTACAAGTGAAACCTCAGAGGGGACAAAAGAGACTGACAGATGGGAAGGGGAGAGAAGAGCAGGGTATGGGGGACATGGGGGTACATGGTTAAAGTATATATACATTGTATACTTGCATGAAAATATACTCTTGAAACCAGTATTATGTATAATGAACATACACAGATTAAAACTTTAATAAAACATAAAAAAGAAATTTATATGAAGTTAGTATTTAGAAGCAACAAAATATGACCATTCTAAGAAATGTTTGTCTTTCCAAAAGGATAATTTTGTGGTTTAGTTGAATGGCTGCCTAGTGATGGGCTTTGAGGTTCCCATTAATCTGGACAATTTTATAGCAGGAAAACCTTTGCGGCAATCTCAGGCCACAGAATGTGTCTATTTGTAAGATGGATTCCGTGTGTGTAGTGCTTATTTGTGTGGTACTGTAGGGGTACTTAATACACAAATTAGGTATAGTCTTGAAGTGTAGGGCATGTGGTTTGCTCAGAACTGATACAATAGACAAGAGCAGAGAAATACAAGAAGGTTCTAGTCAACTGAGCCCTATTAGAAAAGTATATTTTCAGCCTCTCCTTGTTACATTGCTGGCAGACTCCTAAAATGGAGGTGCAGCTCCCAATATTCTGAAACAGCAGGTCTGAATTTAGCCAGAGCAAGTCCTTCTGCCTATTGGGAAACCAACCAATCCCAGGGTAAGCCGCCCAGCCTATGTCATGGAAAGTTACACGAACCTGTAAAAGCATATAAAAGCTGTCTGCCTTCCACTGCGGGTTGTTGTCTCTCTGATCCTGAGAAGCAATCCAGTGGTTTGAGGACACCTCCCCCAATAAACTGCTGGCCCCCAAGGGGGTGTCTTGGTTGGTGGTCTTCGCTGCTGGATTTCATTCATTCCCTTCAGTGAAGTTCTATTTTTCTAAACTGGTTGTCTCTTGTCCGGTGTACACACCCATTTAATAGGTGTTTGTTTTTTTGTTTGTTTGTTTGTTTGTTTGTTTTTGTTGTTTTGAGGTCTCAAAGCTATCAAACATTCTTCTCTACAGCTAATTCAACTGTCCAGTCTTGGACTTCAAGTTAGGGAGTAGGACACCAGACATGGAGAGAGGTGAACACAAAGCAAATTGAATATAGAAAATGCCCGCACATCTTCTCTTGCGATCCTCACAGGAAACCCTGCATGCCGGCTCAGAGGACGAAGCTAAAGTTCCAGAGGTTAAGGGACTTCACAAGTCCTGGGAGGACCTTCTAAAGGGGGCTCTTGGTGCAGGCTTTGATTCACACTGATTAAGCCTACTGAATTTGCTGAACAAGTAAAGGAAAAAAGAGACTTGCCAAGTGAGCCTGAGAGCCTGCAGCATGGCGCCCAGCCAGCCACTGAGGCAGCACTTGCACCTTGCTGTGAAGCTTTCTGTTGCTGTGAAATGTCTTGCTGTGAGCTGACTGAAGGAAATCCAATTGAAGGTTCGCCCACCCTTTGTCGGCCCCCCTCCCACCACGGGGCTTTACTTTTTGCAGCAGGAGGGCCAGCGAGGTTACTTCCTCTCTCTTTGCCTGCGATTCTGACAGGAAGTTAGCCTTAATCTGCCGACTCATTCTGATGTGATTGCTTTGGAAGTCACTCCAAAGTCACCAAGGCTAAAAAGGATGTGGCTGTTAAGATAGAAATGCATTTCAGTTAATACCTCTGTGGCCCTGAAGCTAAGCCAGTGCCAGCCCTAATTCCTAAAGAAAAACAAATCCACAATAATCCATCTTCTAATTCTGTGCAGACTGGCACGACACCAGATCATATTGGCTGTGAGTCCTCTTTTCTTCACACCAAGCTCAGACCAAACCCTCATGGGGCTGAATTTAAGGTCAGAAAGTTGTACACATAGAAGTGTGTGGCTTACGGTTAGGTTAGCTGAAATAACCTTTTCTTTCATCAGAGAAACAAGCCCATTCTTTTTCAATGGAAAATCAACTTGAGTGAGCTACAGAATAGAAAACCATTCATTTTGCAGGGTATAGGCAAAGACTTGGTTGGGCTAAACTTGGCTTTTTCTCCTTGTTTCCTTTTGTGTAGCATTGATTTTACTTTATCCCTGGCCTCGGGGAGAAACACTCTGATTTTTACTTATTCACACTGAGCCGCATGGACTCTCGGTCCATGGCTTCCAAGAAATAGTTGTTTTTTTTTTGTTTTGTTTTGTTTTGTTTTGTTTTGTTTTTTTTGGTCTTTTTGAGACAGGGTCTCCTTGTAGCCCCAGTTGTATGAATTCTGGGAAACTAGGACCTAACAATAACTAAAGTGATGAGATAACTAAAATAATGTTTTGGAAAGTTAATTATCTCTGGTAGCAGCAAAGGTAAAGAAAAAAAAGTTAAATATCAACAAGGTTGTGAAACCACAAATTGTGTCAGTGTTTCAAGAGTGAGATTCTCATCCAGCTTTGAATCTATAAAGATGTTTCTTATCTTCTAGTAATTTCATTTCTTGATCCTAGGGAAAGTGTTTTATTCGTGTAAACTGAAAAAGCTTTTCTTCCATTTAAATAGAAATTCTGCAGGCTGGAGAGATGGCTTAGTTGAGAGCGCCAACTGCTCTTGCCGAGGACCCGGGTTCGATTCCCAGCACCCACATGGTGGCTAAGAACCATCTTTAACTCCATTTCCAGGGGAACCCGACACCCTCTTCTGACCTCTGCGGCATTGCACGACACGGGTGCACCAACCTACATGCAGACAGTACACTCAATACACATAAAAATAATAAATCTTAAAAAGAAATTCTGTAAAAACACTACAGCATAAATCCCTCCGTACTTTGGTATTCTGCTCACAGAATGCTACGTAAAAAGGAGAGGGGCTGTCTTAAAGCCATGACTGACAGGATGAATGCTCCTTAGGGAGCATCGGGAGGGAAGAGAAGAAAAGCAATGATCGGCATTCAAACTTCAATCAGATATCCTTGGGAACATCTATGAGACTGAAGATGCCCAAAATATTTGCAGAGATGATTAAATGAAAACAGTCTTGGGTAGACTTTAGATAAAAGAATGTAGGGATTAGTTATGAAATGATACCAGTAGTAAAGTTTATGTTCTATAGCTTCCTATTTTCAGATTTAAAAAATGTGCTATTTACTTTTTCATTCCTTCTCTTGATGATTGAACTCGTGTTCAGGAGGCCCATCTGGGGACACCAGGAAGAAGCATTGTTGGTGCTTAGCCTTGGCCGGTGCAGGAAATGGTGCCCATTCCCCTCCTGCCTGCAGCAGTGTGGAAGCCTCGGTAGACACCGGCACTGCCACACTCCAAGCATAGACCTAGTCCAAAATTTGAATCTTGTATTTCTCAAAATTAACCTATTTGAATCTGTAAAATAAAGTACTCTGGGGCTGGAGAGATGGCCTAGCAGTTAAGAGCGCCAACTGCTCTTGCAGAAGACCCAGGTTCGATCCCCAGCACCCACACGGCGTCTAAGAATCGTCTTTAACTCCAGTCCCAGGGGAATTCGACACCCTCTTCTGACCTCCGTGGCACTGCACGACGCGGGTGTACCAACCTACGTGCAGACAGTACACTCATACAAATAAAAAATAAATAAAATTAAAAAATATATTAAAAAGGTACTCTGAGAATTTCTGCATTAGCAAACATTTTCTCTTTAATTTTATATTATTTTAAAATATGCATGCATACCCTCCATTCATATACCAAGATTATAAACTCTGAAAATAAGTGGTAGGTTAATTCTAGAGCCTGTTAAGGGATTAACATTATAAGAGCACAGTTGCTATCAGATAAAGAGGAATATAACATTAACATTGCTCAGTTTGCCTTACAACTTAGGTACTTGGTGCTAGCATCCACAGATAAGGGATACCATTCTTCATTTGTTTTTCTGGGGCTGCGTTACTTCACTGAGCATAATATGCTCTAGTTCCTCCATTTACCTGTAAAGTTCAGGATGTCATCTTTATTTACTAATGCATGGCACTCATCCTGGTGGTCAGAGGACGACCGTGAGTGCCACTCCTCATGAGCCATCTGTATTCGTTTTTCGAGACAGACTCTCTCACAGGTCTGGAGCTTGTCTCTGCTTCACCTGCGCTGGGGTTTCATGTGCATCCATACCGCCATAGCTGCCTTGAAAATCAAGACAAAACATCGGTGCTAGGGAATTTAACTCTTGTCCTCCTGCTTGCACGGCAAGCAGTAAATGGCTGAACAATCTTCCCAGTACTTAAATTGGTTTATTTAAAAGTAAAAGCATAAAAAAGTAAAAGTGTTAAAGTAATACTGTCTATTTTCATTCAGTAGAAATCGTAAAATATGATAATACCAACAGTCAAATATTTTTTATCAAATCAGAAGTAAAAGAATACTTTTCTCTACTGAAGGCTCTAGTTACTGCTAACACCCATTGTCAGGAGGTGGGATTCTTTGGAAGCCACTGGTATCCTTTTCCTAGGTGCATTCCACACAATGGATGTGCTGTGTCATGGAGCACATGCGTCTCTAATCAAACTATCCCTCGACGAGGGATAGTTCTGTATCTGTATCTGTACCCTGACATTCTGTAAAGACACTTTCTCTTGGTCGGATTTTAATGCACACACATAGTCTTGGGTACTCACTCAGGGAAGCACAAGAAACCCAGGACTGTATTTGGTTTCCATTTTGTACACCTTTTTTTACTTATTTGTTTTATTTAAAAATTATTTTTATGGGGGCTGGCAAAATGGCCTAGAGGTTAAGAGTGCCAACTGCCTTTGCAGAGGACCTGGGTTCGATCCCCAGCACCCACATGGTGGCTGAGAACCATCCTTAACTCCAGTTCCAGGGGAATCCGACACCCTCTTCTGACCTCTGTTGCATTGCACGACATGGGTGTACAAACCTACATGCAGGCAGTACATTCATACACATAAAAAAATAAAATAAAAAAAAAGTTCTTTAAGAAATTATTTTTATGTGTATGAGTGTATTAATTGCATGTAGGTAGGTGCAGCCATGTAGTGCAATACCCACGGAGGTCAGAAGAGGGTGTTGGATTCCCTGGAACTGTAGTTATAGATGATTGTTAGTCTCCAAGTGGGTGCTGGAATCAAACTTGGGTTCTCTGCAAGAGCAGCCAGTGCTCTTAACTGCTGAGCCTTCTCTCCAACCCAGTGCACGCTTTTTTTTTTTGGTCTTTTTGAGACAGGGTCTCCCTTTAGTCCCAGCTGGCCTGGAGCTCACTAGGTAGACCAGGCTGGCCTTGAACTCACAGAGATCTGCCTGTCTTTGCCTCCTGAGTGCTGGAATTAAAGGCATGTGCCACCATGCCTGGCTGTGAACCTTTATTTTTCATTCCTTGATAAATGTCCAAGCACCTGGAAACACTAGCCCTCCACCCTGACTGACCATATCAGTAAGTGGGAACTTGATTATAAGTTGCTATGTGAGGATGAAAACCATGTTAAACATACTTCTTAGGACGAGGTGACATTATAAATACTGAAACATGTGAAAGAAACTTGTTGGATGCTTAAGGACTTATCTGTAAGCCTAGACTAGATTTTGATAACACTTGTTTTATAGAGGGAGGAAGGGAATAAGGGAAGGACAGAGATGGGGAGAGAGAGAGAGAGAGAGAGAGAGAGAGAGAGAGAGAGAGAGAGAGGGAGACAGGGAGAGAGGCTTCTCTAAATCTATACGATCTTCAATTAGGAATCAAGTAGCAATAAATATTTTTTTCTTGTGATAGTTGAGTGCTGTCTTGCATTTTGTTTTGAAACCTGTCTTTTTTTTTTTTTTTTGAGACAGGGTCTCCCTGTAGCCCCAGCTGGCCTGGAACTCACTCTGTAAACCAGACTGTCCTTGAACTCACAAAGATCCGCCTGCCTCTGCCTCCCGAGTGCTAGGATTAAAGGCGTGTGCCACCATGCCGGGTTGAAACCTGTCTTATTATGTTACTATTTGATGCTTGAAATATAAGAAGTAGACTGTCTACTAAAAATACTTTCCCCAGATGTTAAAGTTAGCTATTTCTTATAAGCTTCCACTTCTCTCCTTACTCTGAGAAACTTTTGACCCTGGCTTGGGATGTTTAAAGTCAGGCACATGAAGCAGCATTTGCTTGCTGGGGGTGGCTCAGACTATGTGTTTGGCTGAGTGCTTTGACCGAAAGGTCGGTCCTCTCCCTGTTCCATCAGAATTCACATCTGTCAGCCTCTGGGGCATCACACCCAGACCATCTGCTTGACCAGTGTTTGCTAGGGGTGGGGGATGGGACTTGGGGTGAAAGGGACAAAGTGAGGGTGAGCTGGAAAACCATGTGGCCTTTCCTTTGCTCAGGAGCTTCTTCAGTCGCTTCAGGACATCTATGAGGAAAAACACTCTGTTCTCTTTAGACACAAATATAAGTGAATGTCAAGCTGTACGGTGCTAGGGCAAAACTAAACAATTTTCTTTCCCCTGAAATTTTGTGGCAAAGAATAAGAAAACTGTTGATAAATTGAAGATGCATATATTTTTGGTCAGGCATTGCTCATCCATAGAAGCCGCAGAGTAAAAAATTGCAAATGATTTTTTTATTAAAACAGTCAACAAAACCTCTGGTGGAGAGGAAGAAAAATCGATTTCTACATTAAGAGAGACATCGCAATCTCTCCCTTGCAGACTAGGAAGAAAACAACCTACTTATTGATACCAATGAACCTTGATTTTGGCTAAACATTAGAATCACCTGGGAAATTAAAACACATTATGATCCGGTCTCATCCCTTGAGACTTGGATTTAATTGGTCTGAGAATAGAGTCCAAACATTGTCAAAGTTTGGGAGTCTCCCTTCTCCCCCTTCAAGTGTTTTAATGTGTATAATTGTTGAGGACCAATGATGTGAAGAAAACCATGATTTTTTTTTTCTACAGTTGCTGATTATATGATCTTGGAGGTTAATATTTAAAATAATCCCTTAGGTTGGCAGAGAATGTAGTAGAAGAACAGATTTTTCTTTTAATTTTTTAAAATTTTATTTATTTTCGTATGTGTATGAATGTTACTGTCTGCATGCAGGTTTGTGCACCCATGTCGTGCAATACCATGGAGGTCAGAAGAGGGTGTCAGATTCCCTGGAACTGGAGTTAAAGATGGTTTTCAACCGCCATGTGGGTGCTGGGAATCGAACCCAGGTCCTCTTCAAGAGCAGTTGGTGCTCTTAACCGCTAGGCCATCTCTCCAGCCCCCAGATTTTTTTTTTAAAGGTGTGATTCATTAAAGCAAAGAAACAATATTGAGACTGGGTTCTCGTCCTCAGTACTTGACATACTGGGCGGGACAGCTCTTTGCTGGACTGGGGACTGCTCTGTAGCAGCATCTCTGGCTTCCTCCCTGTGTATGTCAGCGTATGACCCCAGAGAAAAATGGAGCCCCAGCAGCAAATGCCAGGCCCCTGAATGCCCCTTTCTGTTCCCAAAGACTTTTGCCAAGTCTAAGGGACGATGAGAGCAGCCAAGAGCAGGGTGTTTGGGTAAGGGCTGGCTGGAGGGTCACCCACTCGCTCATAAACACTAAGAATTGGCTACCCATAGGAGACCTTGCCACCTGCCTGCAGGCTAAGGTGGCTACTCCTTGGAATGCTGGCCATACAAGGACAAAGCAAGCCAAGCCAATGAGGTCACTGCTTCTGTATCCCTCTCCCATGATAATCAGGTGAGGCAAAAGAGGATGATGGAGAAGATAAGTGAGTCTTCTTGGTCCAGCTGGTACCACTGGTAACCAAGGTAACCCTATAAGAAGATAAGTGTTACTGATGAGGCAGCAGCACCCTGACGATGGAGGTGCTTCCTGTCCAGCCCCTGGGCTTTGACATTGCTGTATAGGCGTAGGAAAAGACTTCCTAAATCATACAGCAGCTGCACAAGAATTAAGGTTGACAATTGACAAATGGGACCTCATCAAACTCAAAAGCTTCTGTACATCAAAAGAAACAATCAAGGAAGTGAAGAGAAATCCCACAGAGTGGGAGGAAACCTTCACTGCAGATACATCTGACAAAGCATTGATTTCCAGAATATATAAACTACTCAAAAAACAAAGAAAAAAGAAAACAAACGACCCACTCAATAGATGGAGCAAAGAACTGAACAGAGACTTCACAAGTGAGGAATTAGAGATTTCCGAGAAACATCTTAAGAAATGTTCGACATCACTAATCCATTTAAGGAAATGCACTATGAAACCACTTTTAAGATAATCTTACTCAATAAGACTGGCTAGATCAAGAAAACAAATTGAATACCGAATGCCTTTGGAGAGGTTGGTGGGGAAAGGGCGAACACTCATCCATTTGCTGGTGGGAATGTAACTCAATCAGCCATTATGGGAAAAAGCAGTGGAGAACCCTTGGAGAGACTGGAATGGAATTTGCCACCCAACCCAGCCATACCAACTCCTGGCATGTACACCCCAAGTCTCACCCACCCACAGAGGATACCATGCTGGCGATGTTTATTTCAGCTCTCTTCACGATCAGCAAAGGAGACTGGAAACCAACCAAATGCCCCTCAACTGATGAGTGGATAGAGAAAACTGTGGTACATTCTACACAATGAATTTAGCAGTCAGATAAGAAGAGACTCATTAGCTTTGCAGGACAATGGCTGGAGCTTAAAGGACATCATGCATGTAAGTGTGAGATACACAGTCCCAGAAACAAATGAGCATGGTATCCTCATCTGTGGATGCTATGTCTAATTCCTGTTTAAGAGTTCTTGTAATGGCCCCTTGAGCTTTTGTCCAAGCAGTTGGGAGTGATGCATACTGGAATCAACAGCAGCAACAACAGTAAAACAACAACAAACAACAACACCAACACAGAAAAGACTGCCATCAAGAACTGACCACGTGAAACAGTGAACTTCCAAAACGTCAACTCCACATGGAGAATTTTGAGAAAGGACTGAGAAGAGATGAAACATGTTTTGGCAGAATACAAGAAGCTTCTGGTGGGGTGGGGCATAAGGGGAACATCGGTCTAAGATTAAAAAAAAAAAATCTGTAAAAATATATATAAAAAGTAAATAAAAATGATTAAAAAAAAAAAAAAAAAAAAAAAAAAAAAGGTGGGGGGGGGGTTGGGTGTGGAGTGTGCGTGGAAAAAAAAATAACCATAACCTTAAAAAATAACAACCAAAATAAAAAACTAAATAACATCATAAAAAATTTCTTTGTTTTGTTTTTGTTTTTTGTGTGTTTGGTTTTTTTTTTTTTTTTTTTTGCTTTTTTTTTTTTGGTTTTGTTTTTTTTTTTTTTTTTTTTTTTTTTTTTTTTTTCTATACAAAAAAAAAAGAAAGAACAAAAAAACAAACAAACAAACAAAAAAAATCCAAAACAATAACAAACCCAAAAAAACTACAAACAATAAAACAACCAAAAACAAAACCATCCAAAAAAAAAAAAACAAACCAAAAAAATATCCCAAACAACAACAAAAACCACAAACAACACAAACCAACAACAACAAAACAAACAAAAACCAACACAAACAAAACAAATTACTAAAAAAAAAAAAAAAACACAAAAAAACAAAACACCCACAACAACAAAAAAAAACAAAAAAAACAAATAACAAAAAAAAAAAAAACAACAACCAACACAAAAAAAACAAAAACCTAACCAAATAAAAAAACACATCCAAACCCACAAAAAACAACAAATTCAAAAAACACCCCAAAAAAACACAAAACACCAAATACTAACCCAACAAAAAAAAAACAAAAAAACCAAAAATACAAAACAAAAAAACAAAAAAACAACAAAAAAAAACTACAAACACACTCTCAATCCAAAAAACAAATAAAACAACAAAAAACCACTACACCAACCAAAAACAAAAAACTTTCATAACAAACAAACACATCTTAAAAAAACACCCAAAAAACTAAACACATAAAACAACAACACCAAAACTACAAAAACAAAAAACACAACAAAACAAAAAAAAAACAACAAAAAAACAAAAACAATAAATCCTCCAACAACAACAAAAACAAAAAAAACAAAAAAAAAACAAACAAAAATACACCAACAAAATAAAAAACAAAATTGTTTTTTTTTTTTTTTTTTTTTTTTTTTTTTTTTGTCTTTTTTTTTTTTTTTTTTTTTTTTCTTTTTTTTTTTTCTTTTTTTTTTTTTTTTTTTTTTTTTTTTTTATTTCACCCCCCCCCCCCCCCCCCCCCCCCCCTCCCCACCCCACACCCCACCCCCCTCCCCCCCCAACCCACCCCCCCTCCCACCCCCCCCCCCCCCCCCCCCCCCCCACCCCCCCCCCCCCCCCCCCCCCCACCACCCCCCAACTTTCTTTTTTTTTTTTTTTTTTTTTTTTTTTTTTTTTTTTCTTTTTTGTACTTGTTTTTTTTTTTTTCTGCGTGATGCAACCGGACTCAGAAAGACAAATGTCACATGTTCTCTCTCATAGCTAGATGTTAGCTTAGAAATCTTAGATACCCATGTTTCAATGTGAAAATTCAGAAAGGTCAAGAAATAAACACCTGTGGGGGGTGGGTGTGAGTGGTGGTAGAATGCAGTGATAAGAAGAAGGAAAGGGCAACATTAGACTAGAAAGGGTTAAATGGAGTTGGAGTGGCAGGGCAGGGCAGGAGGGGAATGGGAGCAATAGTAAATTAAAGGCCTTTACGAAAAACCATACAGTTGGAGGGGGGGGCATACACCTTAACTCCCTACATTGGGAGGCAGAGGGCAGGTGGATCTTTGTGAGTCACGACAGGCCTGGTCTACAGAGTGAGTTCTCAGGACAGCGGGGCTACAGGGATACCATGTCTCAAAAGGACCATAAAAAAAAAAAAAAAAAAAAAAAAGAAGCATATGGAAACCCACCACTATAGAAGCTTCCTAAAGTAGATACATATACATGATAAAAAAGAGATTTAAAGGAGATACCCTATAACAAGGGGGCATTGTCCTTTCTAGACATTATAGCTAATAAAAAACACACATACCTCAATGCTAGAGATGGACTCCCTCTCTAGAAGCTATTGGTCAGGGGTCCCATAGAGTCTCAAACAGTACTGGTCATTGTCCTTCTCTTGCTTGCCCACCAGAACTGGATGGTAAGACCCCTATTGAACATGTTACACACATACACTGTAGAACAAACAAGGAGAACTAATGTTCTTTCTTAAAAGCATCCCTGGAGTTACTGAAGTGTCTCTCTTCCTCTTTTAACCAAATAGAACAATCAATTTCAGAACCATTATAAGGAGGGAAGCCTTGGAGCCTGGGTGTAGCTCAGTGACGAACAGGGGCTTAGCATGCATGTGACCCTGGGCCTCAACATGGGTGCCAAAGAGAAAAATGGGAAAAGGGGGAGAGAAACCCTAACAAGAGGCTGTCAGAGAAGTCATTCAAATACCGTGACAAACCCCAGGGGGACTATTAGTTTCCTGATTTCAGAATGACTTGCTTGACAGCAGACATCACAGCTGGTACCATGGCAACAGCACTGGACGGGAGAAACCGCTGGTTAAAAAAAAATCATTTGAAGATGAAGTATCAGAGTTACATATTAATTTTCTTTGTTGTGTCTAGGATCTCGTAGAGTTATAGGATGCTTATTGATTGCTTATAATGTGCCAGTCCTGTTCTAAATCCTCCACTTATTTTATCTCACTTAACTTTCACAATGCCCTAAGCTGGTTATCCTTACTATCAAAGGTTGAGCTTGGAGTGTTTTTCAAGGTTAGAGCTGTTAAGTAATGTTAAGTGCTCATCTCAAAAGTCCCTAGATGTTTCTGGTTCCTAGAGCCCTTAATGTTTCAAATGTCCACCTCAAAAATTCTCAGACTTTTAAGTTTCCAGTGCTCTTACTGTGACAGTAATGTTTTCCAAGTTTACAAAGGCCAAAAGAAATACTGAAGATTCACGTATATTAGGAAATTAAATCCAGACAACCTTACTAGTTGTCCTAAGAACTTAGTAGCTTTTGTTAAAAAAAGATAAAATATATAAATATAAAAATATGTCTAATTTAATTTTTTTTTGTCTTTTTGAGTCAGGGTCTCCCTGTAGCCCCAGCTGACCTGGAACTCACTCTGTAGACCAGGCTGGCCTTGAACTCACAAAGATCCACCTGCTTCTGCCTCCCAAGTGCTAGGATTAAGGGCGTACGCCACCACACCCAGCCTAATGTCATTCTTAAATGACCAGTTACTTGCTGAGGTGACAGGTGCTCCCTTTGAGCACACCAAGCTTCTCACATTGGGAATCAAATTGAATGTCTCTGTCCTCATTTCCTATTACAATCTGAGTTTTTAGCCCTGTCTGATTTTTAACACGATAGCTGCCAAGACTTAGCTTTAGAAAAACATGACATTATCAAAAAGAATGTAGTGATCTAGTGTTGAAGCTGTGAACTCCTTTGAGCTAGTTGTTCACACTCTGACACATGTCAAGCATTGCTGTGTTTTTCTACAAAATTTGAAAGGTATGCATAACTTGGGGTTGTAGGTCTGTTTTCCTCCACTAGGCCAAGAGCCCTTTGACAGGCAGTCAGTTCTTTTTGCATCTGTCCATACTCTCCTCCAGCACAAGTCTGGCACACAGCAAGGTATTGGTAGGTAGAAACCAGGTTTGAACTGTTCCCAAATTAGTTGCACCTTTCCCTTGTGACAGAAAGATCTAAGTTCTTCTAGGTCTCCCAGGGATGACTGTCTTCTCAGAGCTTATGGATTTCCGATTTCTTGATAGGATGAGTTCAAAGTGGCCTCCAAAGGCCTTGGAACCTGAGCCCCATTGCTAATGCTTGTTGGTGCCAGCAGAACCAGAACCAAGCAGATCTGTCTCCAGGAGTCTACCCTGGTGCCCCAAGGATCTACACAGATGTCTCCAAACAAGTCTCAGCTTCAATAGTCACAGGCTTGCTCCGAGGTTCTCATGTAGGTCTTTATAGGGAATGTATACAAGAAGGGAGATCAGGATTTCACAGCAAGGATAGAGTGGCCTTAATAGGAGTGAATACTCTCGTGATGTTTTCTAAATATTTCTATATCCATAGATTTACTAAATATTAAAATTAAATTGGATTTCCAATTACTTGGTTTCCATTCTTGAGGCATGGCTGAAACAACGCACCGTTTACTTCTCTAAGACAATGCTGCTCTAGCTGGTGAGGTGGCTCAGCCATTAAGAGCACCCACTGCTCTTGCAGAGGACCTGGGATTCCCAGCACCCACACGGCAGCTAAGAACCACCTCTAAGCCGGGCGTGGTGGCACACACCTTTAATCCTAGCGCTTGGGAGGCAGAGGCAGGTGGATCTCTGTGAGTTCAAGGCCAGCCTGGTCTACAGAGTGAGCTCCAGGCCAGCTGGGACTAAAAGAGAGATCCTGTCTCAAAAATATCAAAACACACACACACACACACACACACACACACACACAAAATGCTGTTCATTCCATTCTTCAGAAGCATAGTCCCCACTTGATCCTTAGGGTGGTCTGTCTGCTGGCCTCTTAACATTGTTGATGCCAGTAATACCATATGAACAAATATGTCTATGAACAGCATATGACATTTTGTTTAATAATCCCATTTCTAGATACATATGCAGATATGACCACATGCATTAATATATTAAACTCAGTATTATTTGTAATAACAGAAGATTAGAAATAACCTTTAACAAGGAGCTATTCAATTACAGCATATTCACACATGTCTTTTTTTAAATGATTTTTTTATTATATATATATATATATATATATATATATATATTGTACAAGAACGTATAGGCAGTCTTTAAAGCAGGGGTCAGAAGACTGTCAGTAAAGGGTCAGATGGCAAATATTTAGCCTTCTCACACCATACAGTCTCTGTCATTTGTCAATTATGTTATTGTAGCACAAAAGACTCTACAGATAATGTGTTAAAGAATGCTATGTTCTAATAAAAATTTGATTTCTTAAAATAGAGACCATATTTGACCATAGGATGTATTTTGCTCTATATGTGCAATCAAGGAAATCTCTCTCTCTCTCTCTCTCTCTCTCTCTCTCTCTCTCTCTCTTTCTCTCTGTGTTATGTGAAAATTGTGTGTATGTGATGTATATGTGATGTATATGGAAGTGTTCATGTGTGTGTGCGTGTGTGGAGGGGTACATCTAGAAGGCAGAAGTCAAAGTCGGGTGGTTTCTTCAATCTCTTCATTTTGTTTATTTCCTTTTTTATTTTTGGCAGTTCTGGCCCCAGGGCCATACACATGATAGACACGTGCTCTAGCCATTGAGTTATAGTCCCAATCTCACCTTGCTTTGTTGAAGGCAAGGTCCTCATACACGGGGGCAAGGTCCTCATACGTGGGGGGTAAAGTCCTCTTACATGGGGGCAAGGTCATCATACGTGGGGAGCAAGGTCCTCATACACGGGGGGCAAGGTCCTCATACACGGGGGGCAAGGTCTTCATATGTGGGGGTGAAGCACGTTCTCAAGCGAGCCATTTCCCCAGCCCCGTAAGATATATATATATTTTTTAATTTAATTTTGTATGTGTATGAATGTACTGTCTGCATGTAGGTTTGTGCACCCATGTTGTGCAGTGCCACGGAGGTCAGAAGAGGGTGTTGGATTCCCCTGGAACTGGAGTTAAAAATGGTTTTCAGACGCCACGTGGGTGCTGGGGATCAAACCCGGGTCCTCTGCAAGAGCAGTCGGCGCTCTTAACTGCTAGGCCATCTCTCTAGCCCCTAAATGTATCATTGTAATATTTTAAAATTTTAAAGTAAACTAAGGAGGAAAAAAAATTTCAAAGATGTAGAATATTCTGGATGGCAGCATAAGAACTTTAAGTGTAGGGTATCTGGAGATGGGAACTACAAGGCTGAGGAACCGGAAGCAGTGAGACTTCTTGGATATTGCTTTGTTCCTATTAGAAATTTTCATGTCTACACATGACTTATTTAAAAGAAACAAAAATTGGTGTGGTGCCTCTTGCCTGTAGTTCCAGCCACCAGAGGCTGAGGCAGGGGGACTCTCACTAGTTCTAAGCCAGCCAAAGTTACATAGTAAGACTCTGTCTCAAAAACATAATCGCTGGCTGTGGTGGTGCACGCCTTTAATCCCAGCACTCGGGAGACAGAGGCAGGTGAATCTCTGTGGGTTCAAGGCCAGCCTGGTCTACAGAGCGAGCTCCAGGCCCGCTGGGACTAAAGGGAGACCCTGTCTCGAAAAGACAAAAACAAAAACAAAACAAAAAAAAAACCCACAAAAAAACCCCACTATAAATAATCCCCCAAATCCCAAACAAGAAGCTTCTTTGTGGTGTTTTGTTTGGTTTTGTTTTTCTGTTTAGACGGTGTCTTGTTACATAACTTAAGCTGGGCTTAAACTTGATAGTCTCCTGTTTTGATCTCTTGAGTGCTGGGATACAGGCCTATGCTACTATGTATGGAAATTACCATATTTCCCAGCTATATAATTCCTGGGCGTATTTCCAATGAACTGGATATCCTGCTACAGAGATACTTGCTCATCTCTGTTCATTGATGTGCCAGTCATTATTGTCCAGAGATGGAAACAGCTTCAGTGTCCCTCAACTGGTATGGATGATTAAAATGTGGTACATTTACATAATGAGTATTATTTAGCAGCAAAGAAATATGAAATTGTGAAATTCATGGATAAATGGATGGAGCTGGAAGTAATCAATCTGAGTAACCCAGACCCAGAAAGACAAATGCTATTATGCTCTCTCTCATACGTGGATGCTAGCTTAGACTATTTAGATGTATGTATTTAAAGTAAAGTACTCAAAGAAGTCAGGAAATGATTAAGGGGTCATGGGGGGACTTCAAGAAAAGGGGAAAGGGAATAATGAAACTGGAAAGGTTAAATGAGGTACGAATGGGAAGGGAGGGAAAGGCGGGGAGGAAGGGGAGGAATAACTAACACCAAAAACCTTTGAAAATGTCATATGGAAACCTATTGCTATAGACGTTTCCTAAAATATATACATACACAAAAGAAAGTTGCTTTTTTTAATGAGTTTAAATGTTCTCCTGTAAAGGGGTGGGGAGGAGTATGCCTCTTCCAGACACCACAGGCCATCAAATTACAGGCCCAATGCCAGGTATGAGTTACTGCTTTTTGAGCTGTTATTATCAGTGGGGTCCCAGAGGACTCACCCCCCCCCCAAATAATACCCCCAACAAAAGTATTCCCTTTGCTTTTCAGTATTCTCCAGGATTTGGGTGGTAAGACCCTTATTGTTGCAGACATCTCATACTTGATTCAAAGACCATGGAGAATGGAAGCTGGTATTTATCTGGAATCTTTGTCTTTACTGGCTAGCTTTCATAATGCTAGAAGCTTTTGTGCAAGCTACTGAAGGAGAAATGTTATCATCAGTCTTACGGAGTTGTGGACCCTGTGAGCTACAATAAAGACTGGCCTGGCAAAATATGCCACTGGTATAACAGTGGGTGAATATCATGGGAGTGAACAGCTTTCTAATTGATTTAAAGCCTGCTCCATAAGATGGTACTTATGCCTAGACCATTAACTGAGCCAAAAGCCCATGTCTGACTAAGTCACAGGCCCTAGGGGGGAACCCAATACTACTGTTCTGCTAAATGGCCTTAGTAATAAACTGCCCCTGTGTTTTTATCCTTATACTCATAGATTATCACATCTCTTAGTCCCCATTAGAGAAGTTTCTTTTAGCAGTACATGGCAGTTAATACAGAGACCCACACTTGGTCAACATGCAGAGATGAGACTGTGGAGTGGTCAGCTCCATTGTGACATCTGTATCACATCTCCTCCCATAAAGGCTCAGGGATCATCTCGGAAGAGGGAAAAGAAAGACTTCAAGAGACAGAGGTAGTGGACATCTGCAGGAAACAGTATTTGCTGGATATGACTGCCCCATTGTCCCCTGTCTGCGGGGGCAGTAATCCGCAGGTACCCGAAGGAGACCCCAAGACCTGTAAGGTGGGCGAGAGAAAGGAGCGAGACCCTGCGAGCTTTTGTCAAGGTCTAATTTTATTGATCACAAGTATTTATCTTGCAGAAGGCAGGAAATAGGGAGGGGGTGGGTGAAACAGGGTAATCAATCAGTCGGGCTATCTGTCGTCAGAGGAGGGTCTGTTTTTTGCAAGATCACTGAGTTGAGACATCGGGCTGGAGTATCTGGTGACTTTTGCTGCACGTCCGCACCCAGCTCTTGGGAAAGGCTGGTGGCTTTTACTGCACGTCCGCACCCAGCTCTTGGAAAAGACTCGAGGTGACAATTCACAGAGTCAACTTCCTTGTAAGCAAGCTCAGCATAAGCAAGCTAAAGCCTGTGGCTCCTTACATATCCCCCTTCTTTAAATTAAGAAGGTATGGATAAGTATCAGGCAGAGTGGCATCTGCAGCCAATTATGTGACCGTCCCTGTCTTAGGTTTGACCTCTACAAGACCCTCTTCCTTACCCATCTTTGGACACCCTGTCACCCTCAGGGCTCCTGTCTTAGGTTGGTAAGAGGGGAGAGGAAGTTGCCCATCTTTGGGGCGGCCACCTGGGCTGGTACTCGTAAAATTTGAGATAAGCAAGGCCAGTAGCTGAAAGCCTGAATAGGTAAAGCTTTGGCATCCAGCATCCTTTTACAAAAAGAGGGGGAGCCCCACTTGTAAAGGTGGGTCTTCAAGTATCTATGTTCATATTTTGAACAACCCAAGGTTCCCATAGTTCAGTCCATATTGTTGTAATCTCACAATTCACCCCAGTCTCTCCGCAGCCCTTGCATTCTACCACGCCTCCTCTTCCGCAAGTTGGTCCCTAGGCTTTGGGAGAGGGGCACAGGCGGGTGAGAAGCAAAGCAGCGTTTTCTCTGGAGATGTTTTTTACTCCAGTTAGGTTGTTTCCCTTCATGGGTTGACAGCTTATCCAGGGTACCTTTGTAATCCTACTAACAAAGTACAAGCAATTAGATGGACAGGCATTTAAACAATGTTATTATGGCAAGCTAGGCTGTGAGCATAGACACAGATGTTTGGATGGTATGTTAATCCATAAGCTGTGATTTCTCTATAAAAGATGACAAGTTCTTATTGTGGCTCATATAATCTTCTAACCACTAGAGGACATAAGCTTATGGCATCAGCCATGAATTATTCCTCCAAGGAGAGAGCTAATAGCCAATTAGATTTGGGATATGTATAGACACATGGCTGCCACTGTTGCACAGTATCTCCAGGCAGTTGAGGTGTAGCTATACTGACAGAGGAGTCTTGCTTGACTCAAGGAGACCAATATTTTGCTTTATAGCATTAGTGGCCTTTGGTAATGTTCTCTGGCATTCCAGAGGCCAACTGTACATTAGCAACTGATGTCTCAAAATATTTTTTCATGCTTACACCTGGTCTTTGACAACAGGGACTTACCACCTTACTCTTTGTAGACGTCCCATCTTTTACAGGCAAAAGGCCTTTATAATTTGAGGGGGGCTTGGATTCCCCCAGCCAACATCTCCTTGGCAGGACAATCCACTGCTGACATCAGAGCTCTCCTGTAATAACATATTGTGCTCAATTGTACCACTTATAAATTACATTTATATTTAGCTTTAGATAGAGAACCATCCTTGTACAGTTTCCATGCCTATCAATCAATCAAAGAAGGCAGTTATACCTGTCTCACAAGCATTTACCATTACAACAGTTGGTTCCAATTTACAGTTGGGAAATGAAACTTTATCAGACCACATCATAAACAGTTATCCCAAACAGAATTTAGAGAAATGTTCAATGTCTGTGACTCAGGCAATCTGAGGTTTCCTTTTCTTCAATGTCCAGATGGGTCAGCCTCTCTGCTGGCATTTCTCAGTCCATCTTGCAGTCAAAGATTGTGTATTTTCAGGCATTTAGGTTGGTGTTTTCACCTGTGGGAACATACAAATCTCATCCCATTGTTAGCTTTAAGATTTTAAAATTAAAATTTTATCAAAAGTTTGGAATATAGAGGGAATATTATGCCACCTCCCTCTTTTTTGATCAATAGATGACTAAATTGTATTACAAATACCCATAAACAGGAACCAAGGTGTAAGTCTTTATCAAATTTACCCAAACTGTTTATCCTTGACTTTATGTTTATTTGGGAAGTGAACTCAGACTTAATTTCTTTAAATTATATTACAAGGAAAGGGAAGATGTTACAAGGTGATACTGTATAACACAGAAAAATACACAGACCATTTGTGTGCCTTAATCCCAAAGCCATTGTTGGAAATTCAATACAGATTACAAATAAAGCAATTAACATCTTATATTTTTTAATTAGTTTAAATGTATTACCATTTTAAACTGTAAACCTTACAAAGTGGATGGGATTATAATAGTTGTCTTTTTCCAAGTTCTTGGCCTTTTCTAGGCCTGGCATGAAAACCTACTTTAAAGAGTTTTTAATATCTAGCTCTTAATAAAAAAAATATATATATATTTTATAGTTATTATGTCCATCAATCAATTAAAGATTGGCTAGATATGTCCCATGAGAAGTTGTTACCATCATTACCATCTTGATTAATTTTTTTATAGTTATCATCATTACCATCTTGATCAATTTCTTTATAGTTATCATCATTACCATCTTGATTAATTTCTTTATATACATTTTATTTTTTATTTTTAAACATCTAAAACTTATTAACACTTTAATACACTGAAAACCTGGTTGCATCTTTGTTTTAGATGTTGAAAGAGTGTAACCAGTGTAGATTTATTATTCCAAATTCCTTGATGGATAACCCATAACCTTTGTTGAAATCGAACCATGTTTTGGCTGTTTAATATAAATTTGTGTCTTAAGATGGAAGGGCCAGTTCCAACTTAGAGGCAATGTTCTTATATTATCATGTCTGTTAACATAATATACTTAGAACACAAAAAGTACACTCATCCATACACACATGTGCACGCACATACATACATACACACATACATACATAAGAAAGATTTGTTAGGTTAACCTGTAAGAGAAGAAAGACATATCGTTTGATGTTCAATGAAAAACATGAAATTTTTACAATCTGTTATAGGGTTATTTTTACATAATTAGAATAAATGTCCTAGTAACTCATAAAACAGCTGAGATCCATATGTCACCTTTTAGGCCCATTTGCAACCACTTGCCTTCAATGAACCATACCCCAAATTTATTGTTCTTTTTCTATCTTGTCCCTTCTGGTCAATTACTCCTAAGCTGTCCCTCTGCTAAGCCTAACTGACCCTATATTTACAAATCTAAAGATTGAGGATTCCCAAAAGTAGACAGGCCAAAGTTGTTTGTAGTCATGAAATGATCCATCTTGTCTTGCTATTAAGGACTTTGGAAGAATAATAATTATTCATAATTACAACAATCATAACCATTATTAATTATTATTAATTATCAATAATTACCATTAACCATTATTAGTCACAACAATAATTATGAATACTAATGGTCAAAATAGCAGCCAAGAATGAACAATTTACCGTTAGACTGAATTTTTATTAATTATTATCAATAATTATATTTAATAACAATAACTATAACTATTAATAACAATTACTACTAATAATTAACAACAATCTATCATTAAACTGAATAATATGCATACTATAAACCCAATTAAAAATTGTTAACACTAAGGGGTATAAAGCAAACATTTTCTATGAATCGAATCTATTTTTGATTATAGTTAGCTAAATAGATTTTAAACCTGTAGGACTATAATGAATTGAAAGCAGGAACTCACATTCACTCACACATACACACAGCTTGAAGATGGGCCTAAAGAAACATAAAACAGTTTTATTCAAAGAATTTCTTATTTAAATTAAACCAAAATATCAATTTACATTGTTAAAGAGACTTTTACCAATGTTCCTTAAAAAAAAAAGACAATTTATCAGACCAAGTTTGTTTTGTTAGAACTTCAAGGCCTGTAAATTCTCCTATACTTTAAGTTAAACATGCTGAGATGGATTTGAATTGCTTAATTGATACAACTTGGTAGGGTGGAGGTCCACAGTCTGTCTCCGGAGGATTGGAATCAAAGCTGCACTTTTAAAACACAATAAACACTGCCCCAGGCTGGGCTTTTGCCTTAGACTTTATGCTTTCCAGTGAAACACAGAATACTGTAAGGCCAGCCCTTCCTCCACCAGCCACCCGCTGTTTCCAGAGCAGGAGAGGGGCACAGAACAAACATTGGGCTAGATTAACCAGAGTATCTACAAACAGCTACATGACCACCACCAAGCCTAGAATTTACAAGCTCAATTTGCAGCATAAAGCCTTTAGGAACACCTCTATGGAATGCTTGCTGCAAAATGCTCCACGGGCATGCCTGTCTTTCCAGCCTCTGTGACCTTCCCCACCTGAACTGTGACCAGAAGGGGAAGCCAGGACCCCAGGTTGTAGGGCAAATTTCAACATTTCAAAACCTCTAGAAGGCAATTGATGGGAGAGGAGGGGCTCCTGTCACAATTTCTCTGAATACCCACCACCTGGGAAGGCTGGGGAAGCAACAGATGCCCCCAATCCAGGGAAGCCAAACCAGCACTCACGGGCTGCATAATCATGTCCCTTCAAGTGGGTGAAAACCCACAAGAGAATGCAAGCCTATCAGAGAAAGGGTCTCTGGCACACAGGCCAAATCTCCATCCACAGGCTCACCACGAGTCAATAGGAGAATTTCCTCTGCGTTCATCCTTATCCCATGCCTTCACTGATTTGAAGATGTTAAACTTTCTCCATGCCACAACTTGAAACGCAACAGCCATGGCAAACCACAGCACACAGTCAACAAACACATGCCATACATCACAAAACAATTCCTCCTGGAACATAGCTTCCTTGAAAATGTAATTTCCTATCTTGCAGAGATTCTAGCTTACCAAACTGGTCTCCAAGACCCACAGGTCCCTCTTTTTTTTTGAGACAGGGTCTCCCTGTAGCCCCATCCTGGAGCTCACTCTGTAGACCAGGCTGGCCTTACAAAGATCCGCCTGCCTCTGCCTCCCAAGTGCTAGGATTAAAGGCATGCACCACCACGCCTGGCTGAATACCTGTAACTTTAAAACAGTTTAATTTGGAGATCAAATCCAGTCTTAACAGATAACAAATAAAACCTTTAGAAAACCAATTTAGAATTTTTTGTAGAAACTTAGGAACCCGGGTTCAAATTAGGCCTTTGAAAAAGTTTAAGAGGCATGCTGAAAGTAAGCTTAATTTATGTGTACAATATACAATGAAAAAAACTTTGAAGTGGTCATTTTTAACAGAAACCAACACAGAGGAACACACATGAAACAAATCTCAGACACATGAGAGAACAGTTAACACACAGAGAGCTTGCAAAGACATTTGACTTAATATAATGAGAGATTTCCTTTTTCCTTAAGGTGGGCATTAAGTTTCCTACCCGTCTTGTCCCATATTTTGGGATGAATGGAGGGGCCGTCCAATATAAACCATGGACAGAGTCGTCCCACAATTTGAACATAAGGCTCATTATTTCCTTGGATTACTTTTTAGGCTTTAGGAACTATTCTGTGGTTTCAAGGATAGGTGCTGAAGAAGGGGAGTTTGTAACCCCGACTCCTCTCTCCCTGAAGGCTGTCTCTCTTCCTTAGACAGCGAATGGCCCATCTCTAATTTGAGACAAAGAAATCACTTACTTTTCATCCATGAGGTCCTGGCTCCGTGGGCGGCGGGCGTCTCTTTTCTTCAGTGAGATCCTGGCTCCGCAGGCGGCGGGCGTCTCTTTTCTTCAGTGTTCGACCAGCCGGTCCTTCTTGCTTCTTTGTCTGGTGGGGGGGGTCTCTGACTTCGAGCCCCTACATCGGGTGCCAATTGTCCCCTGTCTGCGGGGGCAGTAATCCGCAGGTACCCGAAGGAGACCCCAAGACCTGTAAGGTGGGTGAGAGAAAGGAGCGAGACCCTGCGAGCTTTTGTCAAGGTCTAATTTTATTGATCACAAGCAGTTGTATTTATCTTGCAGAAGGCAGGAAATAGGGAGGGGGTGGGTGAAACAGGGTAATCAATCAGTCGGGCTATCTGTCGTCAGAGGAGGGTCTGTTTTTTGCAAGATCACTGAGTTGAGACATCGGGCTGGAGTATCTGGTGACTTTTGCTGCACGTCCGCACCCAGCTCTTGGGAAAGGCTGGTGGCTTTTACTGCACGTCTGCACCCAGCTCTTGGAAAAGGCTCGAGGTGACAATTCACAGAGTCAACTTCCTTGTAAGCAAGCTCAGCGTAAGCAAGCTAAAGCCTGCGGCTCCTTACACCCCATTGCACACATGAGCTCACAATGGCTGTGACTTTACACAGGAGACCTGAACAAGGCTAAGCCAAACAAATCCCAGCATGGATGGGGTGGGGCTCAGGAGGTCCCTCTACTAACAACTGATGACTGCTGGGGGAGGGAAGGTCAGTATTTTTTTTTTTCTTCAGTGATGCAGCCACAAGAGATTTCTGTAGAGAGTCCTACACCCATGCATGTTCAGGGACAACTAAGTAGACTCAGTGGTTTTTTTTTTTGTTGTTGTTGTTGTTTTAAAGAGAACGTGAAGTTGAGAGGGAAGAGTGGTGTGGGATTTAAGGGACGGAAAGGAGTAGATTTGATTAAAACACTATGTATGTATGTATGTATGTATGTATGTATGTATGTATGTAGAAAAGAGAGATAGCCTAGTGGTTAAGAGCACCGACGCTCTTGCAGAGGACCCGGGTTCGATCCCCAGCACCCACATGGCGGCCAAGAACCTTCTGTAACTCCAATTCCAGGAGAACTCCAGTTCCAGGGGAATCTGAGACTCTCTTCTGACCTCTGCGGCATTGCACGACACGGGTGCACAGACCTGCATGCAGACAGTACATTCATACACATACAAAGATAAATAATAAAAAAAAAGAAAAATAACTCTTAAATAATAAAGAAGAATTTAAGAAGTGGGTTTACATTCTGGACAGAATCCTAATCTATACATTAGTGCCAACTGTGCAGTGAGTACCCTTCTGCTAATTGATAATTACCGAATTACATTTCAGTTCCTCATGAAATTGCAAACTCTTTTGAAGGACTGAATTTAAAGCCCGATCCTTTCCTATTCCTGCTACAATGTGTAATTTCTCACAGCATCTCACTCAGAACAAACCTTTTTTTCTATACTTATGGCATGAAAACTATAAACATTAACTTATAGCAGTGGAAGAGAACTCACCAACCCCCAAAATCAGTTGCTTTGCTGGAGAGGAATCAGATTAAAATAAACTTTATGCACGAACGGAAACTCAGTGTGTACTGTGTGGCCCATGCAGGGCACTTGTTACATATTTAGGCTTTGTATAGATTAAGGACAATGTGGCATAGTCTTCTATTTTATTTTTATTTTTTATTTTTTGGTCTTTTCGAGACAGGGTCTCCCTGTAGCCCCAGCTGTCCTGGAACTCACCTTGTAGACCAGGCTGGCCTTGAACTCACAAAGATCCGCCTGTCTCTGCCTCCCAAGTGCTAGGATTAAAGGCGTGCACCACCACGCCCAGTGCATAGTCTTCTATTGTGTCCCCCTGTCATTTCTTGCTGGGTATACCCAAGGACATTGCCCAGCCTCTCTTGTCCTCAGGGCTTAAGACACTTTTAGGAATACAGAGAATGTGTCCGCACACTCATGATTCTTGCAGCTTTTTTGATACCTCCATATTTGGCATGAATCATAGCAGGAATGGATACTCCCTTCTCTCTTGATGTTGGACATGTCCAGATATCAATGGCAACTAGGTGTTTCCATCTCAGGAGGAAGCAGAGTGGGTGGACAGGGAAGGAAAGGATACCTTTGCTTCAACTTCCTTCTCTCTCTTGAGGCAATCACCTGATCTAGGACTGGAGAGGCAGAGGACCCTGAAATTTTCAGAAGCTTGCTTTCCACTGACATTATGGCCCTGGAGTGAGTTGCCATGGCAATCTCAACATATTTGAGATACATGTTTGGGCATTTTTAAAACGTCTTCAGCAATTTTATGGCTTTACCTGCTCTTCTTGAAATTCTATCCACCCCTACAAACCCTCCAAGGCTAGACGTTGTGATGTGGACAGACTCTGACTTCCTGCTCCCTCCTGTAGTAACTGGGGACTCCCTTTATTTGAATAGAGCTCTGAATGCTGAACTGAAGTCCTTAATTCTGGTTATGGATTCAGGAAATTAAATATACCCTGTGCTGACATAAAGAAGTGAAGAAGGGGGGCTGGAGAGATGGCCTAGCGGTTAAGAGCGCCGACCACTCTTACAGAGGACCCGGGTTCGATCCCCAGCACCCACATGACGGCCGAGAACCGTCTGAAACTCCAATTCCAGGAGAACTCCAGTTCCAGGAGAATCCGAGACCCTCTTCTGACCTCCGCGGCATTGCACGACACGGGTGCACAAACTTGCATGCAGACAGTACATTCATACACATACAGAAATAAATTAAAAAATTAAAAAATTAAAAAAAAAAAGAAGTGAAGAAGGGATGCTCTTTGATTAGAAAAACAACTTCACAAGATTGGAGTCCATCATAAGGACTCTAGTTCACACCCTATGTTTAACTGATGAGTAGTGAACAGAGAAAAGAACACATGACTTGCTCAAGGTCGCAAAGACACTTAGTGGGAAATTCAGGATTAGAACTTGAGTCTTTTGACTCTAATTCCATTTCAGTGCCTTTTCTTCACTATTGCACTGCCTTTAAAAGATATATAGATAACATGAAATAGAAATGCTATTTCTCACTTCTCACAAGGTGGGAACGGGGGCCTTCCTTCAATCCGTTGCTCAAGAGGTGCAGGTCATTGTTTGTGCTGGAGATTTAGGATTATAATCAGAGTTATTACTAGAAAAATACTAATGAGGGGCTGGGGAGATGGCTCAGCGGTTAAGAGCACTGACTGCTCTTGCAGAGGACCCGGGTTCGATTCCCAGTACCCACATGGCAGCTAAGAAACGTCTTTAACTCCAGTTCCAGGAGAATCCAACACCCTCTTCTGACCTCTGCAGCATTCATTGCACGACACGGGTGCACAAACCTACATGCAGACAGTACATTCATACACATAAAAAAATAATAAATAAATAAAAAAGAAAATATTAAAAAAGAAAAATACTAATGAATTCTTTCCTTTTCCTAGGACTATGCTCCAGGTGTGAGGAGGGGTAATGGAAAGGAACTGGTTTCTAATGATCACTTTACCTCAAGTATCCACAATGTCAGCTCTAAAAAAGGCAGGTGAAACAATGATTGGATGATTAATAGGCAGCCAGGAAGCTTGCTTCTAAGTTGGGCAACTCTGAGACTTTGCCACTCTATGGCATCTCCAGGTCACCAATGTTGCAGCATCCTGACATTGGCTACGCCATAGGGGATGTTGACAGCAGTGGTAAAGAAGGGCTGTTTCTGGAGCACTCTCTCTGTGCTAATAATATGGCTAAAGCTAAATCAACATGCAGAAGCCTTTTTCCACTCACTCATTTCATCTTCCTAAGAGGGAATTCTCATAATGATTCTCATTTACAGATGAGTAAACCAAGGTTTAGAGTGTGGTCACGGCTACAAGGAGGTAAGGCACTAGGAGAATTTAAATGAAAAGCAAGGCATTTTAGGCTGGAAGTTACTATTCTAGCCTTTAGTAGATGGAGAATCTGGCTTTTAGAGAAGGGGAGTGGCTTATGCAAAGCTGCATGGTTAGTCGGAGACCCCAGGTTTCCAGATATTTTGGGGAACCAAACTTTATAAAGGATTCCAGATCTTTAAGGGGAGCTGAACATTCAGCCATGGCTTAATACAGACCAGCTGCACAACATGCCCTGCTGCGTGGACCTGGCTCTGTCAGCCATCAGCTGAAGTCCTGCCCTACTTAGTCAACCTCTCTAAGCTTCACGTTCCTTGTTTGTACAGCGAAGTGGTGTCTTCATAGAGACAGTGTGTCCGTGTACACACTTGGCACAGTAAAAGCCCTGCCTTGGTGTAAATGACTTTACATTATGATCTGTTACTATAAATGTGGGAGAGAGGAGTAAAGGAGGTGAGATGGGGATAAGTCCCCACATTGGGCACAGAGTACTCTGGCAGGACATTGAAGCTCGGTTGACATGAACTTTTTCTCATTATGTTTATTGGGTCTCCAGCTTTCTGACTCAATTCCACACCCGCCCCTCCTCTTTATATTGTTTATCACCACCATTACAGTTTTTTACTGTTACGTATCATATCTACCTTTTGAAGCTGTGTTAGTCATGATAGTGTGGTGGGGAGAAAAGGCTACTTAGCACCTCTCTCTCTCTCTCTCTCTCTCTCTCTCTCTCTCTCTCTCTCTCTCTCTCTCAATCTTCCTGCTTCTGTAGAGTGCTCAGACTTCAGGCATGCACCATCACATCATTCTTGACCTGACAGAAAGGCTTTGTTCTAAGAAATAGTCCTTACTGTGCAGAGAGATAAACTGTGCAATTTGGGACCCTGCCAGGAGATAGGGAGGTTAGTCAAGGAAGGATGGAGGGGGGACATGTCCACTCTTGAGGTTAGACCATGAACTCCAGCAGCCAATGGGAAGGGGCACAGTTTTCAAAGTGATCTGTGGTCTGCCTTTATTCAATTGACATGTCTACTAATTTGCAGCTTGTCTGCCAATGTGGACGATTTTCTCACCCAGGAAGTTGAGATACTGTTAACAGCCAGCAGCAGTGTTGTGCTTATCATCATCGTTCTACTTAAATCCAGAGACCCTGAAGAAAATAGGTTGACCTTATGTTTTCTTACCACAATATATAGGGAAAATGCCTCTTTGTAGCATTTATATATTATATATGGGGAATAAGATGGAATTGACCATCCCATAGGACCCAGGTGAGCTGTTGGAATTTTCCCAGCTGTCAGAGACTTAAAAGTGCTAGCCATCCAGGAAGCCAACACATTCTGTGCTGAGTTTGAGAAGATGCTAATGAAAACTCTTTAGCAGGACGGACACCTTGTAGAATCCTCTTGTGGACCCTAGGCACAGCCCTGCCATCTGATCTGAGGGCCAGGGCTCCACTCCAACTGTTGGCTCAGCTCGTCCAGGCCCCAGTGAGTCCCGTGGGGAGATAATTAGACAAATTAGAAAAGGAAGCTGTTCTGAGAACTCCATGAATTAAGCACAGAGGCTGCCTCTACCTGCCATCCCCATCCCTTTCGTCAGCTTTAATTTGGGTGGACTAGTTCTGAGACTGTGTCAGCATTCCTGTGGTGCCTTGATTTTCAGCTGGGCTCTGTTCTCAGAAGTTATGGGCTCTCTCCTGCAAAAGTTTATTTTTTAAATATCAACTTCTTTTTTTAATGCTTTCCATAGTAATTAGCTCTCAGATTTCCAGTATTTGTCTTTACTTTTCACTTTCAAAACCTAATAATATGAAAAAAAAAAAAGAAAAAAAAGACCCTCACAGCTTTATATATATTTTCAAAGGGTTTTAGATACATTTTTTTTTCAGGTGACTTCCAAATTATTTCTTGGCCTACATAGGGCTGACACTTTCTTCCTGTTTCTTTCTTTTTTTTTTTTTTTCCTTCCTGTTTCAAAAGGGAAGTCATGCTGACACTTAAGAGACCTTTTCAAGATCACATAAGAATGTAATGACAGAAGACTGTTTGGTGACTGAGTTCTTACACTATCACATTTAATAGTCAAAATGGTGAGCACACTTGAGTTCTGGGTTTCAAGGTCTGTGACCTTGAAAATGACAGCTTTAAAAAAAATAAATAAGAAGAAAATGACAACTTTTTTCTTGTTCTGAGTATAGAAATTACTATTGGATTAGGGGTACAGATTTGCTGTAATCTCTGTGCTGGTTTATCAGTTCTAATTCCTCTGGTTTTCTTTGATCATTGTACTCATCATCAGTGAGTTTCCATTTTTGTGTCTCTAATGCCTTCTATTCTAGGTGTTAAATGGAAATTTCAGGCAAGCAGGAGTTTAGACTAAACTCATATTATGCTGGACATATATATATATATGTATATATATATATAAACTTTTATATAAGTCTAAAAGTAAAACTGAGGTCACTCTACAGTTAATTCCACATCACCAAGCTGAAACTGGCTATCAGATTTTCTTTTTTTTAATATATAAATTTTTTAAATTTATTTATTTATTTATTTATTTATGTGTATGAATGTACTGTCTGCATGTAGGTCTGTGCACCCGTGTCATGCAATGCCTCGGAGGTCAGAAGAGGGTGTCGGATTCCCCTGGAACGAGAGTTCTCCTGGAATTGGAGTTACAGATGGTTCTCAGCCACCATGTGGGTGCTGGGGATCGAACCCGGGTCCTCTGCAAGAGCAGTCGGTGCTCTTAACTGCTAGGCCTTCTCTCCAGCCCCCAGATTTTCTCATAAATCAAGAATAGAAAGATAGGGGCTGGAGAGATGGCTCAGCGGTTAAGAGCGCTGAATGCTCTTGCAGAGGACCTGGGTTCGATTCCCAGCACCCACATGGCCGCTAAGAACCGTCTTTGACTCTAGTTCCAGGGGAATCTGACGCCCTCATCTGACCTCTGCAGCATTGCACAACACGGGTGCGCCAACCTACATGCAGACAGTACACTCATACACATAGAAAATAATAAATAAAATTAAAAAAGAATAATAGAAAGATAACAAGCAAACTTCCTAAACAACCCTGCTTTATTTAGCAAGCTCATGTATTCTCCTGTGCTTTAATTCTTACAGAAAGAAGTAACCTTAGGTCAACCAATCAGTTACGTTTTTGTTGCCCTGACACCCTTTTCTGGCCTTTCAAGGAAAATAGCTTTGAAATAACCAATCTATTTTTAGTTTTTTGTTTCTGATTTCTTTATCTATAAAGTCAACTCCCTATGCTTGGCTCATTAGAACATTTACTTCATTCTATGGACTGAAGTTGCACGAATTAAGAATCTAAGATAAGGGGCTGGAGAGATGGCTCAGCAGTTAAGAGCACCAACTGCTCTTGCAGAGGACCTGGGTTTGATTCCCAGCACCCACATAGCAACTAAGAACTGTCTTTAACTTCAGTTCCAGGGGAATCCGATGCCTTCTTCTGACCTCCGCGGCATTGCACAACACGGGTGCACCAACCTACATGCAGACAGTATACTCATACACATTAAAAAAAAACTAAGATAAAGCCAATTAAAATATTTAAATAGTCATATCTATCACTATTCTATCTATCTATCTATCTATCTATCTATCTATCTATCTATCTATCTATCTATCTATTTTGGTTTTTGACCACAACTTGTTTAAGAAATGTGAAATTGTAGCCGGGCGTGGTGGCTCACGCCTTTAATCCTAGCACTTGGGAGGCAGAGGCAGGTGAATCTTTGTGAGTTCAAGGCCAGCCTGGTCTACATAGTGAGTTCCAGGACAGCTGGGGCTACAGGGAGACCTTGTTTTGAAAAGACCAAAAAAAAAAACAAACAAGAAATGTGAAATTGTGTATGAAAAGGGCACAGTATTTTATATTAATATAGTAAGTGCTCCATTAGGATTTCCCAACCTTCTCTAGTTTTTGCATAGGAGCACATCTTTCCATAAACATATTCTATTAAACATTATGAGCTTTTTAGTTGGCATCGAGAGGTTAGTGGGCATCTTGTCTGCCTCGACCATCTGGGTTCCATCTATCTTTGGTTGTCTTCGATAAAATTTGTTTCCCAGCTCTCTAGAGATAGAAATTAGCTTGTAGACAATTAATCACAGTGAAAATGTTTCCTGTCATAAAATTGCTATATAAGGCAATGCAAATGGGTTGTGTCCAGTAGAGAATATAAATCTCTTAAGTTAAAACCTCCATTGAGTCACTTATAACATTTTATTACCTCATTACGTAATAAAGTGAAATTTTTTTGACAAATGTTGATTTCATAGTTAAATGGAAGTCATGACTGTGCCTCTTTTAGAAACTTACTCTTTTTTTTTTCGGTCTTTTCGAGACAGGGTTTCCCTGTAGCCCCAGCTGTCCTGGAACTCGCTCTGTAGACCAGGCTGGCCTTGAACTTACTCTTTAACAATCCCCAGTGACCACGTCACAGTCATTCTGTTTCCCTGCTGCTCTGAGCTCTGTGGTTTTCTGCTCACTCAGTCATCTCTACCTGCATCCATTGAGGCATTCTACTAGCTGGAACTCATTCTCTCAGGCCTAACGTCGATCTTATTTAGACAAAAATCAGTAATAACTGAACATAGAGCCACGATAGAGACTGAAACTTGAAAGTTAAGTAGGTGTTTGTCTGAATCTTTAAAAAGGTCATTTGCTGTGCCCTGAAAGATGTTAAAGATGAGGTACCTAACAGGAAATATGCAGAGTCCAAGGGTTAGGCAGGAACAAGTATTCACTGCCCCATATTCTATAGCATAGCTGGCTGAGTAGATGCTAGGGTACTTTCTCATTAACAGTCACTACTTCAAGCAAAAGAACAGAGTTAGTAGACCAATGGAATGCTTCTAGCACTGGGATCTCATGAGCATGGGTAATGTATAAAATAGGAAAAAAAGGTATGCTCAAACTTTTCTCCTAGTTTGCTGTACTATATTTCAATAGATTCATTTTCTATGCCATATTTCTGGAAGTTGTGTACCTAATAACAAAAGACTATACATGTGACAGTGATACCATAAGATTATAAGGAAAGTGAAAACTTCCTGTCACCTATTGATGTCATAGCCATCTTGAGGCCCTAGGGCATTGCATTGCACTTGTTTGTGCTGATGTTGGTATAAACAAACCTCCTGGGCTGCGAGGAAGAACATAATAATATGGTATGCACAACTGTGTGTAGTTATAATGCTGGAGAATGACTATATTGCTGTGTTCTATATTTACATTAAATACTTTATTTTAGAATGTATTTCTACTTCTAAAAAACTTACTATAAAAAAGCAGCACGGTGTTATACCAGCACCAGCCTCTGATACCTTATGTTCCTTGAATCTCTTGATTATATCATTTTCTCCTGCGTCTGATGTGAGCTCACACTTTTAAAAGTCACTGTGGATGTAGGGACAATAGGTTGTAGCACACAGTCTAGGTACGTAGTAGGCTTACCATAAAGGCTTATGTAAATATACTTTATGATATTTTCATAATGGCAAACTTGCCTAATAATGTGTTCACTGAGACAAGACTATCCACTTAAGACTATTTTAAGCAAGAAGGGATATTGCAGTGGCTACAGAGAAACATCAGAGGATATCTCTCTGGTTGAACTTTTAATAAAATACAAAAAGGTAAGCCTCAAAAAAGTGTGTTATCATGGATCAGTCATAGTTCCTGTTAATATCCTTGGATAAAGAATGCTGAAAGAATCTCATTTGTACAGTTCTTCCACAACCTATAGGAAAGATATCACTGGAACCAGGTAATTATTTCACCTGTGCTATTCCAGGCATATACACTTGATACCAGGAATAATCAAAATATCACTTTTCCACGGGGCTGGAGAGATGGCTCAGCGGTTAAGAACACTGCTCTCGCAGAGGATCCGGGTTCGATTCCCAGCACCTACATGGCAGCTAAGAACCATCTTTAACTCCAGTTCCAGGGGAATCCGACACCCTCTTCTGACCTCCGCAGCACTGCACAACATGGGTGCACAAACTTACATGCAGAAAGTACATTCATACACACAAAAATAATAAATTAAGGCCAGGCGTGGTGGTGCACGCCTTTAATCCTAGTACTTGGGAGGCAGAGGCAGGTGGATCTTTGTGAGTTCAAGGCCAGCCTGGTCTACAGAGTGAGTTCCAGGACACCTGGGGCTACAGGGAGACCCTGTCTCAAAAAGACCCCAAAAAAATTTTTTTTAAATATATATCACTTTTCCTGCTCTCAAGGATTTCTCTGTCTGTCTGTCTGTCTGTCTGTCTGTCTGTCTCTTTCTCTCTCTCTCATACATACACACAAACACACACATAGAGGTTGGTAGATAGACAAACAAGTAACAAAAATCTTAATATAACACAACAAGAATGTGCTACTTACACAGTCAAAGGTCTGTGATAGGAGAAGAGTCAGGGAATGCTGCCCAGAGGAGATGACAGCCAAACGCACACTAAAGGCACCACACCACATGGTGCTGGAGACACAGAAGGGGCTGTGACTTAAAGACCTGCCACGATTTGAAAGAGTGGAGAGATTTAAGATACACTCTGGAAGCAGACTGAGTCAGAAGTGCTGTCAAAGGGGATGTGTGGTAGAGGAGGACGAATCCTAGGGCTCTGCCTGGAGCAGCTGCATGGACTGAGTCAGGGAACTGGAATAAGAAGGAATGGATGGCAGAAACTGGTGTTTCATTTTGAATGTGCTGAGTTGGAGATGCCAATGAAACATGGAAAAGTGAGTAAGCAGTTTACAGTGTTAGGATTCTCTGGAACCAATAGGATAAATGTGTACTGGGGGGAAGATTTATTAGATTGGCATAGACAATATAGTCTGGGTATTCCAATAAGTGCTTTTACACTGAAGAGGGTGAGAACCCAGTAGCTGTTCAATGATGCCTCAGCAGTCCCAATCTGGCTCTGAAGGCTTGAAACATTCCTGGAGAGCCACTGGTTTTCAGTTCACATTGGAACCATAGCATTCTGCTATCAGTGAAGGATGGCAGCAGCAGTGGCAGATGCCGCAGTGTTAGCAGCAGGGTGGATTAGCTTGCCATCCATAGCTTGCCATCACCCACAGGGAACATCACAATGGTTAAAGAGTGAATGTCTTGGGCTGGAGAGATGGCCTAGCGGTTAAGAGTGCCGACCGCTCTTGCAGAGGACCCGGGTTCGATCCCCAGCACCCACATGGCGGCCGAGAACCGTCTGAGACTCCAATTCCAGGAGAACTCCAGTTCCAGGGGAATCCGAGACCCTCTTCTGACCTCCGCGGCATTGCACGACACGGGTGCACAGACCTGCATGCAGACAGTACATTCATACACATACAGAAATAAATAAAATTAATAAAAAAAAANTTCCTCTTAGGACTGACTTTTTTTTTTTTTTTTTTTTTTTTTTTTTACTTTGTATTGAATGTCACCGTCTGTCTGCATGCCAGGGTCTGTGCAAACCGGTCGTGCAATCCGCGGAGGTAGAAGAGGCTTGTCCCTCGGATTCCACCTGGAGCTGGAGAGTTCTCCTGGAATTGGAGTTTATCAGACGGCTCTGCTCGCGGTCCCCTTTTTCCTTCGCCTCTACCGCCCTTCGGCTCGTTCGCGGCGGCGAGTGGGGGTGGCTGGTCGAACCCGGGTCCTCTGTAAGGCGGGGGGGGGTGGGCGTGGGCGCGTCTTATACTAAAATAACCGCTAGCCATTCTTCCAGCCAAGGACTGCTTTTAAAAGTAAAGTACCCATAGGCTTTTTGTTGTTGTATTTATCATTTTATATTGAGTTTCCAGGAATGCTTTTATCTCTTCCTTGACCCCATCATTATTCCAGGAGTTTGTTGTTTAGTATAACCATGTGTTCTCTTGTTAGTAGGAGTAGGGGGCTTATTTCTGGTGTTGAGAGTGAGCCGTTTATTGGGTAGTGGTCTGATAGAGATAGGCAGAAACTATTTCAATTCATCTTTTGTATTTGTGGAGGTTCTTCTGTGTCCCAGTATGGGTGGCCGATTTTGGAGAATGTTCTGTGGTGGGTGCTGAGTAGAAGTGTATTTTTCCCTGGTATTAGGTTGGAATATTCTTGAGAGTACCTGTGAAGTCTATTTGTGTGTATCTAGTACATTCAGTTCATGATGCTCTCTCGGATCTGTTTATATTCTTGTTGTTACTTTCGTTGACTGTCCAAAGGGCTCTGGGGTATTGAAGTCCCCTACCTTTATGTGTAACGGGGGTTAATCCTGTGCCTCGTGGTCCTGGCAGAATTGGTCTTTATAAAGTTTTGGTGCGTTAGTAGTGGTTTGGTGCAATATAATAATATTCCATAATTGTGGAATCTTTCGTCATGGTGAATTGTTTCCTTTGATGACTAAGAGGCACTCTGGCTTGTCCTTGTCTCTTTTTCTAGTCTTACTTTCCTTTTTACTTTGAAGTCTATTTTTATCTGATATAAAATAGCAACACACTGGTCCTTTTGGAGCAGTTTCTTGGTAAAAAAAAGACCACAAAAACGACTGCTCCTTGCAGAGGACCCATGGTTCCATTCCCCCAGGACCACATGGCAGGTAAGAACTGTCTGTAACTCCATATTCAGGAGAATCTGACATCTCTCCAGTAAGAGGGGAATCCAGAACCCTCCTTTGACCTCTGCAGCACATTGTCCTGACTGAGGTGGCACAAACCTAGCATGCAGACAGTACACGCATAAAACAGACAAAAAATAAATAAAAAAATTTAAAAAAATACATAAAAAACAACATAAGAAAGAGTCCACATGCCGACTTTCTTTTTGTGCATTTGCTTGGAATATTTTTTTCCATCATTCACTTAAGAGTGGTGGTGCCTATCCTTGAAGATAAAGATTCAGTTTCTTGTAGACCGCATATAGTTATGGGCTGTTCTGTTTTCCTAATCCAATCTCCCATCTATGTCTTTTATTGGAAAAACTTAGTCCATATATATTTAAGGTATATAACTGATAGGGTGTTGCTTCTTCCTTACCTTATTATCCATTGGCCCGTTTTTGGTCTAGGTTCTTTTCTACTTCTGCAGTTATGCTTTATTAATTTCTTTTTAGATACCTGGGATATGGTTGCTCATTCTTCTGTCCTTTTTCTCTCTTTGATCCTTTGACTTCTTCAAGTGTTCTGAAGGGTTGGTTTTCCAGACATGTATTCTTTCATCTGTATGTATGTAAAAAATTTGGAACGATTTTTTCCTCTTCGTACGTCATTTCTTCTTACGAACTATAAACAAATCAAAAACATTTTTGCTGTGTATAGTAAACCTCGGTTGGCATCATAGTCCTTAATAAATATAACCAAACACTGTAATGCATTGCTACATTGCATTACTTTTCTCTTGCTTTCACAGTGTTGAACTATGACATGCCAGTTGTAAATTCCCTGATAGACCTTGTAGGAATTGTATGTTTATTTTTACCTTTCCTTTTTCTTCCATGTGGCTTTCAAAATTTTGTCTTGTTTTGGTGTCTAGGTTCTTAAATTAAAAAACGGATATGGCGTGGAGAATTTACTTTTTATGATCTTATCTGTTTGGATTTCTATGTGTTTTTCGGTTGTCATTGGTTGGTTGTCTTTTTTTAGTTTGGGAGGGGGAAAATTTCATTCTATTATTCTTGTTGATATTGATACAATACCATCTTGTTCTGGGTTCTTCTCCTTCGCTCTATTCTTGCATATCCTGAATTATACAGAGGTTTGATCCTTTTCATAAGTGGTCCCACATGTGTTCCTGGTTGTTCCACTTTGTGTATTGTTTTTAAATTTTCATTTAATCTTACTACTTGAGGTTTTTCGTTGTGTCTGGTGTTATCTTGCCAGTCTGATATTCTTTTTCTGTTCTCTTGGGGGGGGGGGGGGGGGGTCGTGCTGGGTGGGGCTTTGTTGCCATTTCAACATTCCTGTGATCGGAGAGGGGGTGTTCTTTTCTTTTTTCTTTTTTTTCGGGGTCTCTTTTACTGCATCATCTTCTTCGCTACTTTCCATGTAGGGGGGGGTGCGGGGTTTCTCTCTTTCCTAGCTTCTCAATCCTTTCATCTTTCTCTACTCTTTGCTTTGCTGATTGGTTCCTCCTTATCGTTTTTTCAGCATGGGATCTTTTCAGTTCATTCTTCCACTTCCTTCCGGGACATTTGTCATTCTCTCTCTCTAGGGACTCCTAGGTACTAGGTCCGTCTGGTTTTGTCTATCTTCATCTCTTTAAATTCCTCTGAACTTGTCTTTATCTTTACTACTTTTTATTCTTTAGTATGTCCACAATTGTACTCTAATATCTGTGTCCTAGGGGCCTCCCCAGGGATCCGCACTGTAGGGTCTCTCCACAAGGGTTGGTAGCTTGTTGCGGATGGCATTTATCCTGTCCATCCTTATCCCCTTGCCTCTTCACATGTGCTCCTCCTTTGTTCCTGAATTGGGTTCTCTTTGCCTGTATTCCCCATGTGAATCCAAGTGCCCTCTTCCCATAGGCTGTTTGAAGGCTTGCTTTGCTTCCTGCCTCCTTCAGATGCCGGTTCTTTTCAATTGTTTCTTTTCTTCTTTGATTGATTTGTTTTCGTGTTTTTTCTTTTCTCTTTTGTCTGATTTGCATTTGTACGTTAGCTTTTATTGAGTTTTTTTTTTTTTTCTTTAACATCTCTCCCTTTCTTGGTTTTGATATTTCGTTCTATTCCTAAAGAATCCACTTGGGACACTCTTTTGGTGATCCCAGTTGGGTGGGTGGGGGGGGGGGTGGTGTGTTGCTGCCTTGTTACCTGGTTACGGGTTGGAGAAATCCGACCACTGTCCTAAGCCTGTGCCAATCTCACCTGTTTATCCGTCGGATGGCATCACCACAGCCCACAACAAGCAACAGCCACGAGTAGAAGTGACATATTACCCGTCGCTGGTCCCCAGCTCTCCTGTGCTTCAGCGTAGGTATCTGGAACGTCCCTTGATCCTCCTCTATTACACGATTAGCCCCTTTTCTCTGGCTTCTAGCGGGACACCTCCGTCTCCCATTTTAGTCTACACCTTCACCCCATCCAAGCACCAAAGATGTTTTGCCGATACTTAATTCAGACAATCTCTCTCTCTCCTGTCGGACCCCATCTTCACTGCTTTACTCGAGTGTTAGTTCTATTGCCTCGCTGCTTCCCGTTTTCGATGTCCAAAGATCTTTACCCACCATTTCCTCGGTAACCTGGCCTTACAATAAAGTAACGGCAAATGTTGTCCTTCCCCATGTTTTAGTCCTTTACCCCCTTTAGCCTAAACCCACTTCGGACTCTGGTTCTTTCTTACTATTTCACTAAAAATTCTCTTCTGATCTCCTTTTCTTGTCTCACCCAACGCTCTTGCGATCAAATTCCGGTGTTCCCTTCCTTAGTCCGTACGCGGTATGCATTAAATTGTCTTTTTTCGCATTATGTCCACAATCTTGTTCATGTGTTTCTTACTATTCTTACACTTGACCATGTAGTCTTTCTCTTCTTACTACACTACGCTTCTTGTCCCTGATTCACACACTGCCGGCCCCAGATTTTAATTGTGACTATCATTTGCAAATGTGTAGATGTGTTACATTGGGTGGCACCATTGATTGTGACCAAAGATACACTTGTATTAAACAGATGAAGGAATATGTAAGCATGGGAGTTTCTCATCCTCATCTCTCACTCTACTATTTTTCAAATATTCATTAGTGCTCATTCAGGCTACATGGCTAGTAGGTGTGGAATCCAGGGCAGAGACATTTTTGAGTTGGGGGGTTAGAACATAAACAGATCACTGTATATGTGTAGTTGCTTTTGCATCAGCCTTGACTGTCAGAGTCTGCACATTGCCAATGTCTGACTGTTCTGGGGTTTCTAGGAGTTGCTGAGTTGATAAATGGGCAGGTGCTAAGGATCAGTAAGTACTGGGCACATGTTGTTTCCCCTCTATGACTGAGTGAAGGGCTTGGTTCTAAGACATTTATTGGTCTGAGTAGTAGGTGTTGGCAGAGGCAAGGAGACAGCTCTCACGGTCTTTCCTTCTGCTCTAGTTGGTACCGAATGTTGCAGACACTAACCAGGACTGAACACGTTACTCCCTAGCTCACTTCTTATGGGTAAGGCATTGACAATTCCATGTGCCTGAAAACTGTTGGTTTGGTTTTCACTGGCATGCCATGGTTTCTATATAAAGCAAACAGTTTGTTTTTTTTTGGTTTTTTTTTTTTGTTTTGTCCTTTTTTTTCCTTCTTCTCTGTTTCCCCTTTCCTCTCTGTCCAGGACTCCTAATGAAGGTTGATATTAACCAACTGTGACAGGTTTCAAGTTTTTATTTATAGCACTGGAAAACTGCTTTCATGTATTTGGAAATTTCTGGGCTGCTGATGCTTACTTTCAGTCTCAATTTAAAATCCTGAAGGGGGCAAGAAGCTTGAAGGTTTTAGAAGTTAGACACTAGGGTCAGAGTGAAATAGAGAACTTGAGGAAATGACAAATTTCATCTCTTTCCACCACTGCAAAACTGCTAACTAATGTCTTAGTGTGGTACTGTGGAGTTTCATAATACAGAACAGGTGCAATTGGTTTAGGAGAAGAACTATGTTCCTACAAAGCATCAAAACCTCAGCAAACGAAAACTTCCCAAGGTGGGAAGATCACAAGTGCCAGGCCACAGAACCCTCAGTACGCACTGCTGGTGAGAGATGCATAAAACTGGTGAAAGCCAGTCTAGTGTGAAGAATTCTAGACAACTAAAAATGGATTACCATATGACTCCAGATACCCCACTCTTCAATATACTTGCTACATGATAGATACTTGCTACCATGTTAATTCTACTGTTACTCTATTACTGCTTTTTTTCTTACAATAGCGAAATATGGCAAACCACTTAAAATGCTTGCTCAAAACAGATGAATGGATTAATGAAAATGTGCTACTTTTACACAATGGAGTGTGTAGTCAAGCATAAAAAGTAAAATGGAATTAAAGGTGAATGGATGGAAACTTGAAGGCATATTCGAGTGAGGAACTCCAAGCCCAGAAAAGCAAACGCCACATGTTCTCTCTCCATATGTTTGGATGCCTAGCTTCAAGGTTTAGCTGTTGAGTATATCATCCGATGTAACACAGAAGCCAAGAAAATACAAGGGAGAAGGAGAGGAAGCAGGAGAACAGATGATAGGATGTAAGCACGATCAAGAGGGAGATGGCAAAAAATAGGGGTTACCTACACACTCAATGGGGTGGGAGGAAGGAGGGTAATATGAAAGCTAGATAAATAATGCTAAAGATGCCTGAAACACCCCAGGAAAATGTGTTATCTCATAGAAATAAACACACAACACCACACACTACACAGTGTCACCACACACACACACACAAAACACACACACACAACACCAACAGAACCCACACCCACATATAGATGGATATCCTAAACAAAAATTCCAGGGCCAGCCAAGGGAAGTCTCCCTTCAAGTTGTTGTTCAGGGTAGTACCAAGAGGACTAACTGACAACCCCAATCACAACAAATGAATATTATTGTGCATAGCTTTGATCTCTCCAGAACTTGAAGGTATAGAACCCTTATTGCTGAAGATATTGTGTATTTTGACATTGGAGAAATTGAGCAAGAATTGATGTGAAAGCCTTCCCAGAAGACGAAGTCGCATGGTATCATACCGTGTTAGACACGTTGCCGAAGGAGAAAAATAATCAGCAAACTACAAAAACCACTGGCCCAGCAAAATATTGCTATTTGTGATATTAGCTCAGCTTTTAATCCTGGGAGTAACAACAGCTATGCTAATTGGACTTAAGAATCCATTTTGGCCGCTGTAAGCATACCCATAGTTGGAGTGGTCATAGACCCAGAGGAGAACCTACTACTCGCAACTTTTTCCTGAAACCAATTGTATTCTTACTTAGTCTATCTACGTGTCTTATCCTCAATGTCACACATGCAGGTATGCTTCTCACCACTCATCAAAGAACTCTCCTTTTGCCTATCCCCCGTTAATAAATACCATATACAGTGCAACCCTCTATCTCAAGGCTCAGGGAATACACAGAAGAGGGGGCATAGAACCGTTATGCCTGCGCTAGATGGTGCCATTCTTAGACCGACAGCGGAAGCTGACCCTACAGATGTCAGATAATGCGGCCTAAACAAGATCTGATGCACCACCCACTTCACAGGCATTGGCCTCGTGGATGGGGAATTTTACATGTCCCCACCCCCCCCTCTAGATAAGAGTACAGCAACCAATCAATGGATAACGCGAGGAGGGAGAAGTCATTGTCTCTGGAAGCAAGCTCATTGAAGGGTTGTCCATCGGCGCGAGGTGGGCGCCTTAAACACACGCACATAATGAGCAGTACTATAAATGGGCCGTCCAGTGCGTTATATATGTGATGTATAATGTATGCAATGTAAAAAGCATAAGAAAGTAGACCCAGAAAATTGACAAACTCGTGAGGATGTAGGGGGTTGGAGGGGAGACAGGGAGAGGTCGAGACCTGTATACACAATACGCACTTGTGTGTGAAATTCTTTTCTTTCTAAATGGTACTTTTCATTTTTATCTTTTACACCAAGTAACGTAATGAAAGTCATGAAACAAGCACTCCTTCTGTACAACCAAGTTGCACACGCCGCTACTGCCCAAACTTATACAACCTCAAGGTCCCCATTGTCCAGCTGGAGGGCTTGTTATGTACCAATGATGTTGATCAAATAAGAGTCCAGTCTATAGTGCTAGTAGTCTCATGCAATTCACACAGCAGCCCTAATCTAACGCTATCTAAACACCTGTACCAGCCATAGTCTAACCTGCAGGCCATGCCCCCTCTTCAGAGATTTGTTTCCCTAGTGTTCCTGTGAAGAAGGGGCACAAGGTGGGCAAGAAGCAAAACAATCTACTGTGAATCATTCTTTTAAAAAGTAAATCAAAACAAACATGTTGGGCTGGAGAGATGGTTCCAGTCACAAAGTGTTACGAGCCCCATGGCTGCTCTACAGAGAGCCCTGGGTTTGATTCTCAGCACCCATGTGTGAGGGTTTACAACCATCTGTAACTCATTTCAATGGGTGTCTCTGTGATGCTTGACCTCGGCAGTGCCTAATACAGTTGCAACAATACATATGCACATAAACTAAAAAAATAACAAATAAAAATGTTAAAACAACAAAAATGCTGAGTCCTATTTATTTTTAGCTAACATCCTCGTTGATGTATGTATTTTTATGTAGTGTGTCCTTTAACCCTTCATCCATCTATCTAGATTTCTAATTGTTCACCCAAGAGAAAGGAAAGCAGATCTTATATAAATACTTTATGATGTGACTGTTCTAAGCAGCTTTCTGTATAATAGCCAAAAGCCAGAAATAATCACAATACTTATCAACGTCTAGTGGATAATAAAATTGTTGGTATACTGAACCATAGGAAATGCTACTTCAGCAATAAAACATAGGCAAAATACTGACACTTTTACACTCAAATTAGCATGTCATGGGCTGGTGAGATGGCTAGTCGGTTTAAGTGCGCCGAATGCCTCTTTTGCAGAGAGAACAGGAGGTTCGATTCCCCAGCACCCACATGGCGCGCCTAAGAACCATCTGTAACTCCAATTCCCACGGGGAAACCGAATGCCTTTTCTTCTAACTCCGCTCGCGCATTTCATATCACAACACGGGTGCCCCAACATACATGCAAAGTACAACACTCATACACACATAAAAAAATAACATCAAACTGGGCGTGGTAGCGCACGAGCTAATTTAATCCTAGCCTTGGGAGGCAGAGGCAGATGGACCTTTGTGCGTTCAAGGCCAGCCTGGTCTACAAAGTGAGTCAGGACAAGCCGGAGCTACAGGGAAGAACCGGTCTCACCAAAAGGACCAAAAACAAAATTAAAATTTAAATATAAATAAATAAGTATCAGAGAAGGGAGAGAAGCTTGTTGGGGGGAAGTACTTGCATGTCAGTAAGAGCCTGAGGACCCAGCTCTGAAATCCCCAGCACCCATGTAAAGAGCCAAGTGTGTCGGTGTCCATCTGCAGTCCTCTGCACTGAGGAGGCAGAGACAGAGATCAGCTGGGCTCAGTGGCCACTTAGTCTTAGCATAGGCTAGCAGCAAGCGCCGGGTTCAGGTGAGAACACCTGTCTCTAAAACAAAATAAGGCAGAGAACAGTTGAGAACCGACATTACATCGAACATCCTACCGAAGTCTATCTCCACCTCTACCTCACATGTGCGTGTACAACACAACACAACCAACCAAACACAACACACACCCCTATATATATATAATCATGTGAAGTGAAAAAGTCCACAAAAATATAAAATAAACTGTTGCTTTGGTATATTAAACTAATTCTGGTAATAATTCAAATTAAATATTTCGGTTTTTCTCAGCAAGATTGAAAATCGGCATTGTGTGATAAAAAAAGAAATAAATCAATAAAAAGAAAGGACAAAAAAAAAAAGAAACTGGAATTGATGTTTTTGAAACTTTAGGTTCCATTATGTTTATTGTTAGTAGAGGGAAATTCAATTATCTTTTTTTTTTTTTTTTGTTGTTTGGTCTTTTTTGAACGGGTCTCCCTGTCAAGCCCAACTGTCCGGAAACTCCCTCTGTAGACCAGGCTGGCCTTGAAATCATAAAGATACACCTGCCTCTGCCCTCCCAAGTGCTCGGATTACAGGTGTTGAGCACCACCATGCCCAAGCCAGCTTTTTTGTATCTTATATCTTTGACTTAATCATAAGAGTTTTTTGTAGAATCCTTGTGATCTTCTATTTAGACAATAACATGTTCTTCCATTCAATATAGGTTATTTTTTTCTGTTTGCTATTGACCGTGTTCTAGAAACAGTTCTAGAAATGTCCTGAATAGGACTGGTGATGGTAGACTTCCCTATCTTGTTCTCAGTCTTAGAGGGAAAACATTCACTCTTTTTTTTTTTTTATTATGCTTTGTGCATTTATACATCATTTTCCAATTCAGTTTTCAGGCATATTTCCCTTTCCCTTGCCCCCCACCCACCACCCCCCAACCGAAGATCCTGCATTCTGCCATAACTGTCCTGCATATTCTCTTCAGTTTTTTTTTCCATTTTTTAGCTAATAAGTGATAATCATGGTCAAGCATCCTTCCTGTAAAACCAATTTGCAGGGCTGTTGTGCCCAAACCCCCCACCCCCCACGCCCCACTTCCAGCGGGGGGTTCAGGTGATCAAATGAGTGTCCAGATCTAATTGCTGTTAGTTTCACCATTCACCCCAATAGCAGCCCTACATTCCTACCCGCCCCCTCTTCCAGCAGATTTCCTGGGCTTAGAAAAGGGGCATAGGTGGATGAGAGCAGAACAGTCCACTCTCTCTGGAGCTGATGTCTTGGACTCTGGTCACATTCTGGCTGTTTACTTCAGATGACATGAACCTTTCGTCAAACCTGGGGCTGGAGAAATGGCACTAGGGTTAAGAGCCACCGACTGCCTCTTACAGAGGACCCGGTTCGATCCCCCAGCACCAATGGCGGCCGAGAACCTCTGAAAACTCCAATTCAGGAGAACTCCACTCCCAGGGGAATCGAGACCCTCTTCCTGCCCTCCGCGGCATTGCACGACACGGGTGCACAGACTTGCATGGCAGGCAGTACATTCACTACACATACAGAAATAAAAAATTATTAAACAAAAAAAAAACCTGAAAAAAAACAAGTTCAATTACATAAATGAAGGGATTTGTGTGTTCCAATAGCGGACAGGATGTCACAGCTTGATGGCTGGGAAGATTGAGATACAGCTTTGCATTGTAGTAGGATGTGCCAGAGGGTGCCAAATGGGGGGTGCGACCCGTCTGAACATCGAAAAGGGGGGATGCCTCAGATTGCCCTGGACATTGGGCCCCTCTGTGGCCCCTCATGTGACAGCTATTTGTGATGAGCCCTGGTGAAGCTTGCTTTCTAGGTGCCGCAGGGGTTTTGATGTAAGAGACTTTCTTGCCTCCCCACCCTGTGGTGGTTTTGACTGAGTGTCCCCATAGGTCTATGGTATTTCAGACATTGTCTCCAGTTGGTGGTGCTTTTTCTGGACGGTCTTAGAAGGTGTGGCCAGCTGGGGAAGTGATGTTAACGGGGGCGGGCTTAGTGAGTTAACAAGCGCTCGTGCTCTCAGTTGCTCCTCTTTGCTTCTCTGTGCTCATTTGCCAGATGTGACCCTCTGTTTGCTGCTCCCCGGGACAAAATCCAGGCCCCAGCCTCCCGCCACAATGGACTAATTCCCGGGAACCGCCAATCGATACAGCTCAAATAAACTCTTTCATTTATAATTTTCTGATCTGGTGTTTATCACAGCAACAGAAACCTGACTATAACCCCAGAACAAGGAACATATGACGCTGATGAGGTCGTCTCCAACATGTAAATTGGAGACACTTTATAGAGTTAATCTCTTTAAAACTTGTAAAACTGCCTTCTTTAATTGACTAATAGCACATAAGACCTTGAAAGGATTATTTCTCTGTTCAGAACCAAATATAAACTAAAGTCCTTAACTATGCACTTAAAGCAACATATCTCTACAAGCGGAGCTCTGACTCAGTCATGGATTATTCTACCAGGGAGATGTGTGGCCAGGGGATCTAAGGCCCACCCAAGGTAAAGGCTCCTGCCTCCAAACTGGATACTTCAGAGAGGCGATAAGCCTGCTGCTGAAGACCTGACTTTAACATGGGGAAGGATGTATTGAGACACACAAGCAAGTGTACAGATGGCCTTGGAAAACACCAGAGAGGTGTTACCAAGTCCACCTAAAACCATAAACCTAAAAGCAACAATACGAGTCTCCTTGGTCAGCAGAGACTCCACCCTTCATAACACCGGCCTACACCTCACCTGCCTGGAATACTGGCAGCAGAGGCAGCCACTATGCCTGTATATCCTAATCTAATTGGCTATGGCTCTCTCTTGGAGGAATAACCCATGACTTGATGCCACAAGATTACATCCTATACAGGTTAGTGATGTTCATAAGCACAGTAAGACCGTGGTCATATTTAACAGGAAAAATTGTAACTCATTGGATCAACAATTATGCTAAAACATATGGTTCTATACCAAGTACACCTACCATAACTATTGAATGTGTTTAAATACCTATTATATCTAATTGCTTGTGCTTACTTGTAGGATCGAAAGGTTATTCCAAGACTCACTCTTTAAAAAAAAAAAAAAAAAAAGATAATTGAATTTCCCTCTACTAACAATAAACATAATGGAACTAAAGTTTAAAAACACAATTCCATTTTCTTTTTTTTTTTCCTTTCTTTTTATTATTTATTTTTTTTATACACAATTCCATTTTCAATCTTGCTGAGAAAAACCGAAATATTTAATTTGAATTTACCAGAGTTTAATATACCAAAGCATACAGTTTATTTTATATTTTGTGGACTTTTTCACTTCACATGATATATATATATAGGGGTGTGTGTGTGTGTGTGTGTGTGTACACGCACATGTGGAGGATAGAGGTAATGTCGGTTTCCTCAACTGTTCTCTGCCTTATTTTGTTTTAGAGACAGGGTCTCACTGAACCCGGAGCTTGCTGCTATGCGCAGACTAAGTGGCCACTGAGCTCCAGCGATGCTCGTGTCTCTGCCTCCTCAGCAGAGGACTGCAGATGGACACCGACACACTTGGCTCTTTACATGGGTGCTGGTGATTCAGAGCTGGGTCCTCAGGCTTACTGAGCAAGTACTTCCCCAACAGCTCTCTCCCTTCTCTGATATGCTTATTTTATTTATTTAAAATTTTAATTTTTTTTTGGTCTTTTTGAGACCGGGTCTCCCTGTAGCTCCGGCTGTCCTGGAACTCACTTTGTAGACCAGGCTGGCCTTGAACTCACAAAGGTCCATCTGCCTCTGCCTCCCAAGTGCTAGGATTAAAGGCGTGCGCTACCACGCCCAGTTTATTTATTATTTTTTATGTGTATGAGTGTACTGTCTGCATGTAGGTTGGTGCACCCGTGTTGTGAAATGCAGCGGAGGTTAGAAGAAGGCATCGGATTCCCCTGGAATTGGAGTTACAGATGGTTCTTAGCCTCCATGTGGGTGCTGGGAATCGAACCTGGGTCCTCTGCAAGAGCATTCGGCGCTCTTAACCGCTGAGCCATCTCACCAGCCCCATGACATGCTTATTTTGAGGTGTAAAATGTGTCAGTATTTTGCCTATGTTTTATTGCTAAGTAGCATTTCCTATGTTCATATACCACAATTTTATCCACTCGCTTGATAAGTATTTTGATTATTTCTGCCTTTTGGCTATTATACATAAAGCTGCTTAGAACAGTCACATTAAAGTATTTATATAAGATCTGCTTTCCTTTCTCTTGGGTGAACAATTAGAAATCTAGATAGATGGATGAAGGGATACACACATACATACAAACATACATACATACCGAGATGTTAGCTAAAATAAATAAGGGAGTCAGCATTTTTGTTTTTTAACATTTTATTTGTTATTTTTAGTTTATGTGCATTAGTATATTGCCACCATGTCATGCAATGGCCGCAGAGGTCAGAGAGCACAGGAACCCATGGAAATGGAGTTACAGATGGTTGTAAACCTCCACATGGGTGCTGAGAATCAAACCCAGGTCCTCTGTAAGAGCAGCCAATGCTCTTAACCACTGAACCATCTCTCCAGCCCAACATTTTTGTTTTTGATTTACTTTTTAAAAGAATTTCACAAGTAGATTGTTTTGCTTCTTGCCCACTTGTACCCCTTTTCTAAAACCTAGGGAACAATCTATGAAGAGGGGGCATGGTAGAATGTAAGGGCTGCGATTGCTGTGAATTGTGAAACTACAGCACTATAGACTGGACTCTTATTTGATCAACATGCTTGTACATACAAGCCCCTCCAGCTGGACAATGGGGACCTTGAGGTGTATAAGTTTGGGCATAGCTGCTTGCAAATTGGTTTTACATGAAGGATGCTTGTATTCATTACTTATTACTTATTGTTAAAAAATAAAATATAAAATACTTTAGAAAAAAAGAATTTCACACACAAGTGCTGTATTTACATCTCTACCTCTCCCTTTCCCCTCCAACTCCCCTACATCCTCCGAGTTTTTCAATTTCTTGTCCTCTTCTTTATGCTTTTTACATTGCATAAATTTATACATACATATATAACGCACTGAGGCCATTTAGTACTGCTCATATGTGCGTGTGTTTAAGGCTGCCACATGGGACTGGACAACCTATCAATGAGCTTGTTCCAGAGACAACTGACTCTCCCTCTCTCGGTATCCATTGATTGGTTGCCTGTAGCTCTTCATCTAGAGGTGGGACCATGTAAAATTCCCCCATCCACAGGCCAATGCCTGTTAACAGTGGTGGTGTCATGCAGATCTTGTTTAGGCAGCCATATCCTGACACTGTATGGGTGCAGCTTCCCTGTCAGGTCTAGAATGCACCATCTAGCAGCAGGCATCCCGGTTCTATGCCCCCTCTTCTGTGATATTCCCTGAGCCTTAGAATAGGGGTTGCACTGTATATGTATTTATTAACGGGGGATAGGCAAAAAGGAGGTTCTTTGATGAGTGGTGAGAGCTACACTCATGTGTGACTATTAGGATAAGAACGTAGAATACAGTAAGCAACTACATTGGTTTAGGAAAGTGGCAGTAGTAGGTTCTCCTCTAGGGTCTATGACCACTCCAACTATGGGTATGCTTACAGGGCCAAGAATGGATTCTTAAGTCCAATTAGATAGCTGTGATTACTCCCAGGATAAAAGAGCTAATATCACAAATAGAAATATTTTGCTGGGCCAGTGGTTTTTGTAGTTTGCTGATTATTTTTCTCCTTCGGCAACGTGTCTAACACGGTATGATACCATGCGACTTCGTCTTCTGGGAAGGCTTTCACATCAATTCTTGCTCAATTTCTCCAATGTCAAAATACACAATATCTTCAGCAATAGGGTCTTCTTACCTTCAAGTTCTGGGAGGCAAGAACTATGACAATAATTGATATTATTTTGTGTGTGGTGGGGTGTCTCTTGGACTACCCTGAACAACAACTTGAAGGGAGACTTCCCTTGGCTGGCCCTGGAATTTTTGTTAGATATCCATCATATGAGTGTGTGTGTGTGTGTGTGTGTGTGTGTGTGTGTGTGTGTGTGTGTGTTTATTTCTATGAGATAACACATTTTCCTGGGGTGTTTCAGGCATCTTTAGCATTATTTATCTAGCTTTCATATTACCCTCCTTCCTCCCACCCCAGTTGAGGTAACCCCTATTTTTTGCCATCTCCCTCTTGATCGTGCTTACATCCTATCATCTGTTCTCCTGCTTCCTCTCCTTCTCCCTTGTATTTTCTTGGCTTCTGTGGTTACTTCAGGATATATACTCACATCTAAACCTTTGAAGCTAGGCTCCACAAATGAGAGAGAACATGTGGCGTTTGCTTTTCTGGGCTTGGAGTTCCTCACTCGACATAATGCCTTCTAATTCCATCCATTCACCTGTAAATTTCATTTTCTTTAATGCTGACTAACACTCCATTGTGTAAAAGTAGCACATTTTCATTATCCATTCATCTGTTGAGGGACATTTAGGTGGTTTCCATTTTCTAGCTATTGTGAAAAAAGCAGTAATAAACATAGCTGAGCAAGTATCTCTGTAGCAAGATATTGAAGAGTGGGGTATCTGGGTCATATGGTAGATCCTTTTTAGATTTCTGAGAATTCTTCACACTAGACTGGCTTCACCAGTTTGCAATCCCACAAGCAGGTAATGAGGGTTCTGTGGTCTGCACTGTGATCTTCCCACTTGGAAGTTTTTCAGTATTGCTAGAGGTTTTGATGCTGTGTAGGACAAGAGTTCTTCTCCTATAACAATGTACATGTTTCTGTAATTATAAACTCCACAGTACCACCTAAGACATTATGCATTTTGCCTTGGTGAAAGAGATGAAATTCTGTCAGTTTCCTCAAGTTCTCTATTTCACTCTGACCCTAGTGTCTAACTTCTAAAACCTTCAAGCTTCTTGCCCCCTTCAGGATTTTAAATTGAGACTGAAAGTAAGCATCAGCAGCCCAGAAATTTCCAAATACATGAAAGCAGTTTTCCAGTGCTATAAATAAAAACTTGAAACCTGTCACAGTTGGTTAATATCACCTTCATTAGGAGCCATGGACAGAGAGGAAAGGAAAAAACAAAACATCTGTTGCTTTATATAGAAACCAATGCATGCCAGTAAAACAAACCATCAGTTTTCAGGCACATGGAGATTTCAAATGCCTTACCCATAAGAATTGAGCTAGGGAGTAACGTGTTCAGTCCTGGTTAGTGTCTGCAACATTCGGTACCAACTAGAGCAGAAGGAAAGACCGTGAGAGCTGTCTCCTTGCCTCTGCCAACACCTACTACTCAGACCATAAAATGTCTTAGAACCAAGCCCTTCACTCAGTCATAGAGGGGAAACAACATGTGCCCAGTACTTACTGATCCTTAGCACCTGCCCATTTATCAACTCAGCAACTCCTAGAAACCCCAGAACAGTCAGACATTGGCAATGTGCAGACTCTGACAGTCAAGGCTGATGCAAAAGCAACTACACATATACAGTGATCTGTTTATGTTCTAACCCCCCAACTCAAAAATGTCTCTGCCCTGGATTCCACACCTACTAGCCATGTAGCCTGAATGAATAGAATAGAAAGTAGATGAGAAACTCCCATGCTTACATATTCCTTCATCTGTTTAATACAAGTGTATCTTTGGTCACAATCAATGGTGCCACCCAATGTAACACATCTACACATTTGCAAATGATAGTCACAATTAAAATCTGGGGCATGTGTGAATCAAGGGACAAGAAGAGGAGTGGTGAGATCAAGAACAGAACTTTAATCACAATTTGGTCAAACGTGAAAAGACTAGAAGTAATGAAATAACCCATGAGACCAAGTATTTAGGCCCTATGCAAAGGAAAAGGAGCAACAGTTGCTTATTTATTGTACCATTACCGCTTGTACTTTACATGAAAAGAAGAGCGAGCTAGGTAAATTAATACTGTAAGATGGTGTAGACAAGAAAGAGAAGAGACTTTCAAATATAAAGACAGCAGACAACAAACACATCTTTTCCTGGAATGGGTGAAAAGGTTTAAGATACTAAAAATGGGGAATGAACATTCCCTACATAGAAGTCTCTCAAGAGAAAAGGTGCTGCTAAAAGATTTACAAACCTGGAGATCAGGGATTTCCCAAGACCACCTGAAGCACAGGTAGGAGCTGGGTGCTTCAGCCAGGCGATTGTTTGATTTGATTCAATTGTCTTTGGCTTGATTGGCTTGTGTGGCTATGGAGGCGGAGTTGTCCTCCTAGCTGGTATAAAAGGTGGCCCTCTTGCCACTATGAGGCTTGATATCAGGGATTTCCCAAGACCACTTGAAGCACAGGTACCAGCGAGGGCTAAACAGGACCAACCCCCCCCCCCCACCCACCCAACTGGGATCACCAAAAGAGTGTCCAAGTGGATTCTTTGGAGAACGTTCAGAACAGAAAGGGAAGAGTGAGTTAGACTTCCAATACAAAGCCTAAAACTTAGACAAGTCAACACTCCATGAGCAAAGAGAAAAGAAGAAAAACAAATCAATCAAAGAAACAATGAAGGCATCTGAAGGAGGCAAGCAAAGCAAGCCTTCAACACAGTGAAGAGGCACTTGGGATTCACAATGGGATACAGGCAAAGAGAAACCCACATGTCAGGGACACGAAGAAGAGAACATGGGAAAGGTGCAGGATAATTCCACAACAAGCTCTACCAACCCTGTGGAAGACCCCTACAGTGGGATCCCCTGGGGATGGCCCAGGACACAGATATTAGAAGTACAATTGTGGACATACTCAAAGAAATAAAAAAGTATAAAGAACAAGTCAGAGAATTTAAGAGAGAGAATGAAAAACTCAAGAAGGACCTAGAGAGAGAGAATGACAAATTCCGGAAGGAAGTGGAAACACTGAAAAGATCCCATGCTGAAAAAGATAAGGAAACCAATCAGCAAAGCAAAGAGCTACAGGAAAAGATTGAGAAGCTCCAAAAGGAAGTAGAAATACTAAAGAAATCAGAAGAGGAAATGAAAAATGAAATCGAACACTCATCCAATCAAGAGGAAAGGAATGGAAAAAGCCTCAGAAGCAGAATAGAGGAAGCAGAACAAAGAATATCAGACCTGGAAGATAACACAGAACAACTAAAAACCTCAAGTAAAGATTATGAAAAATTTAAAAAATACACAAAAGTGGAACAACCAGGAACTGTGGGACACTATGAAAAGATCAAACCTCTGTATCATAGGAATAGAGGAAGGAGAAGAATCCCAAGAGAATGGTATTGATCAGATCTTCAACAGAATAATAGATGAAATTTTCACCAAACTAAAAAAAGACAAACCAATACAAATACAAGAAGCACATAGAACTCCAAACAGATAAGATCAGAAAAGAAATTCTCCACGCCATATCACAGTTAAAACACTAGACACCCAAAACAAAGACAAAATTTTGAAAGCCACAGGAGAAAAATGACAAGTTACATACAAGGGGAAAGCTATCAGAATTACAACTGATGTCATAGTGCAAACTGTGAAAGCAAGAAGAATGTGTAGCAATGCATTCACAGTGTTAAAGGACTATAGATGCCAACCCAGGTTACTATACCCAGCAAAAATGTTGATTATAGTTGAAGGAGAGAGAAAAATCTTCCATGACATAAACAAGATAAAAGAATACATGTCTGGAAAACCAACCCTTCAGAGAACACTTGAAGCAATTCAAAGGACAGAAGAAAGGAGCAACTATCCCCAGGCACCTAGAAAGAAAATTAATAAAAGCATAACTGCAGAAGTAGAAACCTAGACCAAAAACGCAAATGGATAATAAGGTGAAAGGAAGCAACACACATCTATCAGTTATAACCTTAAATATTAATGGACTAAGTTTTCCAATCAAAAGACATAGACTGGGAGATTGGATTAGGAAACAGAACCCATCTATATGCTGTCTACAAGAAATGAATCTTATCTTCAAGGATAGGCACCACCTTAAAGTGAAAGGATGGAAAAAAATATTCCAAGCAAATGGCACCAAAAAGAAAGTAGGTGTGGCTATTTTTGTTTTTTATGTATTTTTTTAAATTTTATTTATTTTTGTATGTTTATGAGTGTACTGTCTGCATGTAGGTTTGTGCACCCATGTCATGCAATGTCTCAGAGGTCAGAAGAGGGTCTTGGATTCCCCTGGAACTGGAGTTCTCCTGGAATTGGAGTTACAGACAGTTCTTAGCTGCCATGTGGGTCCTGGGGATCGAACCAGGTCCTCTGCAAGAGCAGTCGGTGCTCTTAACCACAACGCAACCTCTCCAGCCCCATGGTGTTGCTATTTTAATATCAGATAAAATAGACTTCAAAGTAAAAGAAATCAGAAGAGACAAAGAAGGCCATTATGTTCTTATCAAAGGAAAAATTCACCATGAAGATTCCACAATTATGAATATATATGCACCAAACTCTAACGCACCAAACTTTATAAAGACAATTCTCCAGGACCACGAGGCACAGATTAACCCCAGTACATTCATAGTAGGGGACTTCAGTACCCCACTGAGCCCTTCGGACAGGTCAACTGAACAAAGAATAAACAGAGAGACATCTGAACTGAATGATACAATACACCAAATGGACCTCACAGACATCAACTGAATATTCCACCCTAATACCAGAAAATACACTTTCTACTCAGCACCCCACAGAACATTCTCCAAAATCGACCACATACTGGGACACAGAAGAAACCTCCACAAATACAAAAAGATTGAAATAGTTTCATGCATTCTATCAGACCACTACCCAATAAAGCTCACTATCAACACCAGAATAAGCCCTACTAACTACAAGAACACATGGAGACTAAACAACACACTCCTGAATAATGAATGGGTCAAGGAAGAGATAAAAGCATTCCTGGAACTAAATAACAATGATAATACAACACAACAAAACCTATGGGATACTTTAAAAGCAGTCCTAAGAGGGAAGTTTATAGCCCTGGGTGCCTACATTAGAAAAACAGAAAGAGCACAAGTAAACACTGCAGCTAAAAACACTTGCGAGACAACAACAGATGAACCCTAAATGCAACAGACAGGAAGAAATAACAAAAATCAGAGCAGAAATCAATGAAATAGAAACAAAGAAAACAATACAAAAAAAAAAAATCAATGAATCCAAAAGTTGGTTCTTTGAGAGAATAAACAAGACAGACAAACCTCTAGCCCAGTTAACCAAAAGAAAGAAGGAACAACTCCAAATCAATACAATCCGTGATGAAAGGGGAAATACCACAACAGACAATGAAAAGATCCAGAAAATCATATGGGAATACTTCAAAAACCTATACTCTACTAAGTTTGAAAACCTAGAAGAAATGGATGAATATCTGAAATCCTGGGAATCACCAAAGCTCAACCAAGAAGAGATCTACAGCTTAAACAGACCCATAATATATGAAGAAATTGAAGATGTAATAAGAAACCTCCCAACTAAAAAAAGCCCGGGCCCAGATGGTTTCACTGCAGAATTCTATAAAAAATTTCAAAAAGACTTACAACTATTATTATTCAAATTGTTTAGAAGGATACAAACAGAGGGAATTCTCCCAAATTCCTTCTATGAAACCAGCATCACTCTTTTACCAAAACCAGGCAAAGATACAACCAAAAAGGAGAACTATAGACCCATCTCATTAATGAACGCAGATGCAAAAATTCTAAACAGGGTACTGGCAAATTGCATACAGACCCACATCAAGAAGATCATCCATCATGACCAAGTTGGATTCATACCAGAGATGCAGGGATGGTTCAACATACTAAAACCAACAAATATCATCAAGCATATAAATGGACTGAAAGACAAAAAACACACAATCACCTCAATTGATGTGGAAAAAGCCTTTGACAAAATCCAGCATCCCTTCATGCTTAAAGTCCTAGAGGGAATTGGATTGGTGGGATCATTACTCAGTGTAATCATAGCCATATACAGGAAACCCATAGCCAATATCATCCTAAATGGGGAAATGACAGAAGCATTCCCTTTAAAGGTAGGAACTTGGCAAGGCTGTCCCCGTCACCACTCCTCTTCAATAAAGTGCTTGAAACACTTGCTAGGGCAATAAGGCAAGAAAAGGAAATTAAAGGAGTACTAATTGGAAAAGAGGAAGTCAAGCTATCTCTTTTTGCTGATGATATGATTGTTTACTTAAGGGATGCTAAAAACTCCACCAGAAAACTCCTAGAAATGACTAAGAGCTTCAGTAAAGTGACAGGATAAAAAATTAACCTATAAAATTCAGTAGCCTTTCTTTATGCCAACAACAAGCAACTGAAGAAGGAAGTCAAGGAGACCTTCCCACTCACAATAGCCTTAAAAACAATAAAATACCTAGGAACAAACCTAACCGAAGACACCAAAGATCTCTACAACAAAATTTTAAACCCCTGAAGAAGGAAATTGAAGAAGACATCAGAAGATGGAAAAACCTCTCATGCTCATGGATTGGGAAAAATTAATATAGTAAAAATGTCCATTCTACCCTAACTCTTATATAGATTTAATGAAATCCCAATTAAAATCCCCAAGAGTTTCTTTACAGGCTTGGAAAAAAAAGTCCTTAATTTCATTTGGAAACACAAAAGACCTTGAATAGCCAAAACAACCCTGAGTGAAAAGAGTAATACAGGAGGGAACTTTATACCAGACTTTAAACTATACTACAGGGCTATAGTCATAAAAACAGCTTGGTACTGGCACAAAAACAGACCTGTTGACCAATGGAACAAAATTGAAGATCCAAACTTAAGCACATATGATTTCAGCCATCTCATATTTGACAAGGGGGCCAAGAAGTCACAATGGAGGAAAGACAGCATCTTCAGCAAGTGGTGTTGGCAAAACTGGATCACTACTTGCAGAAGAATGAAATTAAACCCCTACCTCTCACCCCATACAAAAGTCAAATCCAGATGGATTAAAGACCTCAATGTGAAACCCCAAACTCTGAAGGCGATAGAAGAAAAAGTTGGCAGCAGACTACAAGACATAGGCGTAGGAAAAGACTTCCTAAATCAGTCAGCAGCTGTGCAAGAATTAAGGTCCACAATTGACAAATGGGACCTCATTAAACTCAAAAGCTTCTGTACATCAAAAGAAACAATCAGGAAGTGAAGAGAAAATCCACAGCGTGGGAGGAAACCTTCACTGCAGAAACATCTGACAAAGCATTGATTTCCAGATTATATAAACTACTCAAAAAACAAAGGAGAAAGAAAACAAATGGCCCATTCAATAGATGGAGCAAAGAGCTGAACAGAGACTTCACAAGTGAGGAATAAGTGATGGCTGAGAAACATCTTAAGAAGTGTTCAACATCGCTAATAATTAAGGAAATTCAAATTAAAACCACTTTAAGGTATCACCTTGACATAATGAACTTTGCAGGCAAATGGGTGGAGCTAGAAGATATCATGCTGAGTGAAGTAACACAGTCCCAGAAAAACAAATGACGAATGGTATCCCTCATCTGTAGATGCTAGCACCAATTACCTAATTGTATGGCAAACTGAGCAACGTCAATGTGATCTGAAAACAATCGTGATCTTATATTGTAGAATCCCTTAAAAAAATAAACAAATAAAAAAAAAAGAAAATGCAAAAAAAGATATCATCTTATTCTAATAAGACTGGCTAGGATCAAGAAAAGAAATGATACCAAGTGCTGGAGAGGTTGTGGGGAAAGGGGAACACTCATCCACTGCCGGTGGGAATGTAAACTTGTACAGCCACTATGGAAAGCAGTGTGGAGAACCCTTGGAAGACTTAGAATGAACTTGCTACTTGATCCAGCCATACCAATCCTGGGTATGTATCCACAAGATCATCTTACCGCAGAGATACATGCACAGCCATGTTTATTGCAGCTCTCATCACAATAGCAAGGAGCTGGAACCAACCCAAGTGCCCCTCAACTGACAAGTGGATAGAGAAAATGTGGTACATCTATACAATGGAGTTCTATGCAACAGTACGGAAAGATGACATCATGAACTTTGCAGGTAAATGGATGGAACTAGAAGATATTATGTTAAGTGAAGTAACACAGTCCCAGAAAAACAAATGAGGAATGGTATCCCTCATCTGTGGATGCTACCATCAATTACCTAGTAGTAAGTATTTCTTGTGTAGGGCTCCTTGAGCTTTGGTCCAAGTAGTTGGGAGTGATGCATATTGGAAAGAACAAGAACAATGACAACAACAACAATAGAAAAGACTGTGTCAAAGAACTGACTGAAATGGTAAACTTCTGCTTGAAACAGTCAACTTCTATATTGAGAATTTTGATTGAAAAAGACTGAGAAAAAGATGAAAAACATATTTGGCAGAATGCATGAGCTCTGGTGAGGTGGGGGGTAGGGAGGGGGACACAGGTCTAGATTTGATTTGTAACATAATCTTGTACAAAAAACATATATAAAACAATAAATAAAAAATAAAAAATAAACCAAAAAACAAAAAGATTTACAAATAAACATAAGTATTCTTGCCTAAGAATTTCCTAGAATATGCTAATGAGGTGGGGCGTGGATAGGCAAAATATAAAGAAAATAAATGCAAAGTTGAGTCTCATTTTGAGACAATAAAGGGAATGTGCAAGTACAATAAAATATCCTTAAAACATGAAGAAAGGATGTGCTAGGGTTGTAGCTCAGTGGTAGAGCATTTGCCTAGTGTGCGAAGCCCTGGGTTCAATCCTCCTGCAACATATACACAGAAAGGAAGAAGAAAGGAAGGAAGAAGGAAAGAAGAAAGTAAACAAGCTTCAAGAGAGGATAAGTAAAATAAATTTTTCATTAAAAATTTCTAGTGTTAAAGGATCTTCCTTCCTTCCTTCCTTCCTTCCTTCCTTCCTTCCTTCCTTCCTTCCTTCCTTCCTTCCTTCCTTCCTTCCTTTCTTTCTTTCTTTCTTTCTTTCTTTCTTTCTTTCTTTCTTTCTTTCTGCTTGTTTCCTTAGTTGGCTGGATGGCTGGTTTTTGTTTTGTTTTGCTGTGTGTGTGTGTGTGCCACCACGCCTGGCTGTTAAAGCCTTTTGATATAAAGAAGAGAGACAATAGGGTCTTCTAAAACAGTGCTCTGAGTGAGAACCAAGTATTCATACATGTGAGCCACTGGACCCAGCTTAAAGGACTTTTGTGGTTTTTTTTTAATGAGCAATCAGAAGTTGAAAAAAACGATGTCTCTCACACAGGTGCCAGCGCGTGGTGCACACACCTTTAATCCTAGCACTCGGGAGGCAAAGAGGCCAGGCGGGTCTTTGTGTGAGTTTCAAGGCCCGCTCTAAGTCTATCAGAGAGCGAAGTTCCAGGAAACGTGGGGCTACAGGGAGACCAGCTTTGTCTCGAAAGGACCAAAAATAAAAAAAAAAAAAAAAAAAAAAACAGGAACAACAACAACAAAAAACTGTTTCTCCAATTTCTTTCAACATGTTTTCCTCTAAAGGTAGTTCTGTGCACTCTTAAGTCATAGGGTAAATGGCCCCATAGTGTTTGGATAAGATAATCAAGGTTCACAATGACACTGGATCATAATACATGGCTACTTAAGAACTAAAGACATTTGGAGAGTTTTTTTTTTTTTTATTTCATTGACCAATAGTGCAGTGGAAATTGGACATGCCTGGACACTGGTTTATTGGACATGATGAATGAGATAATACCTTTATTGTTCTTAGTAACTACTTTTTATTTTGCTGTAACTTTTCTAATAAAACATTTTAAAAAGTTGTGGAGGAAGAAGGAAGTAGGAATGATTCTTGGGTTAGAAATCAATAGAATTTGTTGAGATTTGAACCAGACTTTGAAGACTAGATCAGAAAAACAATGTGGACAGTCTTTTAAAATTTTAAAATAGAACCATCACATGATTCAGCAGACACAGTGGGTAAACAATCAGCAGAAATAAAATCAGCATGTTAGAGAAGCTTCTGAGCTCCCATGTTAATAGAAGCACTATTTACAATAGCCAAGAAATGGATAATCAAAGTGTACCTCAAATGATGAATGAATAAAGAACAGAGAGGAGGGAGGGCTGAGAAGAGACCGATCATGGGGAACTGAGTTACAGTCATGAGAAAATAAATCTGGTGTGCGATCACACAGTAGATTGATATTGATAATTGATATTGATATTTATTAAAATATACTGTGGATGTCAAAAAGCTAGACTTTTATTTTGAACATTTTTCCTACAAATAAAATGTTTGAAAAGGTGGGTATGCCTAAACTGATTTGAAAATTATATGAAGCACACACACATACATATATATGTATATATAAACATTACATGGCATACTGGTAATACACATAGTTATATTTTCAATTAAATAAATGCCAATTAAAATTAATTTAAACTTAAAAATTATCCCTTAAAATAAAAAAATGCATCAAGTGCCCAAATGTTAAGAATAAATAATGGTTGAGTGCTTACCCCTAAACAAGGTATGGATACCATCCCCTCTAAAGCTCAGTGAGCATTTCAGAAGAGGAGGCAGAAAGAATGCGAGAGCTGGAAAACAAAGAAAAGAGCTGGGAAATGCCAGCATTGGAGCAAGACACAGCCATTGTGAGCATCAACTCAAGGCAGCTGAGGACACTGGCCTTGGACCTGCATGAGATTGGCCCTGCTCACAGTCAGCAATGAGTGGGGACCCGCTCATGGGGCCCTTGCCCTTACTATTGAGCTAGTGGCTATTTACAGATTCTGGGAGAAGAAGAGTCATTGTCTTCAGTTATGTATTTATTGAACACACCAGGGTCCAATGGATCATTCCTAACCCATGGTCACATAGCCCTGGTTAAGCCTGGTGGGTCACAAAACAGTCATGAATATGAGAGAGAGATTTGTGGGGAAGATGGGGAGGGGCTGACAGGCATGAGAGTGGGGTAAGAGAGGGTGGAGGAAGAGGATGATCAGAATGCATTATATACATGCACATGCACGAGCTTGTCAAAGAACAAAATTAATCAAAAAGAATATATCAAACATGAACATGAACCACCAGAAGGGAACTTTCTGTTGGTAGGTACATGCTGAGTGAGAGAAGAACTTAGTAAAGTGCCAGGGGTATTTCTGAGGGATTCTTTTAGAGCGTATTTCATATGTAAGGAAACAGTGTTAAATGCTGTGCAAGAACATGTTGGTTTTAGACCACACTGGTCTTTGGATATGAGGAATAGAGTTTAGAATTTTTAGGCACATTAAATTTAAATCTACTACCTTTGCTTATAGTATTAAAATTTGAAAATCTGGCTCCTAGTTTAAAAACCAGCATCCTCTCAGGTATTGGGTCTGGAAACAAGATGTAGAGCAAGGAAAGGGGCAGGTGGAAATACCACCTGTATTCCTGCAACACAGACTGCTGGACTTGGAGGACATTATACATGTTTGGCCACAAAGATTCCCTAATAGGCCCCTGAAGAGCATGTAGCTCCATAGTCAGTCACAGCAACCCCAGGCACACAGCTCTCCCATCTGGGAAGCAGTGTGAGATGTACATTCTTCATGGGGTGTGTGTGGTAGAAGATAGGCGAAGAGGAGTGAGGGAGGGAGAGAAATAGGCATCTTCAGCCTCTCTTAAGCTTACTTATGATATAAGCTCCATTTCTTATTTAGATAGGAAGGGTTGGTGGAATGAGAAGCTGTGCCCTCCTTGTAAGAAGAAAGGAGGAAAAATAAAACCCCTCAACCTCACGCCTCCTTTAAAACAAGACTTAATAAACTGTTTTCTTATGATTACAACCTATACACCATTTTCCTGAATTCCTTGGTCAAGGGTCAGTTGCTATGAGTCATTCTAAGACACTGTTGCTATGGTCCTTCTTCCCTCATCGGACTCTAGGGTAGATGTTGTATTACTTCATGAACTTGATATTGCTTTTAGCTTGAAACACAAATTCTGTTCTGTAAGTGTTTTTTTTTTTTTTTAATATGGACGTGTGATTATAACTTCCCAGTGCAGTGGTCTGACATGTGAAAGCACTTGGCTCTTCCATGTAGCTCTGAAGCCACGTCTTTCTTCCATGCCTGCTTTTCCCTTCTAGGGCTCCGGTCTTCACCTCCTCTCTAACTTCTTTCTGGCACATTGTGTGGGCTGATCTGCTATGTTTTTTGAAAACATTGATTTTTTTAACATAGCATTTTTTCCCTCACTAGCTTCTCATTACTGGAAGAGAAATCCAAACTGTGTCCACCATTACTGTCGTCCATTGCCTTAAATCTCCAAACTCCAGTATATTGTAGGCTCTTCCAGAAACTTCTGTGGGTCAGGTCTTCCCTCATTTCCCCCTATATTCCCTGACACTGTTATTATTATATCATAAAATGAGAACCCCTCAGCTTTGCTACATTTCTGCTGTCACTGAAAATCCAGAATTAGTCTATATGACATGTGACATGAGAGATGTCCTCTGCTTTGATGTTTCTTGTTTTCTGTTTGGACATCAGTCCTCACAGAGGTGCAAACACTTCCGCATCCCCATTGAACATGGGGCCAGCTTCCCTTTCCAGCTTTGCTTTCCTCAACCCGCATCTTTGCCCTATCAATAATAGGTGTTAATGGACTTAATGCTTTTCCACAAAATAGAAACTTTCATTTTTTGAGTCTAAGACAGTTTCTTAGCAATGTTACTAGATACCTCTTCTCATGGGTGGCTCATTGCTGGAACCCCAGGTCAAAGCTTAGTGATTATTATTATTATTTTTTTTGTTTGGTCTTTTCAAGACAGCGTCCCCCTGTAGCCCCAGCTATCCTGGAACTCACTATGTAGACCAGGCTGGCCTTGAACTCATAGAGATACACCTGCCTTTGCCTCCCAGGTGCTAGGATTAAAGTCGTGCGCCACCACCCCCGGCTTAGTGATCAGTCTTTGTTCTTAGTTTGCAACCTAAAACTGTGTAAGCCACTCTTTAGTGATCAGTTTTTGTTCTCTTAGTTTGCAGCCAAACACTGTGTAAGCCACTTCAGGGCCTAGGGAAGAAATTACAATATTAAGGATAGAAAGTCAGAAAAAAAAAAAAAAAGAACAGAAGCTGCTTTTCTATCCTGAGGTTAAGAGTTGCTAAATTAACCTATAATAGACTTGTTTTGATCTCATACTTTTGTTATATGCATTAACAAACATATTTATTGTTGTCTTGTTATTTGTAGCTGATAAGTTCTTAAGTGACCACTTTCCATAACTTATATCTGCCACTTATTTCCATGACGTCTTAGTTATATTTCTAGCTTGCTGTTTCTACCATATGCTACCATGATTTACACAAGCATTGAGTTTCCTCCTATAAATCCGCACTCCTGGTCTTAGATGATAGCACTGCTCTCCACAAAACATACCCCAAGTCCCACTCATCTTGTGGGTTCCTGTGTGGCCACTTCTGGTTGGGATGTAGCCTAGGCTACACCATTCCCTAGAAGAGTTGCCATGTATATTAGCGCACAGAACTGATGTAACTGTTGAGGGATTCTGCCCTTAACTAGATGTGATGATCTGCATTTCCTTATTTAGTCTTTATTAGTCCCGTTTCCACACATATAAAACAGGTACAGAGTTGTTATAAGAACCTGTGATAAAATATTTTGGATATTTAGCCTTCTATCTTTCCATTTCCTATAATATCTTTGGCTTATATTACTTGCTGTAGAAGCTTCTTGCTTCATGACCTATATTAGTTTGTGTTTGCACAATAAATTACATGTTTATGGAGATGCTGGTATAGACAAATATACAGCAAAAATTAGAGTGCATGATTTATGTATGGTACAAAACACTTGATAATAAATGACCCTAATGCATTGCCATACTATACTTCTAATCATCAGTTTAGAATTTACTCCTCTATTTGTAAAAAGAAGCTTGTTCTAAGACAATATGTTGTGTGACACCAGCGTCAGCTTTACATCTTGGGCTAAATGTGCCTCTTGATTTTATCACTTCCTCCTATGGTTGATTTAATATCACATTGTTTTGTTCATCATGGTCAAATCAATAATGGGCTACAATATACCATATATATATAATATACCATATAGTATAGCATACCATATATCCTAAGGTGTATAGTATAGCATCTAGGTTTGGGTTGACACATTCTGTAAGATTCACACAGAGACAACAACAACAACAACAACAACAGAAAGGACTGCATCAAAGAACTGACTGAAACAGTGAACTTCTGCTCAAAACAGTCAACTTCCTCATGGAGAATATTGAGAAAGACTGAGAAAGAGATGAAAAGTATGTTTGGCAGAATGAATGAGCTCTGGCGGGGTGGGGGAATGGGTGGGAACACGGGTCTAGATTTGTTAAAAAAATAAAAATAAATTTATATGAAAAAAAAGATTCACACAGAGACGACATCACATATAAGGTGTATTTTTTGGAATGTGTATGTACATTAAAGTAATACATAGTGGTGATAGATATAATAGCTAATGTTCTTATAAAGATTAGCCTATTAAAGTTTCTGAGGAGTTATGCAATAGAAAGGTCTGGATTAGTTTTGTTTAAACCTTACATTTTCTGTGCAGGGAGCCACTTTGACACAATACTTTCTCCCATCTAGTAGAACCAAAATTGCAAGGCATATAATTTGAAAATTCCAACTTCACGCAGGCCACTGAAGGCAAGACTCTGATGCAAATCCGCCTGTGTCATCTCACCCTCTATATTCAGTTCACAACTGAGTACTTGTCATCACCCTACCCCATAACCAATTCTCAGACCCTTCCAGGACTTTATGTTGACCACTGTTCTGAAGCATCAATATATTTGCACAAACCTAATAAATCACCCCACCTTGTGGCCTCACTTTCCTTAAACTCACCCCTCCCCTTGTACCAGAAGTTTCTATCTGGGTAAATTTTTCATATCACTTCTTTATACAAAATTCTACAGGGGCTTCCCAATACTCCAGAATAAGCTGGTTTGCTTATCCTCTCTGATCCGGCTACTTCTCTGTCTAGACATGCATCTCCCAGGCCCTGGTTTCTACTTTGGTATTTTGGTATTTTTGAGACAGGGTCTCCTTTTAGTCCCAGCTGGTCTGGAGCTCGCTCTGTAGACTAGGCTGGCCTTGAACACACACAGATCCACCTGCCTCTGCCTCCCGAGTGCTGGGATTAAAGGTATGCATCACCACGTCTGGCTGGTTTCTACTTTGGATCCTTCCATGAGAAGTTGCTCACCCATGATTCTCCTGCCCTGCTGTACCATCATGCTTTGCAGAATTGCCTGTGTCCAGTACTCTCTAAGTTGCTTTATCTGGCTCTTCTGTATCCTTCACAGCATAGCTCACCTGATTACTCTGTGTGGTCCGAAGATCCATCCTCTGGGCTCCCATAGCAACCTGTGCATGTTTTCACATGATCCTGCTTCATCAAGTGCATTTACTATGCAAAATCTCACACATTAGACTGTGAACTCTTCAAATGCAAAAACTGCATCCTTATTCCCTTGGCTTACCGCACTCTCCTTTCTACCCTTAGTGCAGAGACTCATTAAACATACAGCGAATGGAGCCATTCTGAACAATACCATCTTCCTACCGAAAGAACAGAACATTCTGAAGAAAACAAGTATCTTGATGTCCTCTAAAGCACCCCTATCTTGACTCTCATTTTTCCCATGGCAACAGCCCAGAAAACTGGTGAGTCTGGACTCAAAAGACTTCAGCCTCACCTTGGTCTAAGTGAGCTATCAGCAGGACTACCTGCAGCTGTGCCATCAGAACTGGGGAGTGCTGATCAGGGAATGGGGTGTCGAGCTGGTGTCCTGCTGTCCCGCCGCTTCAGGGTGGCTTGAGATGAGAGGGCTGAACAGCTAACCTGGCAGCAGCTGCTCTTGCCTGGAGGAATAAGGGAGAGGGGGAGAGAGGGCCTTGAGAACACCAATCCAGCCTCACCTGAGGGTTCTGTGGGTGCCTGAGCACAAGCAAGACGGTTTGACAGGCACAGCCTTTTCCACTACTAGCACCAACAAGTCCTTGCATTATGTTAGTGATATTTAAACACAGAACACTACTCATAATTGTAATGCATGTGGTTAGGCTGCTCTTCAGAAGAGGTGAAGGAGCCAGGCTGTAGCCTAAATCAGGGTGGATGGTAGACCAGCTCTGACAACGCTTCTAGGCACAAGGGCTACAAGGCTACAAAGCATAGGCTTTATCAAGTCTGATTCAATTAGTTTCTCCAGACAACTTTGCGCATCCTGGCCAAAGGATAAATCGTGTTTCTATCTTGATGAACTGCTCTTTTCCTGTTGATTTAAAAATAGCGACTTTATTTCCCTGCCAAATAGCCACTGGATTTACCTAATGGTACTCATGAAGAAAGTCCTTGAGATCTCCTGACAAGCTTAGAAGTTAAATCTCTTCTTTCATTAAAAGAGAACAGACCCAAGTTTGTAGTAAAAGGCCAATGTACTTTACCCTTTGATCACAGAAATGAGCATTTTAAAATGGTATTTTCTTGACCTTTTCTTTTTCAGAGATATAGTTCACATGTCTAACTCTTTATAAGAACCATATACTTTTTTCTGAGATGATTAAATTGGGCCAGTTTGTTCCACAGATGAGGAAATAGAGGGCCCGTGATGAGGGGAGCCTTCACTCAAGAGAGCACCTAGCTCTGTTGACATGAGTGTGAGGGTGTGATGGAGATGCACATGGAATCCAGGAAGCTCTTTAAGCAAAACTTAAATCTGAAAAACAGAGGCAGATTATTCTTTAAACACTTCATCTTACAAATTTTCTCTGAGAATTCAAAAAGTTCTGGGTCTTTTGCTTGAAACTACGTGATTCAATTTACAAAAACTACATTGAAAAAGAAATTCTGGGGCTGGAGAAATGGCCTAGAGGTTAAGAGCACCAACTGCTCTTGCAGAGGACCCAGGTTCGATCCCCAGCACCCACATGGCGGCTGAGAACCATCTTTAACTCCAGTTCCAGGGGAATCCAGCACCTTCTTCTGACCTCTGCGGCATTGCACGACACGGGTGCACAAACCTACATGCAGACAGTACATTCATACACATACAAAAATAAATAAAAGAATTAAAAAAGAAAAAGAAATTCTTTTTTTTTAGAATCTACTCTTTTTTTAATTAATTTATTATTTTTTATGTGGAGAGTGTACTGTCTGCATGTAAGGTGGTATGCTGATAAATGGACTGTCCAAATGAAAAAAACCCTGCTATATAGTATTTGCTCCCAAAGTATGTCAGTAAGTATGAAATTGGAAGAAATGTCCAGAACTAGCTCCCTGAAGACTATACAAGTCTATTTATTTACACAAGTCTAGCTTATTTATCTTATGTATATGTTAAAAGTGTAATCATGAAATAGATTATTTTGTACGATCAATGCACACTAATATAAATAGAAGAAAAGGAAGCTTTTATAGCTACAAAGAAGTCAGAAGTAGCTATCCCAGTAAAGAAGACAGAGAAAAGATGAATGGCAGGGAGACGAGAAGCATAGTGATTACGTTTATTTATTTTGTGCATGCATGTATGTGTGTGGGCAAATGGTGCACATATGGAGGTCAGAGGGTAATTAGCTGGAGTCAGTTCTTTGTTTCTGTCATGTTAATCCTGGGGATGAACTGGTTGACAGGGTTTGTATCAGGTGCTCTAGTTTTTTTATTTTTTTTAAGACAGGCTTTTGCTAAATTCCCCAGACAAGCCTTGAAATTGCAGTCCTTCTGCCTCAGTTTCCTAAATTATTGGGATTACAGGCCAGAGTTACCAGTGTTGGCTGAAGGCATATTTTTCAAAGATAGGACATACGTCAGGATATGGACAGGACTGGCAATATTTTATAGAGATTGATAATACAGAAGAGAGGAGAAAATCAATGGCTCAAGTGACTGAAAAGTTGGGTGGGATAGTGTCTGATCACAAGGAAGAGTTAGCACTCCATGCTTGTCTATGAACCAAGAGGACATGGAGACAATTTTCCCAAGAAGTGGCTAAAAATATTTGTTCTACCACAAGATAGGTAGGGTCTTACGGTTCCATGTTTTATTCTTCTCAGTGGTAGAGGCTTAGAGTAAACTTAGAATAAAACCATACGGCAGTCAGATGGATCTATTTCATTTACTGTCTCTTGGCTCTCTTTCCCTGTTACTCAACACAGTATTCTATCCAGAGCTGTATACCAGGCTGAGGAGGTAGAGGACCACATTGTTGGAATGGTAGAGATTCTCATACTTTCTCTTATCAACACGCAGCACAGATTTGGGGGAAGGAAGGCCGAGGGTGGTACAGGTTCAAGAAAGAGTGAATTTAAAATTCCCTTATGATGACCTTTGTCAAGGTCATTAACATGAAGAGAGCAGATAATGGAATGGGAAATTTGAAGAGAATGTAGAGACTGAAAGATAGTTGACTTTTTTAGGGGTCAGGAAACCAGCCTAATTCTTGCCTAAATCTTTACATTTTCTCCTCTGAATGCAGGAATTAAATGTCTGCTGTTGATTAATCCCAGCACTCAGGAAGCAGAGGCAGGCAGATCTCTGTGAGTTCAAGGCCAGCCTGGTCTACATAGAGAGTTCCAGGGCAGCTGGGGCTACAGGATGACTCTGTCTCAAAAAGACCAAAAGAAAGACAAAAAAAAAAAATGTCTGCTCTTGAGCTTGTTGTCTGTAAGGCACTTTTTGCTTAGGATGGCTCTCACACCTTCCCCACAGCCAGCCCCTGGTCTCAGTGACTAGATTCATGGGTGTTCTCACTGTCACACACCATTCAGTCTCTTTCCTATTCTTTCCCCACTGACTTCCTTTCTGGGCTTTTATAAGTTTCTTGCTTCCTGGATTTATTTCAAGCCTCTGTGACCTGCTCTAGTAACAACTGCTTCTTAGAGACTAATCTGAGGTCTGGTGTCCAGCTGTGAGCTGTTTATTTCCTTGATGGTAGAGTAGGGAACTTCCATCAGAACATAACCATGTCATGAGCTGGTTTCCCAGTAGAAAAAGCAGCTTATTATTTTACATTATTATTTTACATCATTATTATTTTATATTATTGTGCTCCTCTTTTCTTGAGGTTCTGCACCCCCAACCAACCTCTGAGCAGTTCCTCTGGGTAGAGCTGATCACTGTAGCATTTTTTTTTAAATTTTTGAGATAAGGTCTTCCTAGTCCCAGCTGGCCTAGAACTTGCTATGTAGACCAAGCTGGCCTTGAACTCACAGAGATCCTCCTGCCTCTGCCTCCCAAGTACTGGGATTAAAGGTGTGTGCCACCATACCTGGTGTGGTGGTTTGAATGAGTGTCCCCCATAGGCTGTAAGTATTCAGATATTTGTCTCCAGTTGGTGGCACTGTATTTGGAGGTCTTAGAAGGTGTGGCTGTGCTAGAGGAAGTACGTTGTTGGGAGCAGGCTGAGTGAGTTTTAACAAGCCTCATGGTCTACAGTTGCTCTCTCTGCTTCCTGTGCTCTTTGTGAGATGTGACCCTCGGCTTGCTGCTCCAGATCCAGCCGCCATGCCTCCCACCACAATGGACTCTAATTCCCTGGAACTGTCAATCGTAAGCTCAAATAAACTCTTCCTTTTATAAGTTCCTTTGGTCATGGTGTTTTATCACAGCATCAGAAAAGTGACTAATACAGTTATTTGGTACCAGAGAGTGGGCTGTTGGCTGTGAAGAACCTGACCATGTGGATGTTTGGAGAAATGTGGAAGACTTTGGAACTTTGGGCTAGAAAAGCTGTTGACTACTGTAAGCAGAGCTTAAGGGGCCATTCTAGTAGAAGCCTGGAAGAAAGCATTGCTGCAAAAAATGTAGTTCCAGAGGAAAATAAAGACTTAGGCAGCAACTGGGATATTTTGATAAAGAGTCTGGCAGCAGTTTGCCCACAGCCCAAATGCTTGCCTGATGCTAAGTTGAAAAGCAATGGACTGATGTCTTTGGCGGAGGATATTTCAAGACAGCCTAATGTAGAAATGGTGGCGTGGCTTTTAATGGTGAATATTATACAGATCTACAGTGAAAAAGAGCAAATGGGGCAGAAGGAAATGCAGAATGTACAGTTTGGATCTGAAAACTGCACTAGGAAGATTAAAGGTGTGGCCAAGGCATGTGAAGGAGAGGCTCCCTTTCATAAGGAGACTAAAGTGATTAAGGAGAGGCCTGGAGATTTACAAGTAAACAAAAGAATCAGTACCTTCAGGGCAAGACCACACCCAGCTAATCCTCCAACTTTTGAAAGGAAAATACTGAAAGCGTTTTCTGCTCCAAGTCCAGGGCAGAGAAAAGTTGCAAATGTAGTTGAAATAGGCCAGGGTCCATCCCAAACTTGCAGCCAAACTCAGCAGTTTCATTCACGTGATGCTGGCTTTAGAGGCATGAAGTTTGCAAGGGTGAAGGGGTCATCAGTTCTTCCTCCACGGTTTCAGAGAGCTGCCAAGGTTAGGCAGAGTGCAGCAGGGGTGTCCCTGCATAAAGAAGGCCCTGATAGGCCATTGCATGAAGCTGTGAATGTGAAGCCTGGTTGGCAGCAGAGACCCCAAGAAGACATTTGAGATGCCAGACCTGTGAGATATTTGCCAAGGAGAGCTGCATACAGGGAGTGGTACCAGCCTAAGAAAGAGATGTATGTTGCAAGCAAAGCTGGAAGAGCTGAGCCATCTAAGCCCTTTGGAAGTCAAGTCCCAGAAGTTGCACGTGGAGCTACTGGACTTGGTTAAAAGTGACTAATACAGTTATTAATAACTATATTAGTCAGTTTTCTGTTGCTGTGATAAAACACCATGACCAAGAAACTTATAAAAGGAAGAGTTTATTTGTGCTTACGATTGACAGTTCCAGGGAATTAGAGTCCATTGTGGCGGGAGGCATGGCAGCTGGAGCTGGAGCAGCAAGCCAAGGGTCACATCTCACAAAGAGCACAGGAAGCAGAGAGAGCAACTGTAGACCACGAGGCTTGTTAAAACACACTAAGCCTGCCCCCAATAACATACTTCCTCTAACATGGCCACACCTTCTAAGACTTCCAAAAACAGTGCCACCAACTGGAGACAAATGTCTGAATACTTACAGCCTATGGGGGACACTCATTCAAACCACCACATTCCACTCCCTGGACCCCATAGGCTCCTGACCATATAAAATGCAAAATGTATTTAGTCCAACTTTAAAAGTCCCCATAGTCTTTACCAGTTTCAATGCCATTCAAAAGTCCACAGTCCAAAGTCTCTTCTGAGACTCAGGCCAATCTCCTAACTGTAAGCTCCTGTAAAATCAAAAGACAAATTACACACTCCCAACATACAGTGGAACTGAATACACATTCCCATTCCAAAAGGGAGGAATAGAGGCATAGTGAGGAACTACTGGACCAAAACAAGACCGAAAACCAGCAGGGCAAACACCAAGTCCAGTAGCTCCATGTGCAACTTCTGGGACTTGACTTCCAAAAGGCTTAGATGGCTCAGTTCTTCCAGCTTTGCTTGCAACATACATCTCTTTCTTAGGCTGGTACCACTCCCTGTATGCAGCTCTCCTTGGCAAATATCTCACAGGTCTGGCATCTTGAAAGTCTTCTTGGGGTCTCCGCTGGCAACCAGGCTTCACATTCACAGCTTCACGCACTGGCCTATCAGGGCCCACCGCACCTGGCCACTGTAGAAATTTTTAAATCACAAATTATCACTGGCCATGAAATCACTTCAGTGAAGTCAAGTCTCTAGAGAAAATTGAGACAGACCAAAACAGGAAATGACATTGTGTATTACATCTCACAATTGGGCATGAAGTACTGGTGAATATTTAGTGATACTTCAGTCTTGAATCACATACATATGGATATGTGCATTGGATTATTATTATTATTTGTTGTTGTTGTTATTGTTGTTGTTGTTGTTGTTTGGTCAGCATGCAAAACAATTGAAAATAATGCTCACTTTCCCATTTCAACCTGAATCCTCTAGAGACAATATTGTCTCTCTTCTTCACCCCCCAATCTCCCAGTAGCTGTAGGTTCTCTGCAGCCACTGGCCACGTGTTGTAGATCATGATACTGTGAGCAAAACAGTCACCATCTTCATCAGATCAGCTATATACCTCTTGCAGAAGAAGATCATTATAGCCAGCCTTGTTGACTGTTGACATTCACTCATAGAAAAGGGTGGGCAGGGTCTGAGTGTTCAGCCTTTCCCAGCCTTCTTTATGCAATTCTGCTCTAATTGCATGTGCCCCTGGGAAGGGGTTTCCAGAAGGAACTAGAATATGTACACTAGGAAATAATTTAGGGGCAGGGATCCATCTGCTGCTCTAGGGCCACTCACCCTCCTTCTTCACTTACCCATACTCTGTAAATAAGCCCAATAAACTTGTTGGTTCCTCGGGGTGAACTTTGGTGGAGTCATACTTCAGTTTGCTGATGGAACCTTGGGAGGGGGTAAACATGGTTTTCTTCCAACACCACAGTTCTACAAACACACATGCTCCATGCTGGATCCCACCACATGCCACAGCACAGCAGTGACATTTCATAGCTCATTTGCCTTTCACTGAGAACAAGCAAAGTTTCTCAATTTCCCAAAGAGTTAGGAAATTGTTTTGATGTGTGTTTCCGTGGCATAATGTGCCAAAAAATAAGATTGCATAAGATCAGTGATCACAGATTTTTTAAAGTCTCAAATTACGGTCCAAGAAGACATCTTTACCTAGTTGGGGATATGCAAAACTTTCTTTATTATTTAGTGTCCATCTAGGGGAGGACCCAGGTTTTACTGGTTTGCTGCTAGGCAATGGAGCCTAGATTTGTCAATGAAATTGAAGAGGGATATTTTCAGTAGATTGAATATGTTATTTATGCAGCTACATTCTTGATGGAATGAACATTTTTTTGACAAATGGTAGGTATTTACTACATTCATCCCAAATAACTGGCGGTCAACACACATTGCATGTACTTACTTAAAGATCTGTTGACGGATATTGAAAGCACATTCATCACGTTTAATATGAAACTACGGAGTAAAGGACCTGGCTCCAGGATGGATCACACAGTAAAGGACCCCTGTCTAGGATGGATCTGAGATTAATTGACCTGGTTCCAGGAATGGTCAGAGAGTAAAGGACCCCTGTCTAGGATGGATCAGAGAATTAAGGATCTTCCTCCAAGATGGCTGGAGAGAGAAAAAAAGATAGGGAATAAAAATAACATTGTCTATTGCTAATATATATATATATGTGTATATATATATATATATATATATATATATTACATCTTTAGCAAATGTATGAAATTATGGCCAAACTGGCAAGTTTAAAATTTACAGAAGATGGGAGTATATAGTTTTCATAATTTTAAACATGTTTTAGACATGTTTTTAATGTAGTGCCCTAGGAATGTTTTATTTCGATGCTACTCCTATCTCTCATTTCAAGAACTTGTGAAAAGGAATAGAGAGAATTTTACTGGAGGCAGAGACATCCTATGAATGAAGTTCCTCCTGTCCCTTGGCATGAATGCAGAGCTGAGCACTATCCTTGAGCACTTACTTCTCAAGGGGCTAGAGCATTCAGATGCAGCATGTTCAGGAGGAATGGTCACAACCACAGCGAATATTACTACAGCAAACCTCCTTATCAGCATGACTTATTTTTAATAAACTCACACCATAGACACAAAGGAGTCCTTAAAACTAAAGTGATTTGCTGAAATGTCCAACACACTGAACTAAACTAAAATTTCCTACCTCCATTAGCATTTAAAAAATATTTTATTGGGGCTGGAGAGATGGCCTAGTGGTTAAGAGCGCCGACTGCTCTTGCAGAGGACCCAGGTTTCATCCCCAGCACCCACATGGTGGCTGAGAACTGTCCTTAACTCTAGTTCCAGGGGAATCCGACACCCTCTTCTGACCTCCACTGACAAACCTACATGCAGACAGTATATTCATACACATAAAAAATATTTTATTTTTTAAATCATTCACACAAAATGTCCTATGTAAAATCTTTCAAAGAACATTCACTGGAAATACAGAATTTAAAAAATGATACTAAGAGCTTAGAGATATCAATTTAAAGTCAGTATACTAGCATGTAAAAGAAAGTAAAATATTTTAATATATTTAAGTATTACTATTAATATTTTATTTATAAATTTTATTTTATGTGTATGAGTGTACTGCCTGTAGGTATGTACGTGCACTCATGTCTTGCAATGCCTGTGGTCAGAAGAGGACGTCAGATCTCCTGTAACTGGAGTTAGGGATGGGGGATAGATGTCAGCCTCCATGTAGGTGCTGGGAACCAAACCTAGGTCTTCTGCAAGAGCAGCCAGTATTCTTAACTGCCCATTAAGTATTATTATTATTATTATTATTATTATTATTATTATTATTTTGGTCTTTTTGAGACAGGGTCTCCCTTTAGTCCCAGCAGGCCTGGAGCTTGCTCTGTAGACCAGGATGGCCATGAACTCACAGAGATCAGCCTAGCTCTGCCTCCCGAGTGCTAGGATTAAAGGTGTGCACCACCATGCCTGGCCATTTTTAATTATTATCAATTTAAGGTGTTTAAATTCTGGAAGTTTATTTTAACCATAGTATCTTTTGGTCAAACTGAGTGAACATCGTATTAGTATTACGTGTATGTAATAAGTGTTTAAAGAAACCAACACATCAACATTTTGGGGGTCATCTCAAATTAACTATGCTTACTATCAGCCAACAAGATTCTAAGATGTCATCAAAGTAAATGATGCTGGAAAAGTGAACAGCATTCTAAATGAGTCCAACCATCCCTACTCATCCTAACCCCCTTCGCATCTGCTCAGAATAAAAAATACTTTAAGATCTTCAGTTATATAATAACATAGGCTTGCTTAGAAAAGCAGTCAAAATAAAACTAATACAGATTTAAAATGCAAAACTTGACAAAGGTAAAAAAGAGAATGCCATGAAGACTGAAATCAATTTAACTGACAGCTTTAAAGAATCACTGAAGTATTCTTGGAAAGCAAAGAGCAGATGATGAAACTGCACTTTCTCTGAGCTGTTCAGCTCCATACCACCACCACCCCCAATCTCTTCTAGTAAAAAGTGTATACAACATGGCTTCTTACTCTTGATTACAAAAGGCTCACCTGCCTGGAAATACTGTGCAGCAGTGGCAGCCATATGCCTGTATATCCCAAATCTAATTGGCTATTAGCTCTCTCCTTGGAAGAATAATTCATGGCTGATGCCACAAGCCTACATCCTCTAGTGGTTAGGAGATGCTATAAGCCACAGCAAGACCTTGTCATCTTTTACAGAAAAACTATAACTCATGGATTAGCATACCATCCAAACATCTGTGTCTACCAAAGTAACCTACCATAATAATTAGTACTGTTTAAATACCTATATATCTAATTGCTTGTGCTTCATTAGTAGGATTGAAAGGTTATTCCTGAGCCGGGCGTGGTAGTACACGACTTTAATCCTAGCACTTGGGGGGAGGCAGAGGCAGGTGGATCTTTGTGAGTTCAAGGCCAGCCTGGTCTACAGAGTGAGTTCCAGGACAGCTAAAGCTACAGGGAGACCCCGTCTCAAAAAGACCAAAAAAATAAATAAATAAAAATAAAGAAAGAAAGGTTATTTCTGGACAAACTGTCAACCCATGAAAGGAAACAGCCAGAACTGATCAGAGTCCAAAACGACATCTCCAGAGAAAGTAGACTGTTTTGCTTCTCATCCACCTGTGCCCCTTTTCTAAGCCTAGGGAACAATCTGTGGAAGAGGGGGCGTGGTAGAATGTAAGGGCTGCGATGGGGTGAATGGTGAAATGACAGCAATATAGGCTGGACACTTATTTGATCAACTTGATTGAACATACGAGCCCCTCCAGCTGGATAGTGGGAGCCTTGGGCTGTGTGGGTTTGGGCATAGCTGCTTGCAAATTGGTTTTACATGAAGGATGCTTGTACTCATAACTTATTACTTATTGTTAAAAAAATGAAATAAAAAATACGCAGTAAAACAAACAAACAAAAAACCAAAAGGCTCCTCACTTATACATTCCAGTTGATTTTTTTTTTTAATGTGTATGAATGTACTGTTTGCATGTAGGTTTGTGCACCCGTGTCGTGCAATGCCGCGGAGGTCAGAAGAGGGCGTCGGATTCCCCTGGAACTGGAGTTAAAGACGGTCTCAGCGGCCATGTGGGTGCTGGGGATCGAACCCGGGTCCTCTGCAAGAGCAGTCAGCGCTCTTAACCGCAAGGCCATCTCTCCAGCCCCATTCCAGTTGATTTTTAACATTTGGTCAAGAACTGATAAGCAGAGCCGCACAATTTCATCGTATCGAATCTGTTGATCTGTAACGGGCTGCCTGATACCAGAGCCTGACATCTAACACGGGGTTCACAAACCCAGAGTACTCGGAGTTGCCGTCGTCCATCTCAGCACTGACGAAGTCATTCTCCCATTCCAGCCCATTGGAATCCCCAGAGGCTGATGCAGGGGTTGCCTCCCTCTTCTTGCTGTACTTAAGTGCTGCCTGGAGAATGTCTTCTTCTGTCTTTGAACGCTCTCTCCTTGGCAACATCCTAGTCATTCCTTCTTCGTCTTCCCACTCCAGATCTACAGATGTGCTGTCATCATTTCCATTGGTTGATTTGGTTTTTGTCATTAAGTCACAGCTGCTTTCTGTATTTGGTGTCAATACCGTGGCATCTGATGAAATAATAAAAAGATGATACAGTTATATCAAAGTAAGTAAAATCCTTTCTGATATGAAAGGTTCCATTGGTTTTATTACACTTTACTTTGCCTTGTGATACAAGGTGCTTTATGGGATGGAACTAATATGAATATAGTTAAAACTGCATTCTGTGACACACAACTTTTCCCTAAGCCTGTGAACCAGTATAAAAGGCCAGGCCTAGCAGACACTCCCAAATTGCATTCCTTGATTTTTCTGAGGACTGAGTGTCACTCTAGTAAGCACACTGGTGTCTGGGTTTTCCTGGCTAGGTTTTTCTTTATTTGTCTTGCAGCAGTGACAGTGCACATTCTCAACAACACAGGAAGGTCCAGGTATAAATAGTAACTTTTAAATTCTTGCTATATGTAAAAAATCATGTGGCCCCAACTGCTACACAAATGACATCTGTAGTTTTTGTCATTTTTTAAACCTGATAGAAATAAATATGACCCTTTTAATATGTAAATATATATTAGGTAATGCTATTATTTATATGTCTTAAAATTTAAATTATAGCTGTGCCATTGGAAATAATTTAAAGGTACTCTATATTCACATTGCCTGTGTTAATGCTTTTTAAAGTTTATACACATCAGATGTACATTTTTGGTTTGGTATAAGCTACTGTTGTAATTTTCTTGGCTTTTGTTCATAAAGGGTTTTCTGAAGGAGTGGTGACTTCTCAAGGATTGTGAATAAACGCATTTGTTTAAAGATAAAAAAATATTTAATTGTATTTGTTGAGTTTTTTTGTGTGTAGGAGTGTATTGCCTACATGTATATAAGTGTGCCCATATCACATAATGCCTGGAGAGGTGAGAAGAGGGTGTCAGATCCCCTGGAACTGGAGTTACAGAAGGGACCTGAACCTCGGTCCTCTGCAAGAGCCGCTAGTGCTCTTAACCGCTGAGCCTTTTTCCAGCCGCTTTCACTAGCATTTTGAAGAATGTACTTATCCTCTGGATCTCATTGCTATCTGTTGCAATGTCTTTTAATCTCTGATTTTATTATTTTGGTCTTCTCTCTTTTTCTTTTGGTTAATTTAGCCAAGGACTTGCCGATTTTGTTTATGTTTCATTCAAAGAACCAGCTCTTAGTTTCATTGATTGTTCGTATGGTACTGTCTTTTTTTCCATTTCTATTTTATTAATTTTTGCCCTGATATTCTTTATTTTTCTGTATCTAATGTTTTGTTGGGATTGGTTTGTTCTTGCTTTTCTAGTGCCTTAAGATTCATTACCTGATTTCTTAAAAATGTAGGCTTTAGGGCTACAACTTCCATCTTTGGACTGCCTTCATTGGATCTCATAGATTTTTGGTATGTTGTATCATTTTTATTCAAATCTAGGAATTTTTAAATTTCCTTCTTGATTTCTCCAACAACCCAGTAATGTATTGTTTAATATCTACAAGTTGTATATTTTCTATAATTTAATTTCCCTTGTGTTGCAGAAAATTTTCTTTCCAAGGAGAGCAGTGCACGTTCAACTTCCACAGCTTGGCTAGGCAACTCCACCCCCCCCCCCCCCCCCCCCACGGACTGAGAACCAGACTCTCCAAAATTTCAGTTTGCGGAGACTAGCATGTTTAATGGGCTTGCCTACAGTGTGAATGAGTGAAGGGGGTCACTTACAAAATCCTTTTGGTGCCCCTCCATGTTTATCCTGGCTGGGGACCCAGGGAGCTCCACACAACCTGGGCCAGCTGTACAGAGAGCTGCCCACTAGCCCCCTAAGTGAGCTGTCTGGTTGGGAGGGGTCACTGGAGCTGTAGCGCTACCTCTCCAGAAGAATCATCTCTGTTGCCTGATGACCAGGGCCAGTCTGTTCAGAAGAAAGGCTATGTCACACCTTACTATTCTTTTGTGATCTTTTCCCATGGTGATCAAATAGAATACAAGGAATCATCTCACATTTTCTATATTTGCTGAAAGTTGCTTTGCATCCTAGTATGTGATCTACTTTAAAGAAAGTTCCATGGACTACTGAGGAAAATGTATATTCTCTAGTGTTTGGATCATATATTATATAGATGGCTGGTTTGCCTGTTTGATTTGTGATGACTTTTAATTCCAGTGTTTCTGTCTTTATTTTATTATTTTTTTCTAATTTATCTGTCTAATGGTGGGGTATTGAAGTTACCCACTATTACTGTTGGGATTAATTTATAACTTTATATCTAGTAGTATATATTTTATGAAATTAGGTGAGCTGCTGTCTGGTACATATGCATTTAGAATTATAATTTCCTATTGATGGATTGTTTCTTTGATCAGTATGAAGTGACCTTTTTACCTCTTCTGACATAATTTGGTTTGAAGTGTATTTTGTCAGCTATTAGAACAGAGATGCCTGCTTCGGTTTTGGTCTTATTTGCTTGGAAAACCTCTCCCCATCTTCTCACCCTAAGATAATGTCTCTCTTTGATGGTGAGATGTGTTTCTTAGAAGTAGAAAAAGAAAAGATCCTATTTTTCTTTTTTATTCTTTTTTTTTTTGGTCTTTTTGAGACAGGGTCTCCCTGTAGCTATGGCTGTCCTGAAACTCACTCTGTAGACCAGGATGGCCTTGAACTCACAGAGATCCGCCTGCCTCTGCCTCTCAAGTGCTAGGATTAAAGGGGTACGCCACCATGCCCAGCTCAAAGATCCTATTTTTCTAACCCAATCTGTTAGCCTTTGTATTTTATAAGAGAATTGAGACTGTTAATATTTGAAATTATTATTGAAAGATATATATTGATTTCTGTCATTTTGTTGTTTCTCTGGTTTTTGGTGTTTTCGTAGTCTTCTTTTGTTTAACAGCTGTCTTAACTTTGATTATTTTTTCCCTGTAGCATCCTTTCTCTTCAGTCTGAAGTATTCTTCCAGTGTCCTCTGTATTGATGTCTTGGTGGTCATAAATTCCTTTAGCCTGTTTTTATTATGGAATGCTTTTCTTTCTTCTTCAATTATGAGTAATTTTTTTTGTGTGTGGTCTTTTCGAGACAGGGTCTCACTGTAGCCCCAGCTGTCCTGGAACTCACCTTGTAGACCAGGCTGGCCTTGAACTCACAAAGATCTGCCTGCCTCTGCCTCCCAAGTGCTAGGATTAAAGGCGTGCACCACCACACCCAGCTATGAGTAGTTAATTTTTAAAATCTGTTTTATTTTTATTTTATGTGTATGAGTGCATGTATGTGTGGGACAAGAATCCTGGACTCAGACGTATCTTGAGCTATGCTGGCTACCAACCTACTTAGCACACTAGGTGGAACAAAAGATGCCGGGCACAATGTGTTTTCTGCCAGTATGCACTCAGAAGTCCCAAGTCAGCATGTCCCTTTTCTGAATATACCACATGCACTGGGATGACTCATGATGGTGTGGAGGTCTAGGATTAGTCACTGGGAGGTGATGTCATGTGATGTAGGGGCTGCCTGTCCCAGACCTATATAAGCTGCTTGTTGCATAGAATAAGCTGATTTTCACCCTCTGACATGGTCCCTGGTATGTTACTGGAGTAGCCCCATGCTGTACCCTCTTCAGTCTGTTCAACCTTGGGGTCAGCAGCCCCACATGTGTGTAAGTGGACTACATGTGTACAATGCTCACGGAGGTCAGAAGAGGGCATTGGATCCCCTGGAAGTGGAATTACAGGTGGTTTTACACCACTATATGGGTATTGGGAATCAAACTTGAGTTCTCTCTAAGAACAACAAGTGCTCTTAACTGTTGAGCCATCTTTTAAGAAGGCATGCAAACATGCTTGCGTACACACACACACACACACACACACACACACATGCTAAATAAATGCAATTGAATAACCACATGAGACTAAGAAATAAACAATAAAAAAAAAAACCCTAAGCAATTTGAAATACATCTCTCCTGGCTCTTCTGGCCTTCAAGATGTGCATTAAATGGTCAGCAGTTATTTTGATGGCCCAGCCTTTATATGTAATGTTCTAGTTTGCTTTCAATCGCTGTGACAAAACACTGACCAGGAGCAACTTGAGGAGGAAAGGGTTTATTTGCCTTACATCTTCCAGGTGACAGTTTATTGCTTAGGGAGTCCAAGGGAGGAACTCAGAGCAGGAACCTGGAGGCAGGAGCCAAAAGCACAGGGCATGGAGCAGCACTGCTTACTGACTTGCTCCCCTGGCTCACGCTCAGCCTGCTTTCTTATACAATACAGAACAACCTGCCCAGGGATGACATCCCCCCACTGTGGGATGGGTCCTCCCACATCACTCAACAATCAAGAAAATGCCCCCACGGACATGGCCACAGGCCAGTCCAGTGGAGGCAATTCCTCAACTGAGGCTCCCTCAAACCAGGTGTGTCAAGTTGACACTAAAGCTATTCAGCACACATAACTTGGTTCTTCTCTTGTGCAGCTTCCAATAGTTTGTTAATTAAAGTTTGTTTTTTTTTTTTTTGTTTTGTTTTTTTTTTTTTTGAGACAGGGGTCTCCCTTTTAGTCCCAGCTTGCCTGGAGCTCATTCTGTAGACCAGGCTGGCCTTGAACTCACAGAGATCTGCCTGCCTCTGCCTCCCAAGTGCTGGGATTAAAGCCATGCGCTACCACATCCAGCTTAAAGATGGTTCTTAGCCACCATGTGGGTGCTGGGAATCGAACCAGGGTCCTCTGCAAGAGCAGTTGGGGCACTTAACCACTGAGCCATCTCTCCAGCCCCATGCATATTTAAAGTTTTAACTATGATATGATGTGGGGAGTTCCTTTTCTGGTCCTGTCTATTTGGTATTCTGTAATCCTCTTATTTGAATGGATATTGCTTTGTCTAGATTTGGGAAATTTTCTTCTATGGTTTTATTTAAAACATTCCTATTCCTTGGACACAAAGTTTTTCTACTTCTATGCCTATAATTTGTTGATTTTGCCTTTTAGTGGTGTCCCAATGTTCTTGCATATTCCATTTATAAACAAAAAAATATCATTGACCTTGCCTGAGTGATCCAATTCCTCCAGCTTCTCTTCAAGCTATAAAATTCTATCCTCTACATCATTCATCTTAGTGATGAGCCTTTCCACTGAACTGGTTTTTCTTTTTTTCTTTTTTTTTTTTTTTATTGGTGCTTTGTGTATTTCATACATCATTTTCCAATTCATTTCAGGCATATTTCCCTTTCCCTTCCCCCTCCAACCCCCATCCCAGATCATTGTATTCGCAATAACTGTCCTGCATATCTCGCTCAGTTTTTTTTTTTTCATTTTTTAGCCAATAAGTGATTAATTTATTGTCAACAACATCCTTCATGTAAAAACCAATTGCAAGCCGTGTTCCCAAACCCACACAGCCACCGTTGTGTCCTACCCATCCAGCAGCGGTGGGGGGGCTTGTATGTTCAATCAAGTTGATCAAATGAGTGTCCAGTCTATATTGTTGTAGTTTCACCATTCACCCCAATCGCAGCCCTTACATTCTACCACGCCCCCTCTTCCGCAGATTGTTCCCTAGGCTTAGAAAAGGGGCACAGGTGGATGAGAAGCAAAACAGTCTACTTTCTCTGGAGCTGTTGTCTTGGACTCTGGTCAATTCTGGCTGTTTCCTTTCATGGGCTGACAGTTTGTCCAGGAATAACCTTTCGATCCTACTAATGAAGCAAAAGCAACTAGATATATAGGTATTTAAACAGTACTAATTGTTATCGTAGGTTACTTTGGTATAGACACAGATGTTTGGATGGTGTGTTAATCCATGAATTACATTTTTTTCTGTTAAATATGACAGGGTCTTATTGTGGCTTATAACATCTCCTAACCATTAGAGGATGTAAGCTTGACCTATTGGAACTTTTAATTTGGTGATTGTTTCAGTTTGTTTTTTCTTCATTATTTCCATTTAGTTTTATATCCTTAATTGACTTTTCTTAGTTTATCCAGCTATTTGTGTACTCTTTGAGTTGTTTGAACATACTTATGATCATTATTTTAGATTGTGTGTCTCGGATTTTATCCAAGTAATTTTCTTTTTCTTTTCTTTTATTTGTTTTTTTCTTTATTTGTTTTTTAAATTTTATTATTTATTTATTTATTTGTATGAATGTACTGTCTGCATATAGGTTTGTGCACCCATGTTGTGCAATGCCTTGGAGGTCAGAAGATGGTGTCGGATTTCCCTGGAACTGGAGTTAAAGACAGTTCTCAGCCACCATGTGGGTGCTAGGGATCAAACCCGGGTCCTCTGTAAGAGCAGTTGGTGCTCTTAACCACTAGTTCATCTCTCCAGCCCCTATTTGTTTATTTTTTAAGATATTCTACAATATAAGAGGACAGTTGTTTTCAGATCACATTGACGTTGCTCAGTTTGCCATACAATTAAGTAATTGGCACTAGCATCCACAGATGAGAAATACCACTCATCATTTGTTTTTCTGGGACTGTGTTACTTCACTGAGCATATCTTCTAGTGCCAACCATTTGCCTGCAAAGTTCATGATGTCATCTTTCTTTTCTGTTGCATAGAACTCCACTGTGTAGATGTACCACATTTTCTCTATCTACTCATCAGTTGAAGGGCACTTGGGTTGGTTCCAGCTCCTTGCTATTGTGAAGAGAGCTGCAATAAACATGGCTGAGCATGTATCTCTGTGGTAAGATGAGTCTTGTGGATACATACCCAGGAGTGGTATGGCTGGGTCAGGTGTCAAGTTCATTCCAAGTCTTCCAAGGGTTCTCCACACTGCTTTCCATAGTGGCTGTACGAGTTTAAATTCCCACCAGCAGTGGATGAGCCAAATCATTCATTGGGGGCCATTACCATGGGATTGATAATTTGGGTAAAAGTCGAGTTGTTAGGATTTTACTTGAGTGTTTGTGCTAGAAACTGCCCATCTGGGGTTAGAATGCTAGTTGATATTTTTGTGGTTGGTTTATTAAAACTCAAATTGCCTTTCTACTTTTAGTAGAAAGACTAGGAAAGACTAAGTTGTAGTCAGGTTGAGATAATGATTTTTTCCTTTTAGACTGCTCAGGGCTCCGAGCTCTATTCTTTGATCTCTATTGTAAGTTGTATTCTGTCTACAACTGTTGAATACTAAGCCTACTTCAAAAATAGAGTGTCAATTGACTATGAAAAAGGGACGGCAAGAGTAGAGTGTGTGGCAGCACAGTAGTAATCATGGGAGTACAGCAGAGAAAGAGAAAGAAGAAACCACAGGGTGATTAGCTATTAGCATTAGCTTTCTGGATAGGAAGTAGAGCAGGGATAGGTGCAGAAAGAGGAATTATAGAAGCAAAGGAAAAAGGTGTAGGAGGCTGATATGTGGGAGTCTGGTTCTAGAGAGAGGTAAAGAGGTATGCACTGAAATAAGGTAGAACTGTTTCACCTCTCAGAAGGCTATGTCACAGAGTCACAGAGACTATAAACTAGGGAAACTGTATTCTTTGAAAAGAAGTAAAAGAAAGACAAGACATGGAGAAAAAGAAGAAAAAATCGGGGCTGGAGAAATGGCTCAGTAGTTTAGAGCATTGACTGCTCTTGCAGAGGACAGGGGTTCGATTCCCAGCACCCACATGTGGCTAAGAACCGTCTTTAAACCAGGCATGGTGGTGCACACCTTTAATCCCAGCACTCAGGAGGCAGAGGCAGGTAGATCTCTGTGAGTTCAAGGCCAGCCTGATCTACAGAGTGAGTTCTAAGCCAGCTGGGGCTATAGGGAGACCCTGTCTCAAAAAAAGAAAGAAAGAGAAAGAAAGAAAGAAAGAAAGAAAGAAAGAAAGAAAGAAAGAAAGAAAGAAAGAAAGAAAGAGAAAGAAGAAAGAGAGAGAGAGAGAAAGAAAGAAAGGAAAGAGAGAAAGAAAGAAAGAGAGAAAGAGAGAAAGAGAGAAAGAAATCACAATGAAAGGCCTTGCAAGGTGAGGTGGTCTATTATGTTGACCTTGGGCATTATATTGTAAAAAGAGCTATAGGGGGGAACAAGAGCTGGGTGGAGCCTGGGTATGGACTTCCTGACCTTGTCAGGCTACCTACAATGTCTTATTGTATTCCCTAACCTCAAATGTTAACCAGGAATTTGTGCCAAAGTATAAGAACACTTGTTACTTCAAATGACAAACCAGAGCTGGCACCAAAGTAGGGTAGGCTCTCTAACCTCATACGGCAAGCCAGAGCTGGGGTGGAGATATGGGCAGTGGACTGGGCAGTGAGCTGGGCAGTGGGCTGGGCAGTGGATTGGGCAGTGGGCTGGGCAGTGGATTGGGCAGTGGGCTGGGCAGTGGGCTGGGCAGTGGGCTGGGCAGTGGGCTGGGCAGTGGGCTGGGCAGTGGGCTGGGCAGTGGGCTGGGCAGTGGGCTGGGCAGTGGGCTGGGCAGTGGGCTGGGCAGTGGGCTGGGCAGTGGCTTGGGCAGTGGGCTGGGCAGTGGATTGGGCAGTGGGCTAGGCAGTGGATTGGGCAGTGGGCTAGGCAGTGGATTGGGCAGTGGGCTGGGCAGTGGGCTGGGCAGTGGATTGGGCAGTGGGCTGGGCAGTGGGCTGGGCCCTCCTACACCAATCAGCAAGTAAGAAAATGCCTCACAGATGAAGCCACAGAGCAATCTGATGGAGAAAATGGCGACCAGGAGCTGTGGCTGAACTGTGGGCACAGTCCTCTCCCTCAATGACCAACCAGTGCTGGGTGCAGGCACGGGCAGCCTTCTAGTCTGACATCGTGACCAGAGCCAAGGCTCTAGTGTATTTTGGTTTTATCTCATATCATAGATTTCAGCTCCAGAAGTTCAACTAGAGGCTTTTGAAAATATCTTTCCTATCCTCTCTTAACATGATCATTTTTCCTTCAGCCTTTTAAATAGGTAAAATGGAGTTCTGCTTGCTTGAGTGTCCTCCTTGTCTACTAATTTTAATGCCCATGTTAGGCCTTTAAATGGCTGGTTCGGCCTTCCCCCCTTTTTGGTTTTTTTTTTTTTTTCCTCTTTAATATGGCTGTTAACTTTTAATTGGATGCCATGAATTGAAATTTTTTTAATCTTTCCATAGAAATTCTTTAAACTTTGAATCCAGAATATGGTTGTTACTTGGAACCAGTTTGATCCTTTTGAGTCTTCTTTTTATTTGGTAGGTGTGATGGTCAGTTTTTTTTTTAATTTTATTTATTTCTGTATGTGTACGAATGTACTGTATGCATGTATGTTTGTGCACCCGTGTTGTGCAATGCCACGGAGGTCAGAAGAGGGTCTCGGATTCCCCTGGAACTGGAGTTCTCCTGGAATTGGAGTTACAGACGGTTCTCAGCCACCATGTGGGTGCTGGGGATCGAACCCGGGTCCTCTGCAAGAGCAGTCAGTGCTCTTAACCGCTAGGCTATCTCTCCAGCCCAGATGGTCAGTTTTTTCAACTTGACACAAACTAGAGTCACAACCTTAGCTGAGGAATTTTTTCTATCAGATTGCCCTCTGGCTGCATCTGTGAGACATTTTCTTAATTTGCTGATCAATGTAGGAGGGCTCAATCCACTGTCCCATCCCTGGGCTGTGTAAGAAGTCCGGCAAAGCAAGGCAGGAGAAACAAGCCAGCAAACACCCTTATTACATGGTCTCTGCCAACAGATTCCTGCCATGGCTTCCCTCAATGATGGGCTAGTTTGGACAGCAGGAAGCTAGAACAGCAATTAAAATGATGGCTAAATAGTCCCTCCCACCAAATCAAACACTTTTATAGCATTCCACAGAAGAACCTATAAATTATAAAGTCTATCAGTTTGTCTGCGGGGAACAGGTATTATTCTCAGCTCTGCGGGACCACTTTCTGAGATCCTGGGGTTCCTTAGTGACATCCCACTAAGAAATGTCCCATAGTTGGTTGGGTGAGGTTGAAACATAGGCCCCTGCAGGGTTGGGGAGACCAGGAGGAATCTGGATCGCCCTCTCTCTGACCACTTCCAGACTCAACTTCCTGACCATCAAGGAAGTAAATTGGGAAACTCTTATAAATACAACCAGAGTCTGTTCTTTGGCTGCACACGTTCTTAGGGTCATAAAATATATTTCCCTGTTCATAGACTACCTGAATCTATAGCTTTTGGTTCATTTGTACTTTGGTTGCCTGCTATGGGTACTTTGTTCATTTAAGCACAAATTTTGCAGTCCTTGTGAAGTCTGAAGAGTATAAAAGTTAGCTACAGAGTCAGCTCTCCATATCACAGATGCATCTGTGGAATCAACCAACTGCAGATCAAAAACTGTATCTGGGGGCTGGAGAGATGGCTCAGAGGTTAAAAGTACTGGCTGTACTTGCAGAAGACCCTGGTTTGAATCCCACCACCTACATGGCAGCCCACAGCCATCCATTGCTCTGGTTCCAGAGGATCCAATGCCTTCTGTTCTCCACAATCACAGCACAGCATGGGTGCACTTACACACATGCAGGCACTGCACTTACACACATGCAGGCATTGCACTTACACACATGCAGGCACTGCACTCATCCCCATAAACTAAAAAATAAATAAATAAAAAATTCAAAAAACAAACAGTATCTTACTGAACTAGTACAAATTTTTCCTTAACAATTCCCTAAAAAGCACAGAATAATAGCTAAAGACAAAGCTTTACATTGTGTAAAGTACAGATATCTAGGAATGGTTTAAAGTTTAACAGAGGATGCATAGCAGTGATATGTAAACATGGTGCCATTTTATGCAAGGGAATCAAGAATCTATCATTTTGTGTGTCTCCTGAATGCCAATGATGACTAAGTCTAAGCACATCCTCTTCTGCTATTCTTTATTCTTTTCCTGTTCTCTCGGCTCTCCTTAGAAATACTCACATACATTTGGAATCTATAAGTAAACACTCAGGTGGAACAACAGGATATTTCCACACTTTCTTTGGGGCTTTCTCACTTTTTTAAAAAAATATTTTTTTAATTTTATTTATTTTTGTATGTGTATGAATGTACTGTCTGCATGCAGGTTTGTACACCCATGTTGTGGAATGCCTCGGAGGTCAGAAGAGGGTGTCGGATTCCCCTGGAACTGGAGTTCTCCTGGAATTGGAGTTACAGACGGTTCTTAGACACCATGTGGGTGTTGGGGATCGAACCCGGGTCCTCTGCAAGAGCGGTCGGCACTGTTAACCACTAGGCCATCTCTCCAGCCCCGCTTTCTTACTTTTAAATGGCAACTACCTGTATTTAAACACACGCACACACACACACACACACACACACACACACACACACACACACTCACGCCAACAGGGTGAACTCACAGTTTCAAGGTGCAGTATTCGAGTATTCCTGCTTGGCAGCTCTCACTGCCTAACCCTTCCCACTTTCATCTGAGCTTCCACGCTCTGTGTGCCTGACCACTTTTTTCTTGTTGAGTCCTTCAGTTTTCACTTATGAAAGGTTTCTTCACAAACTGGAACACTCTTGTAAATCTGTATGTACATATGTGACCTGAAGTGAAATTCGAGTGTGCTACCTTTGTTCCTTCAATGGGAATGAGGGCACTAGTCACAAGAAGCAGGAGGAATTGAGTTGTTTACCTACAACTGTTTGACAGATTCAGAAGGAACAAATGGCAGCAAATAACTGCCAGGTTTTTGGGACCACAGTTCTCCTTGTTGGCTCCCTCCCCAGTGAGAGGTATGAACTCTTGGATGCCGATTAGCTTTCTGTTCCAGGACAGAAAATGAAACAATATGAAGACAGAGGACGTGGAAGGAGAAAGAAAAAGAATACAGGGAGAAACAGAAACCGTAGACCATTGGTACTAGCACCGACACTGACCATAATTTTCTTATTCTCCTGCATAGAAAGAAGTTAATTTATTCAGAATTTCAACGTCAGCTGTTGCATGCAAGAAAGTCTTAGCAATTGACTTGGATGGTTATCAATGTTCCTTTGGATCTTGCTCTTCCCCCGCTGACAGTAGTGCTTTCTCCTTATGTTAACAAGTATTAGGTATGCTCACAGCTGCTAAGTAAAGGCAAACACAACACGAAGGGAACTTGTTTCTCACAATCATAGTGAAGTGTTTTTGGGTCTCAGGAGGAAAACACCTACCCTTCTTTTTAATGACTCGAGTTTGCAAATTGGTGAAGTAACCCGGCAGGTCTGGGAAACAGACCTATATTATGATTCATTACAGGCAGGGAATGCCCAAGCACGTAGGAAAGCAGTGCAGGGAGCATTGCAAGGGAAGCGTGGGGAAAGGTGAGCCTGGGGAGCAGGCGAGCACCATGGTCGCATGCATGAACAGCCTCACTTTGAATTTCAGCTCTGCATTTAACTGAGTTATCTAAGACAAATTAAGGTATCTTCTCTGTAACTTTAGTTTGCTTATTTATAGACAGAATACTTAAGGCTTGGAGTCTGAGTTAATCGATTAATATCAATCATTAGTATTTATGTTGGCATACACAAAAATTATCTTTGTTAAATATAGAAGTCACAAGTTAAAATGGACTTAATATATACTGACCATTGTTAGTTTAAGCAGGATTGGATTTTTTTTTTTTTTTTGAGGGAGCCGGGATTTACTTGGCTTACAATTTCAGAGTATAGTCCATCATTGGAGAAACTGAAGGTGGGAAGTTAAGATGCTCATTACATCACGTACACAGTCAAGAGCAGAGAGAAACAGATTTCCACACACATGCTTAGTGCACAGCCAGCTCTCTCTACTCTTTTTAAGGTAATTTTTTTCCTTAATTTTTTATTGAGCTTTTGTGCATTTCATACAATATTACTTAATCAAGTTTATGCCCTCCCCCCACTCATACCCCACCCCCTATTCATGCGTTCTGCCTTACATGTTAAAGTCCTTACAAGTTAATGTCCTGTATCTTTTTCTCAAGTCTTTTTTTTTTTAACTTTTTTTGATGCAGAAGTTTACTACTTGTGTAAGTTTTTTGAGCAAATCTTTTTGTTTCTGTTGTTCCCTTTAATTTTTTTTTTTTCTTCAAAAAGTTCTGGGATCACCAGCTCCATCTCAGTTTCCTGAGTGCTGGGATCACCAACTCCATCTTAAAATCTTGAGTGCTGGGATCACGGGCTTCATCTCAGCATCTTGAGTGCTGGGATCACAGGCTCCAAAAAGTTCTGGGATAACCAGCTCCATCTCAGAATCTTGAGTGCTAGGATCACGGGCCTCCATCTCTGAGTGCTGGGATCATACCAGCTAGCAGGGCGACTCTGCCCCCACAGCCACACAAGACAATGATTCAATTATCCAACAATCCACCTGGCTGAAGAGCCCGGCCCTTTCCTGTGCTTCAGGTGGTCCTGCAAAATCCCCCGATCTAAACTCTGTGCACTCAAGTCTCAGGATTGGGCTTTTTTGAGAGGAAGTTGCTAGTGCATGGATGTGTAGGGAAATTGGTAGGCAGGCTACAGTAATGATGCCACAGAGCCCCGGTCGTGAAGAACATACCCATCACAGATCTTAGAGTTGGCCTATGCTGTTATTGGCTCTAGGATGTTGGCCCTGGAAGTGGGAGAGAGCCACCCCTACTCTTCTTAGCAAGAATTCTGTAGCATCCCTACTTTCAAGAGCCATCCCCATCTGATTACGTTTGAGACAAGTGAAAGATCGTATCTGACGCTGAGGCTCATGTCTGGGGTGAAAGCTCATGTCTGGGGTAGTAAGGCTCATCTCACAGCTGTAAGAAAGTTTCTTTGGTGAACGGGAAACTCTATCTCACAGGTTGGGGCTTTCTCAACTTAGGAATGACTGTAAGACACTGAGACATCAGGAAGAATGTTAATGGGCTCAGAGCACCATGGAGGAAGGATTATTATATTAAATGAAAGGACCGTCAGAATCACACAAAGACCAAACAATCACAGGCTATCTTAGTAATCAAATCTAGTTGGGTTGTAAGGTAGTGCAAATGTATAGGAGATAAAATCATCTAGATTCCCTAAGACAATGCAGGGGATTCCTCCCTCCATGCTCAGAGTCCCCATTCTCTACAACCCAGGGTCCTTCATCTACTTAATCTTACCACCCTCTCCAAGCCCAAGCACTGTTTTGCACCACCATTTTCTCTCAATAAACTGTTGATTCATTTTCTTGTAAAGATGCTCACCAATCATGAGGGTGCAAATGATTTATCACTCAGGTATGAAGTCTGAGGGACTCTTTACTTTCAAGAAGAGCTCCGAGCCTGTCTTCAAACTCTGAAGGGATGTCAAAACTGGGGATGACATTTCGTGTCAGACCTTTCCTAGCATATTGTAAAAATCACACAAGAGCAGACACCTGTGTATAGTGCCAATCAGCTCTCCAAGCTCCTAGTCTAAAACAGCACACCCCAGATTGGGTACTTTATAAACAAAGAAACTTAATTCTGGAGGCTGCAAAGTTCAAAACTAAAGCTGCGTCTGGTGAAGATTATTATTTATTTATATTTACCTTTGGTCTCTGAGACAGGCTCTAGTTATGTTGCTCAGGCTGTCCTTGAACTTGAGTCTCCCCTGTCCTTCCTCCCAAGTTCTGGGATTATAGACATGCCCCACTCTACACAGTGGTAGCGAGTCCCTTCTTGGTCTACCATAATATAGCAGAAGCCATCACAAAAGTGGAGAGTGGAAGGGGAGTGGGAGGGAGGGATGGATGAAGGGAGGGAGAGGAGATTAAAGTTATTACAAACCCACTTTAAGATAGTTACATTTATCCACTCAAGAGTTCAGATCCCTTGTGATCTAATCACCTCATAAAGATGCTACTTCTTGATATCATGATGTCAAATAAATTTCAATTTTAGTGTCTCAAATTATAGTAAGACTTCATGGCTGACTGGCAGCAAATGAGGCAGACTGGCCTCTAGACAGAAGGCTTCTTAGGGTCACAGCTGAGCACATGTCCAGCCTTCCAGTTACTTTTTACACCATCTGTCTTCTCTCCTATGAAGACACAGCTTCCTTAAAAACCCAGTTCACCTCGTTCTTTCCTTTCTCAAAGGTTAAAAATAGCACACTCTTCAATGACCTCAATAATTTAGAACTCATAAATAGATAATTTGCCCAAGAGGCTACAATGGGGCTTCTATTCTTACTTATAGTCTTTCACCAAACAAAGTGACCTTTCTTAAGGAGCCAACAGTGACACCCGCTGATCTGGCTTCCCAGCAAGTGGCCTGGTTAGAGTGGAGATGCGGAGTCTTTCCTCAAGGGCAACAATGGACTATTAGGTATAGGACTTCAGACTGAGAGGAACCAAACAAAGATTTAGGCCTATGTGCCTTGCTCAGAAGTCCTAGAGACTACTGTGAGGGGAGCAGCTTTGCGCTCCATGTCTTTCCTGTGATGTCTTCTCACCATAGTCTTGAATTCAAGGGAGTGGGTGACCATGGGGTGAGACTTCTGAAACTGTGAGCCAAAACAAATTGTTCTTCCTTAAATAGTTTCAGGTATTTGTGATAGCGATGAAGAGTCCGACTGACTAACACACATCATCTTCAGTGGGCAGCACAAGTGCTGGGATTACAGGTGTGCGCTACCATGTCCAGCAGATTATTCTTGAATCTAAATATTATAGTATACCTATACATGCATTTGCTTAGATAGGAACACGTATACATTATAGACTAAGAGGGAAAACAGGTGTTTTTTTAAATTTTTGAGAGTAAGGACCTTATTTAATATTATACATTCTAGGTCCATTTGTCTTGCTGTAAGTTCCTTTATTTCATTTTTCTTTAGAGCTGAATAACACACACACACACACACACACACACACACACGTTGGCCATTCATCTGTTGTTGGACAACTTGGTTCCATTCCCTTGATATAGTGAGTAGAGCAGCAATAAACATGGGGTACAAATATTTCTATAGTAAAATATGGAGGTCTCTGGGTAAACACCCAGGAGAGGGACATATGGTAGCTCTATGTTTTGTTTTGTTTGGTTTGATTTGGCCTTTTTGATACAGGGTCTCCCTGTAGCCCCAGCTGTCCTGGAACTCACTATGTAGACCAGGCTGGCCTTGAACTCACAGTAATCCACCTGCCTCTTCCTCCCGAGTGCTGGGATTAAAGGCTTGCACCACCATGCCCGGCTAGCTCTGTTTTTGAAAAACCTTCAAACTGATTTCCATAATGACTTATTAATTTGTATTCCCACCAGTAGTGAATAAAATCTCCTCTTTCTCCACATCCTCTCCAAGATTTGTTGTCAGATTTCTTCATAATACCCATTCATTCTGACTGGGATAAGGTGATGTCTCAAAGGAGTTTCAATTTGCATTTCCTGATGATTAAGTGTGCTGAACACTTTTAAAAATAGTTGCTTGCTTTCTGTATTTTCTCTAACAACTTATGATAGAGAGTTATCGGGAATGAATGCCCTTAACTATAGGAAAATTCCTTGGTCTGAAAGTCTTAAATTATTACTGTAAGCCTCACTAAACCAGGGTTCCCTCCGTGGCCCATTTATAACTACACTATATGGTAATAATCAAACTAGCTCAAATACTCTTTCCCTTACCTCCCAAAAGCGAATCTCGAGTTTTTTCAGGCAAGTTGTTCAAGAGCCTCTATTTAACTTCTAGTTTTGACTCATAAATATGTCTTCAATAAATATTGTCAAAAGGAAAGACTTACTAGAGTTTCCCAGGGAAGCATGGTTCATGAATTCATTCATAAATATTTATAAAGTATCTTGTATGAGCTAGGTGTGGATTGGACAACTGTAAAAAATTCTTGGGAGCTGGAGAGATGGCTCAGGGGTTAAGAGCACTGACTGCTCTTGCAGAGGACCTAGGTTCAATTCCCAGCATCCACACGGTGGCTAACAACCATCCTAATTCCAGTTCCAGAGGATCCAATGCCCTCTTCTCACCTCCATAGACATTGCATGACACAGGCACATTTATATACATGCAGCCAATACACGAACACACATAAAATAAAAATAATGAATAAATATTTTTAAAAATTCTTTCTGTTTTGAGAATTTATTATTCCAAGAGAAAATAGAAGACTTCATTGGATTTTGTAGAGAGGGGACAAGAATAGGCAGCTTTTAATAACATGTTATGAAAAATAAGAATAATAATGGCTTATTTTGGCATGGTAAAGTGAATTTGCCAAAGAGAGAAGAGAGAACTCTCCAAACCACAAGATATGTAGGTAGATGGGAAGACTGGGCCAAGTTATCAAATCCCTCACAAATGAGGCAGAAGAGTTCCAAGTCAGTACTGAAGAAAGAGAATGCCAACTTTATGACCTTGAGCTGGGCTACATAGTGAAGAACATAGTTTCTTCAGGGTGAGTAAGAACCAGAAGTCTTCTCCACTGAGAGTGAAACCTCTCTTTTCAGGCAACTAAAAAAAACTAGCACTTCCAATCATAGTCCGAAAGTAACTTCCCAGTGGCCTAGATGCACAGAAGCAGGCCTCCCAGGCACCTCTCTCCCCTTCACAGGCCTCGTTTTCTTTGTAACCCTCATCTCTCAGATCCACAACGATGTGGGTTGCTAGATGTTCCAAAGACTGCTAATAAGATGCAGCTATAATGTATTCAGTTCATAGCCTCGATAGAAACCGCACTATCTGCCTTCCTAGCTGCATTTCCAGAGTGTCATGGGGGCTGCACAGTGTTGTCTGAGGCAGCGTCAGAGAGAAGGCAGGCCTCAGCCAAGCAGGGCATCCCTCTTCACCAGGCCTTCAGGGACATGGCCTCTCACTGACACACAAAATCAGAATGAATGTGGAAAGACAGGCAAAGGAGACAGAAATGGTTGGGGACAGAAATAGTATGGGAACAAGGAGGGTAAAACAAGGAGAGGCTAAATTTTGCAAAGGGCACCTGAAGAAAATTGGCATAAATAGAACAAGGCATGAGCAGAAGTATAATAGCAGGACTATGGTACTGCAGTATTATTTTCCCAAAGCCTAAAGCTAACTTGCCTTTTAACAATAGGGTTCTTGACATATTAATGCCACATGACTGTAATACACCAAACATGCCACCCCAAAAGATGAACGGCATAACGATTATTTTGACCCGATTATTTCTGTTAAACATAAGACACAGAAAGAAAAAAAAGTAAGTGTTAGCCTATTTTATTTTATTTTTATTATTTTTTTTATTGATGCTTTGTGTATTTCATACATCATTTTCCAATTCAGTTCAGGCATATATCCCCTTCCCTTCCCCCCACCCCACCCCTATCCATCCCAGATCATGCATTCTGCGGTAAGTTTTCTGCATCTTTCTCTGCTTTTTTGTTTTGTTTTGTTTTCATTTTTTTTTTTAACAATAAGTGATAATTTGTGAGTACAAGCATCCTTCATGTAAAACCAATTTGCAAGCAGTTGTGCCCAAACCCACACAGCTCATGGGTCCCACCATCCAGCGGGGGGGGCTTGTATGTTCAATCAAGTTGATCAAATGAGTGTCCAGTCTATATTGTTGTAGTTTCACCATTCACCCCAATCGAAGCCCTTACATTCTACCACACCCCCTCTTCCGCAGATTGTTCCCTAGGCTTAGAAAAGGGGCACAGGTGGATGAGAAGCAAAACACTCTACTTTCTCTGGAGCTGATGTCTTGGTCTCTAGTCAGTTCTGGCTGTTTTCTTTCATGGGCTGCCCGCTTGTCCAGGCATAACCTTTCGATCCTACTAATGAAGCACATGCAATTAGATATTTAGGTATTTAAACAGTATAATATATAGCCACAGAAAGAAAAAAAAGTAAGTGTTAGCCTATTTTATAAGAAATTTACATCTACACAGGGACTCTCCTTTATTATGGATGTCTCCCTCTTTTACCAGAAGAAGGCTGGCTACATTTTTAGAGACTAATGGCGAAGAAGGCATAAACCAAGTAACCTTTCCTTGGAGGCTCTTTTCCTGGCCTACCCCTCACACTTTCCTTTCCTGGTTTTGGCAGATAAAAATGTTTAAGTCTGAAATAGAAGATACATCTTCAAAGCTTACTCTTAGACATCTCCCTGCCTGTCTCTCCTGTATATGAGCATGTATTCTATTAAGCTTCTGTTTGTCTTTCTCTTGCTAATCTTTCTTTTGTTATTAGGCATCCCACTTAAGAACTATGACAATTAAAAAATTGGTTTTCCTTACTTGCTAATGCAAGGCCTGTTAATAGGCTAGGTAGCCTAAGGAGGGGGCAAGGTTGTGAAATTAACATCTTTGGCTGTATAAAATAGTTCCAACTTTTATTTGCCTGGAGTAGGTTAAGAAATGACATATCGGAGCTGGAGAGATGGCTCCGAGGTTAAGAGCACTGACTGCTCTTGCAGAGGACCCGGGTTCCATTCCCAGCACCCCCATGGAGGCTAAGAACTGTCTTAGGCCATCGTGGTGGTGCACACCTTTAATCCCAGCACTCAGGAGGCAGAAATAGGCGGATCTCTGTGAGTTCAAGGCCAGCCTGGTCTACATAGTGAGCTCCAGGCCAGCTGGGACTAAAGGGAGACCCTGTCTATAAATAAATAAATAAATAAATAAATAAATAAATAAATAGTAAACTCCAAGACTTAAAAAAAAAAGAAATGACACATCACAGACAAGAAAGTACACTAATTAGTCCCTCTCCAGGTCTTTCTTTCCTAATCAAGTAATTATGCTTCTTTTTTTTTTTTTTTAGCTGAGTTAAATGAATTTAGTCCAGTTTTATTGGAATGGTTAGGGTCTGGGATTGTTTTTGCGTGAACTCTCCCCCATCTGCCAGTTTTCTTTATTCCTTATGTTTGAGATTCTCCACGTCCATCTCTTTTCCTCAAAAGAAACCTATACTTGACTACTCTAGGTCTCAAGAAACCTACCCACCTCCCATGTATAGTCTGGACTGAATGTTTGAACAGTTAAACAGAAGCCTGGCTTATATTATTTATGATTGGACAAGTATTGTTTCTTTTTTCAAGATTGATTTTTTTTTTCTTTTCTGTGGATGATTGCCTACATCTATGTCTGTACATCATGGGTGAACCTGGTATTAGTGAGGGCCATAGAGGGTGTTAAATCCCCTTAACCTAGAGTTAAAGATGATTTTAAGCCAGCATGTGGGTGCTGGGAAACTGAGCCTGGATCCTCTGCAAGAGCAGCAAGTGCTCTTAACCACTAAACTACCTCTCTAGCCCCATGCCCTTGTTTCTTAATTTCAACTTGTTGCCAATTCAATACGGCAGAGCCAATATTTTATACTTTATCATTTGCTCATAGACCCTCTGCAGGGTATGTGAGTCAACACAAAAGAGACGGCAAATAAAGTATGTGTATGATTTAACATTTACTGAGCATCTCCCATGGGTGAGGCACTTTAGAACTGTTTACTGATGATCTTAGAGACTTTCACAAAAAATTCATAGCTAGCTGGGCATGGTGGCACATGCCTTTAATCTCAGCGCTTAGGTGGCAGAGGGAGGTAGATCTCTGTGAGCTCAAGGCCATCCTGGTTTACCTAGTGAGTTCCAGGACAGCTGGGGCTACTCTCTCTACTGGAGACCCTTTCTCAAAAAGACCAAAAAACAATAATAGATTTTCATAAAATAGTCTCTCACATAAATTAATATTCCATTAGCCAACTTCTTTGCCATGAGCATTTACTGGATGTTTACTATCACATAAAAACTACTAGAAAAATCAGTTTAGAAACTAGTTGTCTGCCTGTGGAAAGGAAGTGTTAGAGAAAAACATTTTACTTCAAAATGAGCAGGAATTTTCATCGGAGAAAATAGTATTGGAGAATATCATGTGTATTGTTCGTCCTGGTAGCTGTCCTGACTCTTACAGTTAGGTGAATAAAGGAACTCCAGCAGAATCCTACAGAACCAGAGGTTGATTTTGGACCAACATACTAATGTAATGGGCTGCATTACTGTCTGGGTAAATCACCAGACTTCTGGTGCCAAACTGTTGTACACTAACAAGAGTCTATGGAAAATTCCCATGAATGGTGTATTTAATGAGTGAAGAAAGAAAAATTCAGTTGTGTTTTAGAAGCAACAACCAATTCAAGTTAAGCTCTGATTGATGGAAGTTAAGGATTGGTGAGTGTGTAGAACTCTTGATTTCTTTATACCTTTATCCTCACCTATCATTGTTGGGGAATAGAACACCTCTGAATTTTTCATGCTTCTTTAAACAGAGAGAATGACTTCAGGATGATTCAATGGGATTTTCTGACTTTAAAATGATATGACTTGATACATTTTTAGTAGAAACCATATTCTGAACTTTGATTTTGCTTGGGCTGGTAACACATGGAAGGACTGTTGTGAGCCTGACGGCAGTGGCAGTAACCTCCAGTGTTCCGTGTTACTAAGTTGTAATGTGCTGAATACATTCCCTTCTTAGAATCTCTTCAGTTTACAATAGCGTTATGAAAATACAGCCCCATTATAAGTCAAGAAACATCTGCGTTGAGCCGAAGATCACTGAAGTATCTCTATTAACCTTGTCAGTGAAGGAATAGTTAGTAAACCTGGGTAAAAAAGTTAAGACTCGGGGCTGGAGAGATGGCCTAGCGGTTAAGAGTGCCGACCGCTCTTACAGAGGACTCGGGTTCGATCCCCAGCACCCACAGGCGGCTGAGAACCGTCTGAAGCTCCAATTCCAGGAGAACTCCAGTTCCAGGGGAATCCGAGACCCTCTTCTGACCTCCGCGGCGTTGCACGACACGGGTGCACAGACTTGCATGCAGACAGTACATTCATACACATACAGAAATAAATAAAATTAATTAAAAATTTTTAAAAAAAGTTAAGACTCGGGGGCTGGAGAGATGGCCTAGTGGTTAAGAGCGCCGACTGCTCTTTCAGAGGACCTGGGTTTGATCCCCAGCACCCACATGGCAGCTAAGAACCGTCTTTAACTAGTTCCAGGGGAATCCGACACCCTCTTCTGACCTCTGAGGCATTGCACGACACTGGTGCACAGACCTACATGCAGACAGTACACTCATACACGCATAAAAAAAAATAATAAAAATAAAAAGTTAAGACTCTATAACCAAGGCACAACCATTGTTTTGTTAATGAGGATTTGATAGCTTACCTTAAGTACACTCAGAAGTTGCAATCAGGAAAGCTAAGTTAAAGTGATGAAACTGTAAGATATATTAGTGTCACATTATAAATGGATTACAATTACTTGGTAATTTAGACTCCAACCAAATGCCCATCAATGACAGTGACCACCGTTTCACCTTCAATGATTCAGAAACCCTTGAGAATTCCACAGTTCCCTAGTATTTGTTTTAGACAGGGTCTCCCTGCAGCTCCAGGGAGCTGGAACTCACTCTGTAAACCAGGCTGGCCTTGATCTCACAGAGATTCTTCTGCTTCTGCCTCCTGAGTGCTATGATTTAAAGTATGCCCAGCTGCTAGGAAACTTGGTTTTGAAATAAAATTCTGGACATCTGAAAATCAGATGTTTGAACTTCCTGGTTATTTGCATATAATGATAGTATTATCATACATAAGAAATAAATAGGAACTATAATTTACATTTCCATGAAGAAGAATATAGCTATTCTTTGAGGTTCTTCCTATTTTTACATTGCTATTATTTTGAGTCTCTCCTAGTCATGTTATCAGAATTTCTCAAACCCTTTCACCTGTTGGCTTCCATGGGCCCTGATCATACAGGAATGGCACCCTGTGAAATGGAGGTGACTGAGGACTGAACTAGAACCCTCTGGCAGCCAGAGCTCTGCTCATCTGTAACCCATCCCTTGGGTAGGGAAAGTCTGGAGATACTCTTTTAGGTGTCACCTCACTCACCATAGCTCTCTATCATGTTGCCCATTGTCTCTATTATCACAGAACAGCCTTGTGGGTAAAAAGGGCAGATCTAGGACTTGAAAGACCAGGAGCAATCTCGCTGGAAGGAGGAGCTGACACAGGTTGCTGAGCGGAGTGAAAAGAAATACTGGTTTGTAGGAGACAGCAGCTGCCCTCCTCGGGGAATTTTGCTGACAGAGTGAGAGAGGGCATGATGTCACAGGAACCCGGGCCTGCCGAGCGCAGCGTGGCGTTCAAGGCAGCTGACCTCTTCATCCAGTTTGAAAAGATTTCTACCCCTGCTGCTCACCCACCCTCCCCTTCTCCCTGCCAGTTGGAGTGGTAATTGTAAAACCACGCAGCTCCTTTCAGAAGCAGGCCGCAGGAGCCAGGCCCCGGGGGTTATCATTGCTGGCATGCTGCAATTATGGCTGAGGATGGCTCTGATGACAGCATAATCCATGTGGTGCTTTGTGCTAAAAAAGTCCGTGCCAGGAGCCTGGCGAAAAGAGCAAAACTTCCCAGAAATCTAAGCACACGCAATCTCAACATGACATATGATCTGCTTGGGCCTGAAGGCATGGCCACCTTCCTTCACCTTCAAGATTACTCCTGTGAAATAGAACACTGAGCCAAATCTTGGGAAGCCACAACAGAGCATTCTCCGTTCAGAAATCCTTAGCTTTTAGCAGTAGGTCATGGATGCTTTCTAAGGTATCTGGGTTAGAGTCCAGAATTTAGATTTACCTGAATTTGAGGAGAAATGTTATCCTCAGAATATCACTTTAAGAAAGTTTGAATCCTGGGGCTGGAGAGATGGCTCAGTGGTTAAGAGCACCGACTGCTCTTGCAGAGGACCTGGGTTCGATTCCCAGCACCCCACATGGCAACTAAGAAGCTGTCTTTAACTCCAGTTCCAGGGAAATCCGACACCCTCTTCTGACCTCCGCGGCATTGCACGACACGGGTGCACAAACCTGCATGCAGACAGAACGTTCATACACATAAAAAATAAATAAATTAAAAAAAAAGAAAGTTTGAATCCTATTGAGTCTAACTTATGTTTCCCAAATACTCGGGTGTAAATGCATCCACTGGGGCCTGGTCAACCAACCCAGAGTCACACCCTTCAAGAAAACTGACTCTCTCCCTTCCCCAGCAGCTATCTGTGGTCCATAGATTCTCAGCTACGGCTGGGCTTCTTGCTCAACTCTCCCCTCCATGCTAGTGATTTATCTGGCGTGGTCTTGCACAGATCTGTGCTGTGACAAGCGCTGTGAGTTCATAGGGCCTGTTGTATTTGGGAAACACTGTTTTGTTGTCTTCGTCTACCACCTCTGGCTCTTATAATCTTTCCACCTCTTCTTCTGTAATACTCCTTGGGATTTGGGATCTTAGAAGAGATGGGGAAGGAGTTTTAAATATGATAAGAATACATTGTGGGCTGGAGAGATGGCCTAGCGGTTGAGAGTGCTGACCACTCTTGCAGAGGACCCGGGTTCGATCCCCAGCACCCACATGGCGGCCGAAAACCGTCTGAAACTCCAATTCCAGGAGAACTCCAGTTCCAGGGGAATCCGAGACCCTCTTCTGACCTCCGCGGCATTGCACGACATGGGTGCACAGACTTGCATGCAGACAGTACATTCATACACATACAGAAATAAATAAAATTAAATAAAAAAAAGAATACATTATATAAAATTCTCAAAGAATCAATACACTATTATTAATAAAAGGAAGCCCGAATCCCAAATGTACCACTGCATGATTTTGAGAATTTTAAGGAACTATTCTAACCCTAAGTGTAAAAATGGCATAATATTACCTTCATAAAACATATTAGAATTATATGTTTGGAGAAACATAAATGAAATATTTGGCCCAATTTAAATTCTATCAACAGTAGTTTTGCTATTCTATATTCATAATTATTGGCATGCAAATCATGCAGTTTTTTCAGAAGGGACTCTGAAGAAAATTATTCATGATTATTAAATCTTATATCTCATTCTATATATTTTATTGCTATTTCACTTCTTAAATTATTATTTATTTATTTGTTTTTAAATTTTATTTATTTTTATGTGTATGAGTGTACTGTCTGCATGTAGGTTTGTGCACCATGTTGTGCAATGCCGCGGAGGTCAGAAGAGGGCATTGGACTCCCCTGGAACTGGAGTTAAAGATAGTTTTCAGCCTCCATGTGGGTGCTGGGGATCGAACCCAGGTCCTCTGCAAGAGCAGTTGGAGCTCTTAACCACTAGGCCATCTCTCCAGCCCTTAAATTATTTTTTAACACTCAGCAAATCTCATGACTATATACAGATAATTAGAATCATGATATTGATCATTACCTCAATCATTTTGGTAGGTTATATCTGTGGTGAGGTTGAACAGATATTCCCAAACAAAAAGATGACTTAGAAGACACACACACACACACACACACACACACACACACACACGTGTCTCCGCTATAGTAATCTGTGAGCTCAAATATTTCTTCAAGATTCTAAGAGGTTCAATTTTTGTTTTTTTTGTCTTTTCGAGACAGGGTCTCCATGTAGCCCCAGCTGTCCTGGAACTCACTCTGTAGACCAGGCTGGCCTTGAACTCACAAAGATCCACCTGCCTCTGCCTCCCAAGGGCTAGGATTAAAGGTGTGCACCACCACGCCCGGCCTTCAGTTATTTTCTTATTAGAAAAGTTTAAGGGGCTGGGGAGATGGCTCACTGGGTAAAGCACTTGCCGTGCAAATGTGAGGAACGGAGTTCCGCTCTCTGCTGCCCATGCGAACACCGAGCAGAAGTGAAGGGTTTGCCTGTAATTCCAGCACTTGGGAGGCAGAATCAGTGAGTTCTGTGTTCACCTGAGAGCCTCTGCTTCAATATATAAGATGGAGTGTGTCCTAGTTTGTCTTCCATTGCTGTGACAAAACACTCTAACCAACACCAACTTGGGGAGGAAAGGGTTTATTCTGCTTACCTCTCCAGGGTCACAGTTCATCACTTAGGGAGCCCAAGGCAGGAACTCAGGGCAGGAACCTGGAGGCAGGAGCTGAAGCACAAGCCATGGAGGAATGCTGTTCACTGGCTTGCTCCTCTGGCAATGATACACACACATACACATGCCAAAGGAAGGAGAGGGAATACTTTAAAACAGGACTGGGGAAATGGCTCAGAGGGTAATGTACTTGGCACACCAGCTGAGTTTGAATCCTTGGCACCCACATAAAAATCTGGGCCTGTCCTGTGTCTGTAATTCCAGAGCCAGGGAGGCAGAAGCAGACCCTATCTCAAAAGGACAGAGAGAAACACATGCACTGTCACCTTCTAGAACTCCATATCTACATGCATACATACACATCCACACACACGAACACATACACGCATAATTGCCCCAACACAAAACCAAAAAGGATTTTATAAAAGTTTACAATAAGAAATATGGCATATGGTGATTTAATTTTGATATTTCACACCAAAGGCTGCACCTTAACTTTTTATATTGTTGAACTATCTAAAGCAAGTTAACTTTCCTAGTACATGACTATTTTTATTTGTTTAATAATGAATTGCCAACCTGAAAAGCCTTGACTTATTCATTATTCAGCATTAAGTAGCTGCTTCTCACTCTGATCTAAATTATTAATGACTAAGTTACCTAAGTCATCTGATGGGAAGCACCATTCTGGAAGAATATCTTGAAGATGTGCAGCTAAAAGTCAGAAAATATGTATGTTAACCTTAATGTTTACTAGAGAGTCCATTCAAAGAAAACAGTGAAAATTAGTTACCATTAAAACAAAGATAGGACTAGTGAGATAGCTCAGTGATAAGGGTGGTTACTGCACAAGCCTTGTTACATGAGTTTGATCACTGGAACCTACATACAGGCGTATGGAGAAAACTGACTTCACAAAACTATCCTCAACCTTCACAAGCACATCATGGCACATTCCTCTACCCCTATCTACACACACACACACACACACACACACACACACACACACACGAAATTAAAAGCAAAGGTATTGGGCTGGAGAGATAGCCTAGCGGTTAAGAGCACCGACTGCTCTTGCAGAGGACCCGGGTTCGATCCCCAGTACCCACATGGCAGCTAAGGAACATCTCCAATTCCAGGAGAACTCCAGTTCCAGGGGAATCAGAGACCCTCTTCTGACCTCCGCGGCATTGCACGACACGGGTGCACAAACCTACATGTAGACAGTACATTCAGACACATACAAAAATAAATAAAAACATTTTTTAATTAAAAAAAAAGCAAAGGTATTGTCACAGCCATGTCCACTATAAAGCTTTAAGTAGCTTCATTTCTGTAATTGAGCTGACAATGAGTAAACACTATTATGCCACTAAGAGAGTTTCAGGCTAGAAATGTAAAAAATCACAGAGCAACAATTCTTTACAGACTCAAAGAACATCCCCTTGGGATAAAAGTGCATGAGACCAAGTCTACACTATTCTTCCAAAAGCATTTGTAAATGGGGCTTTTAAGGCTTTCCATTCTATTATTCTCTTTCCCTTCCTCTTCTCTCTTTGTCCTTTTCTTAAAACTATTTTCCTTTGCCTTTCTTAAAAATTAGCATACCAGATGCAGCAGTAAAGAAAGATGACATCATGAACTTGGCAGGTAAATGGATGGAACTGAAGATATTATGTTAAGTGAAGTAACACAGTCCCAGAAAAACAAACGACGAATGGTATCCCTCATCTGTGGATGCTAGCACCAATTACCAAGTTTTAAGTATTTCTTGTGCAGGGCTCCTTGAGCTTTTGTCCAAGTAGTTGGGAGTGATGCATATTGGAAAGAATAACAACAACAAACAACAGCAACAACAGAAAGGACTGTATCAAAGAACTGACTGAAACGGTGAACTTCAGCTAGAAAGAGTCAACTTCTACATCTAGAATATTGAGAAAGACTGAGAAAAGGATGAAAAATTAATGCATGAGCTTTGGTGGGGTGGGGAGATAGGGAAGGGGACATAGGTCTAGATTTGATTTGTAATATAATCTTGTACAAATATATATATATATATATATATATATAACAATAAAAAATAAAATAAAGGGGAAAAATTAGCATAGCAAGTAGTGGGGTTCCTTACAGCATTTCCATGCAACTTTGTTGGGGTTGACTGTCCCCCCAACTCTTACCTTCCCATCCCCCTCCGTGTTTATACCCTTCATGCCTGTGTTTCTCTTTCCACTTCATATCACATGTATTCTATTACCCTCATCGTCTGCTTCCTTAAAACCTCATTTTCCCCTCTTGCAACCCACCTCTAGTTTCACGATGTGTCCCAGCATTCATTCATATATGTATATCTTAAATGGTAAGATCTGCATATGAAAGAGAAAAGGCAGTATTTGCCTTTTTGATGAATATCTAGAATGACTCCAACCCACTTACTACTGTAAGTAGTCATTCGTTCACTTAATAACAAACACTGAAGCAGCCACAGCAATACCAAAAGGCCCTTAACAATCATCTTGTCCTTTCATATCACTGGACAGGTAATGGCAGTAAAGCCTAGTGGTCATGAGCAAGAGTTCAGGAGTCAGTTTGCCTGAATTCAAATCCTGGCTCAGCTACTCTGTACCTGTGTGACCTTTGGATGAGAGGTCTGCTTGTCTTCACTTCTTTGAGCTCTAAAATCAAAGTTGCCGACTAATGAACATATTCACAGCACAGGGTACTTGTGAGAAAGTGAATGGAGCCACAAACGAGTATTACATGGTTTATTTATTTATTTATTTTTATTTTTTATTTTATTTTTCTTTTTCCTTTATTTGTTTATTTTTTAAGGGATTCTACAATATAAGAGCACAGTTGTTTTCAGGTAACATTGATGTTGCTCAGTTTGCCATACAGTTAGGTAATTGGTGCATTTTTTTTGAAGTGAGCCAAATTATTAAGCATAAGCAATGAATGTAAGTAACATTCATGTAAAACCAATGTTTTTTTGGGCTGGAGAGATGGCCTAGCGGTTAAGAGCGCCAACCACTCTTGCAGAGGTCGCGGGTTCGATCCCTAGCATCCACATGGCGGCCGAGAACTGTCTGAAACTCCAATTCCAGGAGAACTCCAGTTCCAGGGGAATCCGACACCCTCTTCTGACCTCCGCGGCATTGCACGACACTGGTGCACAGACTTGCATGCAGACAGTACATTCATACACATACAGAAATAAATAAAATTATTTAAAAAAACTTATTTAAAAAAAATAACAAAAAAACCAATGTTTTGGTTAAAAAATGCAAGTATCTATGTCCAAATTTTGAACAACCCAAGGTTCCCATAGTCCAGTTGGAGAAGCTTGTATGCACAAGCATGTTGATCGAATAAGAGTCCAGTCTATATTGCTGTAGTCTCATGATTCACCCCAATCTCTCCGCAGCACTTACATTCTACCATGCCTCCTCTTCTACAAGTTGTTGCCTAGGCTTTGGGAAAGGGGCACAAGTGGGTGAGAAGCAAAACAGTCTATTTTCTCTGGAGATGTCATTTTGGACTCTAGTCTGTTCAGGTTGTTCCTCTTCATGGGTTGACATCTTATCCAGGGGTACCTTTTTAATCCTACTAACAAAGCACAAGCAATTAGATGTACAGGCATTTAAACAGTACTAATTATTATGGCAAGCTAAGCTGTGAACATACACAGATGCTTGGATGGTATGCTAATCCACAAACTGTGGTTTCTCTATAAAGGGTGACAAGTTCTTATTGTGGTTTATAGCATCTCCTAACCATTAGAGGACATAAGCTTGTGGCATCCACTGTGAGTTATTCCTCCAAGGAGAGAGCTAATAGCCAATTAGATTTGGGATATATATAGACACTTGGCTGCCACTGTTGCACAGTATCTCCAGGCAGTTGAGGTGTAGCTGATACTGATGGAGGAGTCTTGCTTGACTCAAGGAGACCAATATTTTGCTTTATTGCTTTAGTGGCCTTTGGTAATGCTCTCTGGCATTTCAGAGGCCAACTGTACATTAGCAAGTGACATCTCGAAACATTTTTTCAAGTATTGCATGGTTTTGAACACTGAGAGAGCTGAGGCTGTAAGGAATGGTTCACCAGCCACTTAGCAGTGGAGTCCAAGTCTTTCCCTTTCAGTCCCAGACTCCATATGTACAAGTGGTGGTTGAACAACGATATCCTCAGCCTAAGCAGCAACTGGTCCTCTGTGCTGATGTGTCCTTTGGAGAGCCCTGAAAGCCACTTTCAGTTCATGTTCCTCTAAAGGAAAAGAAAAATAATGAGCAGAAAAAAAACCCTAGGAAATTAAGTTTCCAAACTGAGAAATTATATTTATTAGCTGCCTAGGAGTCTTAGAGTGTTTTAAATACAAACTAGGGAGATTTTTGAATGATGGCGAGAGCGTATAGAGTCCATGTTGGCATTGTTGTTACGCCTGCTTCTCTTGTTCTTTACGGGGAGACCAATCCTATGGCCTGTCTTGATTGCCTTGGAAAGATACTTTCAAAATTTACAAGAACATTCTACCTGTAAAATAGCCTAACCGAGGTGCACTACCAGGGTCTATGTGCCTTCAAGTGAAATGTAATAGATCTCATGTTTGTTATTTCCTGTTATCTTTTGATATTTTTGGTGGTACAATGATAGAGAGTAAAACTGTTGAGGTCATTTATTGCTGAAATGTTTAATATGATCATTGCCCCAAGTAAACTGGACAGTGCCAAAAAGTATACACAACTAAAGATAACACGGGGCTGGAGAGATGGCTCAGCGGTTAAGAGCACCAATTGTTCATCACCCACATGGTGGCTAAGAACCATCTTTATTTCCAGTTCCAGGGGAATCCGACGCCCTCTTCTGACCTCTGAGGCATTGCACGACATGGGTGCACAGACCTACATGTGGACAGTACACTCATACACACATAAAAAAAATGAATTAATTAAAAAATGTTTAAAGATAACACAACCTCCCCATTTAATGCACAGATTTTCAAACATTCAATATAAAATTTAACACTTATTTCTAGAAGAAATCACATTGTCTTTGTCATCTTTCTTTATCAATATATTCTCAAAAGTCTTCTGTTAAGACATTTATCTATTTTAACCTTTTAAAATTGTCTTCCCTATTATAACATCCTATCCCATTTCATTTCATAGAAGGCATTTCATTTGAGCAATTTTTCACTGATGAACTTTTACATTCTTTTCAAATTTTTTATACTGAAAAATTTATCTATATGTATTTCACCAACTGAGACAGGGTCTCCCTGTAACCCCAGCTGTCCTGGAACTCACTTCGTAGACCAGGCTGGCCTTGAGACTCACAGAGATCAGCCTGCCTCTGCCTCCCAAGTGCTAGGATTAAAGGCGTGCACCACCACGCCTGGCAGGATTTTCATTCTTTTAAAAAATATTATTTTTATTTTAGGGTATAAGGGTATTCTCTGTACATGTGTAAGTGCACTCGTGTTGTGCAGTACACATGGAGGTCAGAAGAAGGTGTTGGATTCCTCTGTAACCAGAGTTATGGATGGTTGTTAGCCACCATGTGGATGCTGGGAATTGAACCTGTGTCCTCTACAAGAGCAGCCCGTGCTCTTAACCACTCTCCAGCCCCAGGATTTCTACATTCTTATACTCCTTGGTTAATCACAACTAAATTTTCTTTAGAAAAGTTTTTTTAAATTTTTTATTTATTATTTTTTATGTGTATGAATGTACTGTCTGCATGTAGATTGGTGTACCCTGTTCGTGCAATGCTGCAGACATCAGAAGAGGGTGTCAGATTCCCCTGGAACTGGAGTCAAAGACGGTTCTTAGCCGCCTTGTGGGTGCTGGGAATCGAACCTGGGTCTTCCACAGGAGCAGTCAGTGCTCTTAACCACTGAGCCATCTCCCCAGCCCCCTAGAAAAGTTTTAAAGGAGCAGAAATAACTTTCTACTTTTGTGTAGACTGAAACAGAGATTCAATGGCTTTCTGAAGGTAATTCAGTCTTTCACTAAGGTATCACACCTGGTTTTTGTTTTTGTTTTTGGTCTTTTTGAGACAGGGTCTCCCTGTAGCTCTGGCTGTCCTGGAACTCACTATTGTAGACCAGGCTGGCCTTGAACTCACAAAGATCTGCCTGCCTCTGCCTCCCACCTGTTTTAAAACATTGAGATGTTTTGGGGGCTGGAGAGGTAGCTCAGCAGTTAAGAGCACCAACTACTCTTGCAGAGGACTTGGGTTCGATTCCTACCACCCACATGGTGTCTAAGAACCGTCTTTAAGCTGGGTGTGGTGGCACAAGGCTTTAATCTTAGCACTCAGGAGGCAGAAGCAGGAGGATCTCTGTGAGCTCAAGGTCAGCCTGGTCTACAGAGTGAGTTCCAGGCCAGCTGGGGCTATAGGGAGACCTTGTCTCAAAAAAAAAAATGTTTTGGCTTGAGAAATCCATCAAAACCACTTAACCCACTGATCTTAATTTTGTAGGCAGACTGAAGAAGTAAGGTGTGAAGATCTTGAAGATCTTGAGCCCACAGTCCTTTGAGTGGTGGATGACACCTGTAATTTGACGTAGAGTCATCTGCCAAGAGAGCAATTAGCTCTAGATTTTCTTTAATGGCTTTCTATTTTTTTGGTAAACAACTTCTTTTATCTTAAATTTAAGAATTATACCACGAAGAAGCCAGGCATGCTGCTGCACACCATTAAAATCAGCACTTGGGAGGCAGAGGCAGGCGTATCATTGTGAGATGGAGACCAGCCTGGTCTACATAATGCATTCCAGGACAGCCTCTAGGTAAGAGAGACCTTGTCTCAAAAAGGCAAAACAAACAAATAAACAACAACAACAACAACAACAACAAAAACATGAAGACCACGATCAGGATATAAATGGGATCTCATGTCCTATGTCTTTGGATAGATTTCATTTGTTGTAGTTGTTTGTGTTTCTCTTTCAGTCTCTTTAGGTTTTAAGTAAGTGCCAGCATTCCTCTTTAGACATTTCTTTTTTGACTTCTGTGTGGCTAGTGGCAGGCACTCCCTAGTGACCACTAGGCGTCAGACTTCTCCACCTCTGTCCTAATTGTGCTGCTTGTTCAGTAATTAACTCATTTGCTCAGAGTCATGAGCTCTTTATCTACGGGGATGTCTTTGTCATGACATGAATATGGCCATTATGATGCAGAACTCTAGCAGACTTCAGCAGCACTGATTAAGTCTGGTTGTCTCCTAGTTACTAGCTTTCAGCAGAGCTTCCCATCCCAAAACCCAGGGCTTCCACCAAGGAAGAGATAGGAGGAAGACCAATGACCCACCCACCTTCTATTCCTAGAGGAAGCCACAAAATTCCACTACCTGTCCCTGTATTGCATAGCTAGACACCCTGTTTTTGCTCATGGGATGCTGGTGTGGGATGCTCGGAGCACTGCTCCTTATTGTCTTAAGAAAGACTTGCTGACACTGTCAGTAGCAGGTCAGCACTCTATGTGTCTCATGAGTTGAAATAGAACAACATATCACCAGCAATTCATTCAGTGTCCTTTGTACAAAGGGCACTGCACGAAAGGTGTATTCACCCTGACCTGCAGGGTTTTCAGCTAGGGTCCGGGGAGAGAATAACCTGAATTAAGAGACAAAAAACCAAACACAAGGAGAAGACCAGGTCTATATTCTGATCGAGGTCTCATTGTCTTTATTGCTTGCAGAGTTTATATGGACAAGGGAGCGGGAAATTTGTGGCGGGAAAGGGGGCAGGCACAGTTCAGGGAGAGGGTACATTTGGAGAAGTGCCAGGCACTCACAATTCTTGGCACTCGTAAATTTCTGAGATAAGCAAATTCCTGAGGTAAGTAAGCTGGCTTGTAAATTCCTGAGGTAAGTAAACTGCGTTGGTGAACTCATGAGATAAGCAGGTTAGTAATTTTCTGAGAGCATGTATGTCTGACAGCTTTGGCTCCCAGCATCTCCTCCCTTCTTTTATACAAAAAGAGGGGGAGCCCCACTTGTAAAGGTGGGTTTTAATAAATTGGGCTGTAAACTTTATTTTTTCACTAAGGCCAATTAATATTCAAGAATCCCAACCATGAAGTAAGCTGATTGTCAAGTATAAGCAATGAATGTAACATTCATGTAAAACCAATTTGCAAGTATCTATGTTTATATGTTGAACAACCCAAGGTTCCCATAGTCCAATTGGAGAAGCTTGTATGCACAAGCATGTTGATCAATTAAGAGTCCAGTCCATATTGTTGTAGTCTCACAATTCACCCCAGTCTCTCCGCAGCCCTTACATTCTACCACGCCTCCTCTTCCGCAAGTTGTTCCCTAGGCTTTGGGAGAGGGGAGGGGCACAGTGGGTGAGAAGCAAAGCAGTGTTTTCTCTGGGGATGTAATTTTTGACTCTAGTCAGGTTGTTTCCCTTCATGGGTTGACAGCTTATCCAGGGTACCTTTTTAGTCCTATTAACAAAGCACAAGCAATTAGATGTACAGGCATTTAAACAATATTATTATGGCAAGCTAAGCTGTGAGCATAGACACAGATGTTTGGATGGTATGTTAATCCACAAGCTGTGGTTTTTCTATAAAAGATGACAAGTTTTTATTGTGGCTCATATAATCTCCTAACCACTAGAGGACATAAGCTTATGGCATCAGCCATGAATTATTCCTCCAAGGAGAGAGCTAATAGCCAATTAGATTTGGGATATGTATAGACACATGGCTGCCACTGTTGCACAGTATCTCCAGGCAGTTGAGGTGTAGCTGATACTGACACAGGAGTCTTGCTTGATTCAAGGAGACCAATATTTTGCTTTATCACATTAGTGGCCTTTGGTAATGCTCTCTGGCATTTCAGCGGCCAACTGCACATTAGCAAGTGATGTCTCAAAATATTTTTTCATGCTTACACCAGGTCTTCGACAACAGGGACTTACCACCTTTCTCCTTGCAGATATCCCATTTTTTATAGGCAAGGGCCTTTATAATTTGGGGGGCTTGGATCCCCCAGCCAACATCTCCTTGGCAGAACAATCCATTGTTGCCATCAGGGCTTTCCTGTATTAACATATTGTGCTCAATTGTACCACTTATAAATTACATTTATATTTGGCTCTAGATAGAGTATTATCTTTGTACAGTTTTTATGTCTATCAATCAATTAAAGAAGGTAGTTATACCTGTTTTATAAGCATTTACCATTATAGCAGTTGGTTCTAATTTACAGTTGGGGAATGACTTTATTACCATCATATTTTTCTTTTTTATATAAAGGTGAGAGGTAGAAAGGTTTCTCAGCATCTGGAAGGTAAACTTCATTAGATCACATTATAAACAGTTATCCCAAATAGAATTTAGAGAGATGTTCAGTGTCTGTGACTCAGGCAATCTGAGGTTTCTTTTTCTTTAATGTTCAGATGGGTCAGCCTCTCTGCTGGCATTTCTCAGTCCATCTTGCAGTCAAAGATTGTGTATTTTCAGGCATTTAGGTTGGTGTTTTTACCTGTGAGAACATACAAATCTCCTTCCATTGTTAGTTTCAAGATTTTAAAATTAAAAATTTATCAAAAAGTTTGGAATATAGAGGGAATATTATACCACCTCCCTCTTTTTTGATCAATAGATGACTAAATTGTATTACAAATACCCATAAACAGGAACCAAGGTGTAAGTTTTCATCAAATCAGTTTATCATTGACTGTATGCTTATTTGGGAAGTGAACTCAGACTTAATTTCTTTAAATTATCCTACAAGTAAAGGAAAAATGTTATAAGGTGATACTGTATAACACAGGAAAATACAGAGACCATTTGTGTGCCTTAACCCCAAAGCCATTGTTGGAAATTCAATACAGATTACAAATAAAACAATTAACATCTTATTTTTCCAATTAGTTTAAATGTATTACCATTTTAAACTGTAAACCTTACAAGGTGGATTATAATAGCTGTCTTTTTCCAAGTTCTTGGCCTTTTCTAGGCCTGGCATGAAAGCCTACTTTAAAGATTTTTTAATATCTAGCTCTTAATAAATTTTTTTTTATACCTTTTATTTTTTATTTTCAAATATCCAAAAACTTATTAACACTTTAATACACTGAAAATCTGGTTGCATCTTTGTTTTAGATGTTGAAAGAGTGTAACCAGTGTAGATTTATTATTTTAAATTTTTTGATAGATAACCCATAACCTTTGTTGAAATTGAACTATGTTTTGGCTGATTAATATAAATTTGCGTCTTAAGATGGAAGGGCCAGTTCCAGCTTAGAGGCAATGTTTTTATTTTATCATGTCTGTTAACATAATATACTTAGAACACAAAAAGTACACTCATCCATACACACGTGTGCGCGCACATACATACATACACACATACATAAGAAAGATTTGTTAGGTTGACCTGTAAGAGAAAAAAATCCATATTAAAGTAGACAGGTCAAAGTTGTTTGTAGTCTTGGAATGTTCCATGTTGTCTTACTATTAAGGACTTTGGAAGAATAATAATTATTTATAATTATAACAACTATAAGCATTATTAATTATTATTATCAATAATTACTATTAACCATTATTAGTCACAGTAATCACTAATAATTATCATTAATAATTGTCAATAATAGCCAACAATGAATAATTTGCCATTTGACTGCATTTTTATCAATTGTTATTAATAATTATATCCAATAACAATAACTGTAACCATCAATAACGATTACTAATAATAATTAACAACAATCTATCAAGCTCACCAGAATTGGTTTCACTTGGGCTGTTCTCATGTGGTCTCTAGAAATGAAACCTAATTTTTCTTAAAAATGTTAAAAGTGACGTGTCAAGTATAATAAATATATAGCAGTGTTATAGAAGCTAATGTACCAACAGGAAGTTACAATAAACATACAAGAAATTAAAGACTAGATCTGTAACACATCTAAGGAAAACAAAAGGTATGTTTTACTTTAAGTGTAAAATAGTCTTTAAAAGTGATCAGTACTTTATGTTCACACTTATACACAAGGTTTTAGAACTTAGTTTTGGTGATGGCAATTTATAAAAGTTGTACTGAACAGAGGCACAGACATACATTGTTATCATATATAGATATACACACATTGGAGAAAACATCATATACTGTCCATCAATGGTCTGATAGATTTTTAATATGTTGTTACAGAGCTGTTAACAGTATCACCCACATAGATACACAATTTATCTATACATTTATGTAAGAGATTTTTATCCTAGTGGTTGTATTGCATAAACTCACATACTTTGTTGTAAAACAGCTTGAAAGGAAACTGAAGTTAGAATATGTGCAACTTTAAAAGTTTAATTTGGAGATTAAATCCAGTCTTAACAGATAACAAATAAAACCTTTAGAAAACCAGTTTAGAATTTTTTGTAGGAACTTAGGAACCCGGGTTCAAATTAGGCCTTTGAAAAAGTTTAAGAGGCATGCCAAAAGTAAACTTAATTTATGTGCACAATATAGAATGAAAGAACTTTGAAGTGGCCACTTTTAACAGAAACCAACACAGAAGAACGCACATGACACAAATCTCAGACACATGAGAGAACAGTTAACACACAGACAGCTAGCATGGACATATGACATTTTTTAGTTAACTCCATTAGAATACTTTTGTACTCAAAGTCACCAAATGTTGGATTGATTTACTAAATGTCTGTTTCACCTTAACTAACAGTTATGTTAAGCAGGGCCTGCTGCCTGGCATCTTAATATGATGGATTTTGTATTTTCCTCTTTTTCCCTGGCTATCGACTTACCTGGTCTTTCCGTCTGGTTCTGTCTCTCCCTTATCAGAGTTTGGAGGCATAGCCTCGTTAAAATCTTTCTCGGTGGTTTTGGAATGGGATTGGGTAACTGAAATAAGGGAACAGTGGCTTGTCTAGTCATTTTTTCTAAGTCAGATTGAGTGTTGAGCACTGGAGAGCAAAAAGGGGGCTGACAGGCTTTGCCTGGGGCGTTTGGGGACAGAGCCAGTAGCAGTGATGTGCTCCGAACAGCCGCCTCCTCCTCCATGCAGCCAAAGCGGCGCGCGGCGGGGAGGGGGGGTTTGTCGGAGGCACAGTTGCAGAGGCGGGCTCTCCCAGATCCTGCATTGAGATGGAAATAGAATCACAAACTGAGGGGGGCCGAGACTGTTCTTTTAAAGCCTTTTTTCCCTTTAACTACTTCTTGGAGGTCTGGCCATTTGTTTGAAACCTTGAGGACATCATGAATTAAATTTCAATAGGAAAACGCCTGAACAGGTATTTTTTCTGGACCAAAGGTTTTATAGAAATCCTGTAGGCAGTCTCTCACTCGGTACCATCTTTTTTCATCAATGGTTCCTTCTCCGGGGAACCAAGGGCAAACATCAAAAATGAAGGCAAAAAATTTCTCAAGGTCCTTTTTCTTAACTCTAATTCCTCGCATCCTGAGTGACTCCTTAAGACCCTTTAAAAATAAACCATGTTTGTCCAATGTCTGTCCCATAGTTCCTTCTTTCCTGAGGGATCTTTTACTGAACTCTGTTTCTTAACCCTGTCCTTGTGTTTTGAGGGTTCACTGACCCTGTATGTAAACAATTTTCCGTTTACTGAGTTTTTTGTCCCATTTTTTTTTTTTTTTTTTTTTTTTTTATAATCGCGTGACCTGTATTACAAGCAGGTGCCTGCAGTGGTCACTATGCGGATCTGTCTCACCTAATGGGTGGCGATCCAATGAAAAACCAACCGCGTAATTCGCCGCTCTATACTCACCTCGTGATCTGTATTACAGGCGGGTTACTCCTGCAGTGATCACCATGCGAATCTTCACTCACCGGATCGGTGGCGATTCAGTGAAGGGCCCTTTCTGTTGTGAGCGGCGTTCAGGTCAGCTCTCGTACCCCAAGCCCCACACGCTGGGCGCCATTTGTATTCACCCTGACCTGCAGGGTTTTCAGCTAGGGTCCGGGGAGAGAATAACCTGAATTAAGAGACAAAAAACCAAACACAAGGAGAAGACCAGGTCTATAATCTGATCGAGGTCTCATTGTCTTTATTAGGTGCAGAGTTTATATGGACAAGGGAGCGGGAAATTTGTGGCGGGAAAGGGGGCAGGCACAGTTCAGGGAGAGGGTACATTTGGAGAAGTGCCAGGCACTCACAATTCTTGGCACTCGTAAATTTCTGAGATAAGCAAATTCCTGAGGTAAGTAAGCTGGCTTGTAAATTCCTGAGGTAAGTAAACTGCATTGGTGAACTCATGAGATAAGCAGGTTAGTAATTTTCTGAGAGCATGTATGTCTGACAGCTTTGGCTCCCAGCAGAAAGGTCCAGAAAAAGATACTTTTATTCACTTCGTTGACCAATTATTTACCAAGTATTAATTGAACACCTGGTGGGCATTGGGGATCTCTTGATGAAGAGAATCACATGAAGTTAATACATCAGTAGCATAGCTTGTACAATACAAGAAGACTTTGATATTGAACTCAAGTCCAGGATGCTTGATCCTTCCTTCCTTCCTTAGAAGAAAGAGGCTGTAAGAAGGGGATTAAGTCATGACCAATGTTTCCTAACCAAAATGGCTTTCCTCTGGAGCCCATATGGCTTTATGGCTTTCCTCTGGAGGACCTCAGTGTCACACTCACACCTTTATCATTTTCCTATTCCCTTCTCATTCTGCCTGATAGTATCAGAGAGAGAGAGAGAGAGAGAGAGAGAGAGAGAGAGAGAGAGAGAGAGAGAACAATAACCTCATTACAGATGTGGGAAGAACACATTTTCAAAGGACATATAAGGAAGCAGACCAAACAAGGATTCCATAAGTATATTGGGAGATCCCATGAAAATGGTTTTCACTCCAGACACAGGTAACAACCCATGAATAGTGTATTTAATCAGGTACCTTAAACACAAATAGAATGATTAATGAATAAAGCTTCATCGTGGTGGCACACGCCTTTAATCCTAGCACTTGGGAGGCAGAGGCAGGTGGATCTTTGTAAGTTCAAGGCCAGCCTGGTCTACAGAGGGAGTTCCAGGACAGCTGGGGCTACAGGGAGACCCTGTCTCAAAAAAGACCAAAAAAATAAAATAAAATAAAATAAAATAAAAATTAGTTTTTATGAAAACCAGCACCCTGACTATAATGCCTCTGAGAAAGATCACTCGCATCCTGGAGACATCTTTCCTACCTTCCTTTCCTAGATTAAAAAGGTGATACTCCTGGCCAGGCTCTGACTTGCTTGGGCAAATGTGTCCAGTGAATTCCCAAAGCATATGTCAAGATTTTACAGAACTGCTTGACTTAAATCGCCCAGTGTCTCTAACTGAGAGTCTCTCACATTTATTTTCATTTGTCCAAGGAATTGCCATCACCAGAGTGCTTCTCCCAAGTAGTCATTGTTTCTTTGATTCTTGTGAGCTTTTCTGAACACCTCTAGCATTAAAAAAGTAGTGTTTCTAAAAAAACAATGAGATGAACTGAAATAGTTGATCTTTATATTTCTATTTTACAGATGAAGAAACATATGGTCCTCATTAACATATCTTCATCATGAACATTCACATGCTATTAATGAAGAACCCATGTGTGTGCATTGTCCAGTCATGATTCACATAAACACAATATTTATCTCTTAAGATTTCCCTAAATTAAAGAATGCTGTCTTTCTATACCATCTACGTTGTCATAGGTTTATGTACAATTTTGTAGGGTGTGTCCTATCTGAATGGAACATATAATTTGGGTTATTTTGGAAGTTTGTCTTTGGAATCCAGAGGAAGGAAAAAGGTTAAGCCAAGAGAAGAAAAGATATGCAAACTTCTTTATTCAATTCATCTTCTCTTTAGTTTTAGACACCCCAGGTTTACATGAATGAAGAAATGTTACTATGCTAATTATAATAGCCAGTTATGCCCACAGTGATGAATAAGATCTATGATGAGGAAGAACCATAGACAAGGTAGATCTTAATGGCCTACTAAAATCTTATTATTTGGGGGCTGGAGAGTTGGTTCAGCAGTTAAGAACACTCTCTCAGAGAATCCAGATTTAGATCCCGGCACCCACATGACAACCCACCACCGATGCCATGTTCTGACCTCATGAGCATTGTGCACATGTGGTGTACAGACAGACAGACAAACACTCCTACATATAAAAATAATACAAAGTAAATTTAAAGATTTTTAAAAGAACTCTTTACTGAATAGCTAGAGCTCTGCATAATTTCTACAAACTTGTCAAACATGATCAGCTTCTTTTTATGATATTATACCATAAATTTTTTCTTGAGTAAAAATAGCAATGAAGTGAAAGTTCATAGAAAGAAACAAACATCCTGTGACTACAAGCATGATAATCTTTCTTTCACAATAGCAACATTTTCCCCGTCCTCACCATAAAGTGCTTGTTAAAAATCAGTCACTATCATTGTCCTTTCCCTGCACCTTACTTTGAATTTTTTAAGCATTTGTATTAGTTCCTTTTTTTGCTGTGATAAAGAAAGCACTATGACCAAAAGCAACTTATAGAAAGACTTTGTTTTGGTTTATGGCTCCAGAGGGGTAAGGGGTGGAACAATAACTCAATAACTCAACGGTTAAGAGCACGGGCAGAAGACTCAGCCACAAACAAGAAGCAGAGCCCAGCAAATAATGTCTACTGGTGCAGTAGTGACACTTTTTTTTACTTAAAAAATTTTTATTTATTTATTATGTATATGAATGTACTGTCTGCATGTAGGTTTGTGCACCCATGTCGTGCAATGCTACAGAGGTCAGAAGAGGGTGTTGGATTCCCCTAGAACTGGAGTTAAAGACGGGGTTCTTAGTCGCCATGTGGGTGCTGGGAATCGAACCCGGGTCCTCTGCAGGAGCAGTCAGCGCTCTTAACTGTTAGGTCATCTCTCCAGCCCCAGTAGTGACACTTTTATCAACAGCTGTCCATTTATACTTAAAGCCTTCTTAGTGGAAGGAAACTCACGTGTGGTACCATAAACACAGCCATAGCTTGAGAGGTCATAGATCTTAGAGAAAAACTTACTTTTGTCATAGCCCTAGACCAAAGTAATTTCTTACTGTATTGTAAATGTAATATGTATTCTTATATTTACAGACAAGTGTACTTCTCACCACTCTTTAAAGAAGCTTCTTCTTTTTTTAAATGGATGGAGACTACTACAAAGTTACACAACTGGTCAAATGCAGAGAATTCACCAGGCAGGTATTTGGTTATGTGTATTCACTCACTTGGCTTTGAATAGACAGCTGTGTGTATGTGTGATAATGGGGATAGACTCTAGGGCCTCATGCATGGTAGGCAAATGTTCTATCACTGAGCTATATTCCCAGAACTGTTTTCAATAGACTTTGACATGATTACACTTACCGCTCTGTACTTAGTCCCATATGGAAACAATGGACTGTGACCTGTGGGGCGTTCATCTTCTAGCACAGGCTGCAGTGCTTTTCTCAAAGACAATATCCAAATACAGCTAATTAGTTGATATGGCATATATGAAATGTGTGTACATCTCTAAATAGCTTTCCTGTGGTCATAATAAGATGCACTATTGAGTAGTTATCCTTAGGAGATGGAGACCTAAATTTCATTTTATTTTTTTATGTTCCATTTTTTCATTTTTCTATAATGAATACATAGTATTTGTATGAGTTATTTTTAAAACCTAAATACACATGCTATGCAACACACACAGACATAGACAGACAGGGATTTGGATGAGGATGCCTTTTTTTGGAGAAGGGGCTTATAAACTCAGCTATAAAGGTAGAGAAGAGATGAGATGAATGTTGACTGAAAAATGTAATTTATAGTTGGAAATTTGTGTGTCTGTGTTTCAGGCAGTGTGAGGTGAAAATGGTCTATGAATTAACAGGAGCCTAGAAAAGGAAGTTGAGAATTTAATGGAAAGAGTCTCAAATGCTGGTCTGTGGAGTTTGGATTTGAGTCAATGCTCAGTGGGGTTCATCAAGGGTCCTCTAGTATGGAACATGCTGAAAGCAGTGTCCGGGTGCTTGGAGAAGAGGGTTGTCATGGGAGTCTTAGGCTGCCTGGCTCTGGAGGAAGCAGGGACTAGAAGAATGGAAGTAGGTGTGGATGACCTTCAAAACACTTAGACCCAAGATGACAAAGACACTTGAGGGAATGGAAAAACAAGATTTGCCACACACCAGGAAAGTGGCTGATTATATTCTCAGACACTTATTACAAACTCAAAAGAGGAAAAAAAAAAAAAAAAGATGAATGTAATTTTAACATATGCTGCGTAACAATACTAATAAGACTGAGTTTCAGATGTAGCTTACAGAATTCCTCTCCTTGTATACAGGTGCATAAAGAGAGGATTTGATTCCATTCTTCATGGGCCAGCATAGGTCAAGGCATGCACAAGCATGGGAAAGCCAAGCTGGTCCCCAGACCTCACTAAACACCAGAGCAGAGCTGGTTCCTGGCTCTCAGGTCTTAAAGGAATGTACTCATTAGGTCACTGTACGTGGTTTTCATCCTAGGGGAAGGTCGCTTTTCCCTTAGATGACTGGAGTGTTCTAAACGCTGAACCATGCAACGCCCCGAGCACATTTAGCAGCTGGAAAGGAGGGGGTGGGAGGGGCTCTGGGGAAATGCACTATTAGTTCAGTGCTTTGATCTTCATGGTTCCTATGAAGCGTTTGAGAACTATGTATCCTTCACAACTCAGATGCAGACAAGCTGAGTTCACCTTGCTGGACAGAGGCAGGGCCTCTGTGTAGCTTCTTTAAGAGGCTTAAAAAAATATTTATCCCGATATTCTAGTGGTTAAAACCCAAATTCTTAAGCACCTCAGAAATCATCTTATTCAGCTTCATATCACTTTATGTGAATCCAGCCCTAATTTCCCACAGCTTTCATCACAATTTCAATCTTATTTTTCCCCCTCCTCATTTCTAAAAAAGTCCCTCAACTTGTAGTTGTTCACTTCGATCCCTATTTCTATGATTACTTATCACCCACTATAATAGAAACCAAAGCTGAAGAATTTGTTAGTGGCCAAAATAATTTCCATGCAAGTATATTTTGTCAAATAAAAATAAGATGAAGCATGACTATGCTTGTAGTCCTCACACAGATATGAGATGATCCATCCATAAGGATTTTTTTGATATGGTTTGGTCACACACCTGTGATAACCTGCATACAGAAAAGGGGAAAAAACTATAAATATCTCTGTGGTCACTCGGGTTAATCATGGGAATGGTCCTCAGACATGCAGCCTCTGCTTCCTGCAGGTACCATGGAAACTTGGAGCTGAAGAACAAATAAGATGCAAGTCCTGGGGCTGGAGAGATGGCCTAGTGGTTAAGAGTGCCAACCGCTCTTGCAGAGGACCCAGGTTCAATCCCCAGCACCCACATGGCAGCTGAGAACCTTCTGTAACTCCAATTCTAGGGGAATCCGACATCCTCTTCTGACCTCTGCAGCATTGCACGACTCAGGTGCACCAACCTACATGCAGACAGTACATTCATACACATAAAAAATAAATAAAAAAATAAAAAAAAGATGCAAGTCCTCACTGTGCAATTTGGAGAAAGACTTAAAACTAATGAAAATGTGGATCTGAGTTTTCTACCTAAATACTAAAGACTAGGGCTGTAGGGTATTGGTTTGTTATGGCTAGGGGAAGCTGTGTCAAGCTTCTTTATATAGGCTTCAGTTGGAAGAACAGACCCATTTGTTCATTGAGATCAACAACTTTCTAGCAATTTCCTGAACCTGTTGGACTTTCCAATACAAGTTACAAAATGTCACTTCTCTTCACTGCATTTTATGAATATCTGTACTCTCACTGTGAATATGGTGCTGGGTGAGTGGCCCTGAATACAACCTTATTCTCCTCAAGAACAACACAGGTGACAGCAAGATCCAAATACTATACAAAGAAGGGTTGAATGGGGTAGCTCATCATCAAGCAAATGTTTGCTGTGTGTGTAGCGTACCCTAGGCACTACATTCAAAGTTCAGGAAAGGATATTTTTAATCTGTCAACTGATAAATGTATACAGTGTATTTATTGAACACATCCTCACTTTCAGACATTGTACCTTATTATGAAGAAATGCAAAGGAATCTTCCAGTAGTGGAGTTTGTATAATACAAGACCACCTTTGCACCACACCCAAGACTGGGCTGCTTGATCCTTTCTTCCCTGTAAGTGCCTGCATAAATGGAACAGGCACAGGGAAGTGTGACTTTTTCTGGTGGAAATCCATGTTACTTTGGGGGGACCTTAGTGCAGAGGCAGCCTCAACAGATCCCCATTTTCTTTTGTCCTTACCTGCAAACATTCCAGAAAGAGGGAGAACATAGCTCCCTCATCTCAGAAGGGAGGGATAAATCAGAGAACACTAAAGAGGTTTTCACCTAGGACAGAGGCCAAACCAGAATCTTGATTCCATGAACTAACTGTATTGGATGGGACTCATTGAAAGTGGTTTTCAGCTAAGACAGTCTAACAGCAACCGACCCTCTTTAAATTCTTCCATCTAAGTAATGTTGGAGAAACAACAAACAGGTCAAACAGAGTCAGTCCAGCAGAAAGATTCCACATTAGTTATTTGAGTTCTTGAAAGAAAGCTACCTGTAAGAGACTTGGCATTGGACTAGAGGAAATGTCAAAAAGGCTCTGTGCAAACCAGGGTGCCCCTAAGGAGAAGCCTAGGCTCAGCCCTCACTCTTCAGATCAACAGTGCATAAGATATGATCAGCAGCATGCATCAATTTTTATTAATTTGTAGCTTGAGCTTTGTTGCCCAGCACTTTGCCCTACTCCTGAATTGAGTGAATGCACAAAGTTAAATCATTTCTGAGGACTATGTTCTTTGTAACCAGGTCAGAGAAGGCCAGTGTGTGTCACAACTGAACTGTTGCTATGGCTCAAGAGGCTGAGAGTCCGAGCACAGATGTGACCTCACTGCCTCCAGCCATTGCTGCCCTGTCCAGCTGCCAGGACCGTTCAGAGACTGGAAAGAACATGGTGTTTCCTGCCCTCCAGCTCTGCCTGATAACCATACTGTCCCTCCTCTTTCAGAACAAAACCCAGCTATTACTTGGGCAGGACTCTGCAGTCCATGATGCATTGACAACTCTCCCATTGTGGAGAATGGACTCACACACATCTTGTATTTCCCCTGTAAAGATGGTGCTTAATCACTGGATCTCGAGTATGTAGGAAAGACAGCAGTGTGATAGGTGAGACCAGATGGTTTTCCTGAGGGAGAAGTGGGTTAAAAGGAAGTTTAAAACATAACAACAACAACAACAACAACAACAAAACACACAACAAAATTGGTTCACAGAGCAGACCTGTCAAATTTGGAAAGGTTTCAGTAAATTGCTAAGAGTATGTAAAAAGTATACACCATGTTTATCAGTAAATATATTATTTAAAATGTTTTAAGTATAGGGACAGCTTATGGGAAAGAATCAAGTTACTATAGCTTTTTTGTTTGTTTGTTTGTTTGTTTGTGTATATGCCTGAGGAGATACTGGTGTGTATGTCCACGTGTATGCAGGTGGAAGCCGGGATTGATGTTGGATATCTTCCTCTATTGCTGCCCATGATATTATTGAGGGAGGTTCTCTTATTTAACCTGAAGCTTACTATTCAATAAACTGGCTGGCCAGCAAGCCCTCTCCCCCCAGCACTGAAGTTGCAGACATTAGCGCACCCAGCTTTTACATGGGTCCTAGAGATCTAAATCCAAGTCTTGTTTTCACAGCCAGCATCTTACCCACTGAAAAGTCTCCCCAGCCCAATCTAAACACTAAACACTAATGTGAGATAGACAAGATGTTTCATACTTAAAGCTCCAGCATTTCACTCAGGGGGCTGAGGCAGCAGGTCACCATTACTTCAAGGCCAGCCTGTATTACATGACGAGTCCCAGGTTAACCTGGGCTACAGAGTAAGATACTGTCTAAAAAGAAAACAACAAAATTACAGGCAAGAGAGACGGCTCAGTGGTTAGAAGCACCTGTTGCTCTTGCAGAAGACCCTGATTCAGTTCCCAGCACCCACACGGGAGCTCACAGTCTTCTGTAACTCAAGTTTCAGGGACTGAATGCCCTTATCTGACCTCTGAGGGCACCAGGCACTTATGCGGTACACTCACATAAATGCATGCAAACATTCATCCACATAGAATAAAACTCAATAAATCTTTTTTTTTAATTTTTTATTTTCGTATGTGTATGAATGTACTGTCTGCATGTAAGTTTGTGCACCTGTGTCGTGCAATGCCACGGAGGTCAGAAAAGGGCGTCGGATTCCCCTGGAACTGGAGTTATAGACGGTTCTCAGCCGCCATGTCGGTGCTGGGGATCGAACCCGGGTCCTCTGGAAGAGCAGTCAGCGCTCTTAACCGCTAGGCCATCTCTCCAGTCCCAATAAATCTTTTTTAATTACCAAAATTAGGGCCAGCAAGTCATCTCAGTGGACAAAGCTTCTTGAAGAGGAGGCTGGCTACCAGGATTCAATCCCTAGAGTCCATGAGGTAGAGGCAGAAGTCCCAAAAATTATCCTCTGACTTCTTCTTTTTTTTTTTTTTTTTTTTGGTATTTTCCAGACAGGGTCTCCCTGTAGCCCCAGCTGTCCTGAACTCACTCTGTAGACCAGGCTGACTTTGAAGTCACAAAGATCCTCCTGCCTCTGCCTCCCGAGTGCTAGGATTAAAGGCATGCACTACCACATCCAGCTTTCTTTCTTTCTTTCTTTCTTTCTTTCTTTCTTTCTTTCTTTCTTTCTTTCTTTCTTTCTGTGTATGAGTGTACTGTCTGCATGTAGGTTGGTGCACCCATGTCGTGCAATGCTGCAGAGGTCAGAAGAGGGTGTCGGATTCCCCTGTAACTGGACTTAAAGATGGTTCTCAGCCACCACATGAGTGCTGAGAATGGAACCCGGGTCCTCTGCAAGAGCAGTTAGTGCTCTCTTTCTCTCTCTCTCTCTCTCTCTCTGTCTCTCTGACACCAAACACACACACACACACACACACACACACACACACACACACAAATTAAATAAACAAATGTAAAAAGAAGACCTACCTAAATTTCCTTTCAATAGCATGGCCATGTAGTGGCTTTGTAACAGAATAAAAACTGACTTTAATGATGATTTTTTTTTTGTATGTGTATGAGTGTACTGTCTGCATGTAGGTTTGTTGCACCCATGTCGTGCAATGCCGCGGAGGTCAGAAGAGGGTGTCGGATTCCCCTGGAATTGGAGTTCTCCTGGAATTGGAGTTTCAGATGGTTTTCAGCTGCCATGTGGGTGCTGGGGATCGTACCCGGGTCCTCTGTAAGAGCGGTCAGCGCTCTTAACCGCTAGGCCATCTCTCCAGCCCGGATGATTTTTTTTTAATGCGCACTGAGAAGATGCTCTTCTTCCAAACCATACCCCTCTCCCTGCATCCTGGCCTGCCAAGCCCCTTCAAATCCAGTTTTGCTTTTTTCTAGTTTTCTCTTTCAATATATAAATCACAGAAAGGTTTCCTATTAAACTCTAAAATCTTACTGGTCATTGTTTTTTCAGGTGGCTTTCAGCTTCAGTTCCTCAAGATGCTACCAGCTGTTTGGAGGGGATCATGAATTGGATGATCTAGGAAGGATGACAAATTAAAGGACATAAAGCAGTTCAGAAAGGGAAGTGGGAAGTCTTAGGACTACCCGGGGCCCACTGCCTCTTGTAAGCCCAATGATAAACTAGGCGTGGAGCTAGAGAAATGGTTAAAGAACATCACCCCATCAAGTCTTCGGGTGCTTGATCCTTATCATTCCTTTAAAGGTCTCTAATTATTAGAAGGCAAAAACGAACTTGAAGAATGTAGGAAAGCCACCTTGAATTGCAGGCTGCCTTTCCAACTAGCACGCTTGGCCGAGGGTCTGGCCCCGCCCCAAGGAGGAGCAAGCAGCATGGCCTAGGTGGGTGATGCTGGGTGGGGCAAGGTGTGCAGTGCCACGGAATTGGGGGGGCCTATGATTGGCCCTGGGAACTGTCGTCATTTATTTTATAAAAGCAGGCTGTAGCAAGGAGTAAATTTGAATTTCATAGTGACATCATCACGGAATTCCCGGCCATTATTTTTATTAATTATCGTGGGCATACAGGCTAAGGTAGGCCTGCATTTCGTTCGGGTGGCCAGTGGGTTGGAAAGAGATTCCTTTGCGGATCACCAATCTGGGTAGCTGGTGTTGTGAGTGGGTATTGGCTGAAGGGAGGCAATCAGCCATCAGCCTGAAATTCCTGTCCAGGCTCTGGGCAGGTGAGAAGCCTCTGCCAAGAGTAGAACATGTGTCTTGAGGGTCCAGGCAAAGGGCCTGAGTTGAAAGTATCATCCAGGCCAGGCTACGAGAAGTAGCCAACTGGCCTCTGAGCCGAGGGGTCAGCTCCCCACAATGTCCGAAAAGCGGACACTCTGTCCCCCATTCCCCTTAGCAGGGCCATGTGGTCCCTGTTCCGCATAAAAAGAAAGCTTCCTACGGAAGAAGGTATCTGGATGATGTCTAGTTGAGGGATGGGCAAAAATATGTGAGCACAGTTGTACACAAACACTCCCAAGTCCCTGCAATTATTCCTTCTGCAGTGAGGTTGGTGTGCCTACAGCCTCTGAAATGAACTGATACCAAGCTTTGCAAGAGTTAATTTCCTATAAATAAATATGCTAAGCAATTAGTAACTTATCATACTTTTCTCCATAGAAATGTCCTGTGTGATCATTGACCCTTGTTTGATACCTCAGCTATTTAAAACCTATATCTATAAATTCCTCAGCTCTGCTAATCTGTAAAGGCTAAAATGCCCTTGCTTCTCTGGCTCTGTGGAACTCTCCTGACAAAAAAAGTTGGTTTAGGGAATAATTAGATTCTGCTGGAGAGGAGGGAAATGTCAAGAGCTTATTATTTCTGGTCACTTTGTTAGACACTGATATTGAAATGCTGCAGAAAATAACACACAGAGCAATGAAGAACACAGAACTCAGTGAGAATATTGGCATTGGCTAAAGATAAATTGATTTCATTTCCTTTCACAGCACCTAGTAGCTAAGTTTTAGAGCATGGATCCCAAAGGATTCAGAAATATACCGACTTAGTCTCTGTTGAGAGAAAACAAAATGGCCAGGTCTCACTAGATAAAACAATTGGCTCTTGGACACAAGGTAAAATTTTTACATTGAGACAGCCCAGCATCACACTATCATGAAGATCCAAAAATAAGTCAGTAAGAGAAGAAATGGGTGGAAACTGATTTGTTATTCTTGAGTAGTCTCAGGGGAGACCATTACTCTTGCCTATGTTATGAACAGAATAGACAAATGGGTTTGACTTCAAATTTCAAAATTGTTATTCCTTAAGTGTGAGTTTAATACAGTGGCGAAGGATTCGTTTCCATGTGGAGATTACAGCTGTGGGATTCTGAGGAAAGGGAAACCTCTGAGCAGAACAAGAGGCCGGAGGCACAGCTGGGGGAATAGACCTGGTACTCAGCCCCTAGTAACGAATGACCTGGTGAGTGCAGGCCTAGGGTTGTGGTGTGTTCTGTATTATTGTGCCCTTTTCACTGTGACAAGCAGTGTCTCTGGGTTCTTCAGGGTTACAGGCAGGACTATCTCAGCTTGAGTTAATGACAGAACTTAGCCTGAAGGATAGAGAAAGGAAATTTCACTGTGCAGATCCAAATGTCATCAGGAAGGTTCTACTGTAGTCCTTAGTACTGTGTAGTTTGTATGTGGACAAAGAATTTTATCAATACTCTTTCTCTCTTTCTTTCCCCAGAATTATGCTGTGTATAGCCGGGTGGCTGGTTTTAATTATAGCTCCTGATTTATGCTTAGAGAAATGGAGAACTAGGGAGCTTAGATAATTTGTTTAAGGTCACCAAAATCAGAGTTGGATAGAAACAAGTGCTTCTCAATTATTTGGACACTGAGCCAGAGTTTTTTCTTGTTAGACTGTTCAGCACCTTTATTTAAATTCGTTTTTGTTTCAGATTTCTATCTGCATGCGAAGTGTTTCATGAACTGTGTACCTCTGGCCCACTGCTGAAAGCAACAGCTTGCTATTTCTAGCAGGCAATTCCATCCTCCTCTGGAACAAGTCCCCAATGGACCCAGGCCTGGCTTTGTAAGTTGGTCCCAGGTGCTGTGCAGTGTGTGTGTGTGTGTGTGTGTGTGTGTGTGTGTGTGTGTGTGTGTAAAGATAATCTGGGGAGCCTGAATGGTCCAGGACCTCTGTACAGGCACTGTTATCACATCTAATCTTACCCAAGAGAGCTAAAGTCACAGTCACTCAGATCAGGGTCACATGCTAAGCTCTTGCATGCTTCTCTGCCCTTGTCCCTACAGCTACCCCGTGGGGAGTCTTCAAAAGGGAGCCTCTGGCTGACAAGGAGTCGGCTTGTCATCTGCCGCATTGGAGCCTACTCAGCAGAATGCTTCCCAAGGTGGCACAAAGGGTAGAAGTCTTTACGCACAGTAACGCATCTGTGATCTCTGGCTAACTGGGAATTCAGACAAACTCCACCATAGCAGAACAAAGTACTTGGGTGAGAAGGGGGTTCAGAGCAGAAAGCGCTCTAATCAGCAGGACGATGGCAACCAGGGCCGGAACAGTGTTTGTGCCCCACCCTTCTCCAGGAGCGGCTCTGGATGCTCTCATGGTCTCCTGGCTTGGCTGCTCCTCTCTGCGCTGCCCTTTCAGCTCCATTGTAGCCATCTGTCTGTGGCTTTCCATTTCTGCTGCTCAGTGTCACTCAGCTCCTCCTACCCTGGTCTCCTGAGCCAAGGCCAAAGGTTGTTTAAGGTCTCTGCAAATTTTTACTCTCCCCCAAGGTGAACTGATGCTTTCTGATGAAGCCTCACACCCCCAACAAGCTTGTGAAAACATTCCACACAAAAATATCCCAGTGCTTACTGTGTAAGACTCAGGTTTTGGTGCACCCAGACCCTACCCACTCCTTCTGTTTTTTGTTTGTTTGTTTGTTTGTTTTTCCTTGTTTACAAGATGCAGTCAGTTCATTTCTGGACTTTTCTAACGACTCTTTTCAACTGATTCCTACAGCATATTTTTTGTGTCAGGGTCTCCCAATAGCCCCAGCTGGTCTGAAAACCCACTATGCAGACCAGGCTGTCCTCAATCTCACAGACAGTGACCTGCCTCTGCCTCCCCAGCACTGGGATTTAAGCTGTGCACCACCATGCCTGGCTGTCCTACAACATTTTTGCAAAGTCCTTCGAGGCTCACAGCAGTGAGCTTCGGAACACTTACTGAGAATGACAGCAGGACGTGATGAAGCATCCCTGCCATCTCAGCACTGGCAAGCTGAGGCAAGAGGACTGCTGTGAGTTGAAGACGACTCTGTGCTGTATAATAAGTACTAGGCTGGCCTAGGCAAGCCAAGACTACACAGTGAGAGCTATCTCAACTCAAGAGCAAAAGAAGAGAAAGGGAAAAGAAGGAGGGAGGGAGAATGGAGAAAAGCGAAAGGAAAGGAAAAGGAGGAAAAACAAACTATGGAACTCCAAATAGTTTTTTTTTTTTAAGAATTTTTATTGACTCAAGAGTTTCTTGTGTCCTTGCTCACTCTGGGTGGGGTGACATATCATGGTGAGGTCATGAGATAGGGCTCCTCCTGAAAGGCTGAGCGTGCACAACTCCTTCCTCTGAAGTTAGTTTATTTAAGGGCCAAGTCTTAGGCATCTGCCATCCATGAATATTACCACAGCTTAGTCTAACTTCTTGCCCAGCATGTTTGTTTTGTGTAGGTGAGATGGTATTGCAGGTGCTGTGCTAGGTGAGATGACAGTGCACTCATGTATGTGTAGAGGAAGCATGTGACGATGCATTTATAAAATTAAGTAGGAAATACTATGCATCATAAGCAAACAAGAAGTATTTATATGGCATGCATGACATACCTGGCACACAGTGCTTGTGGGTATGAGTTATTGTGGTAAAAAAAAAAATCCAGAAATAGGGCTGGAGAGATGGCCTAGTGGTTAAGAGCACCAACCGCTCTTGCAGAGGACCCAGGTTCGATCCCCAGCACCCACATGGCGGCTAAGAACTGTCTGTAACTCCAATTCCAGGAGAACTCCAGTTCCAGGGGAATCCAAGACCCTCTTCTGACCTCCGCGGCATTGCATGACACGGGTGCACAAACCTACATGCAGACAGTACATTCATACAAATAAATAAATTAATTAATAAATTAATTAATTAATTAAAATAAAAAAATCCAGAAATATGGTCCTCTTGGTGGCTGGAAAGGACCCATGTTTGATTCCCAGCACCCACATGGCGGCTCATAGCCATCTGTAACTCCAGTTCCTGGGGATCTGATGCTCTCTCCTGATGCCCTCTTCAGTTGCACTTATACACACGCAGGTGATACATTCATATACAAAAAATAAAAATAAGGTATCTTATTTTATTTTATTTTTTTGTCTTTTTGAGACAGTGTCTCCCTGTAGCCCCAGCTGTCTTGGAACTCACTCTGTAGACCAGGCTGGCCTTGAACTCACAAGGATCTCCCTGCCTCTGCCTCCCGAGTGCTAGGATTAAAGGCATGAGCCACTACACCCGACATAAAGTATCTTTTAAATGGTCCTCTTAACCATTTTGAAGTGCATGGTTCTGAGGCATTAAGAACATTCACATTGTTGTGTAATACAATTATAACCACCACCCAGAATCAGAAATGTATCTACCCACCCTGAAATTCCGATAACTTTCGTTCCTCCCACCCCGGCAGCCATCATTCAACTTTCTGCCTCTATGAATTTCACTACTCTTGATACCTCGTAAAAGTGGAGTTATGAAATATTTGTCCTTCTGCGATGTTTTAGCATTGTATGTAGGAGTCAATTCATTTAATCATAATACCAACAGAAAAACTGGAAGACTGAACCATATATTCCATGTTCAAGGACATGAGAATGAAGAAACGACTTCCTGACTTTGGTTCCGGTCCCTAGGAGTCCAGGAGCCACTTAAAGAAGCAACTGGTCTCCACGTTGGAGGCACGCCCCGACACCTGCCAGCCCCATCTCAGTTTCCACAGAAGGGCTGAGCAGCTGGACCGAAGAGGTAATATGCTGAATGAGTTAAGTGCCTCTTGTTCCCCTCCCCCCTGCACTCTGTGCAGGCTGAGCTGGTGACCCGGGCAGGAGAGCAGCCAAAGGATTAATCTGTCACAATGAGACCTTCTATTTCGGGCCTGCTCCTCACAGTGGCGCCCACACAGGCTCCCATAGCAGCCACCAGTGTAGCTTATTGAGGAGAAGAACTGGAGGCAGGCAGTGCCCAGCGGAGGCCTTAGGCATGTGGCAACTAGACTTGCTGGCACCAATGGAGTTTGGGAGGGGGCGGGCTTTGCAAGTAATTCATCTCCACCCCCTCACCTTTTCTGCTGTTCCAACTCCCTCCCTCCTCTTAATGGCGCTCCAGACCCCTGACTAGACTTGCACCCTAGTGGACCCAGAACAGGAATCTTCAACAGCTGAACTGAGAACTGGATATAACTGACCACCCAACCCTTAAATTAGGGAGAGGATATCAACTACTCCTGCTGTCTTTCATTATTGCCCTCTAGTTGGGAAGATTCAATGGCTGGAAGGCCTGGTGTGTGAATGTATGAGTGTGTGTGTGTGTGTGTGTGTGTGTGTGTGTGGTGTGTGTGTGTGTGGTGTGTGTGTGTGGTGTGTGTGTGTAACCCTGCAGAGACTCTGCCTTTGTTCTCTTCCTTGAACTTCTTGGCGATTTCCCTCCTGTTTCTGTTGGACAATGACGGCTGTGGCAGTAGGAAAGGAAGAAGGCAGGAAGAGCAGTTGGACACTTGGAGTCAGAAAGCCAATTTTGGTGGCACTCTCATAATCCCAGATCTCTGGAGACAGAAGTGGGATGGAATGGAATTGAGGTACAGGAGTTTTGAGAGTTCAAGACCAATTTCAGCTCATAGTGAGCTGGAGACCAATCTGCTTTCCATAGTCACCCATTCATAAGGTGAATAATGAAGTCTCTAAGTCTAACAAGAGTGAGCTAGACTCTAGAAGAGAAGCCAAAGGTCCAAAATGGAGCTGGAGGTTTAAGTAAGAGAGCTCCAAGAGAGTTGCCGAGTATTAGCAAGAGAGCTGAGAGTCTCTTTAAAGCAGACAAAGTTGCAGGGGGCTGTGTCTGAGTTGAGTCATGCACAAATGCCCTGGACACAACAGCAACATTGTCTGGATTCTTCATGTGCCTTCAAGGTACCAAATATGCTTCCCCATGTATCTGAGCAAGATGTGTGGTTTGTTTCCAGTGTGGCCCAGGGAAAGGCCCTGGGAGAGAGCAGAGGGGAGAAGGCAGCTAGAAGAGTCAAAATTTCTATCCATAGAAGTCTAAGAAGACGCACAAACTCTAGCTCTTTTAAATTGCCATTTACATCTACAGAGCGTGTATGTGACTGCACTTCAAAATTTTTTTAGTGCTTACTCTCTATCCTGGACTATGTTAGATGTGTCTAACATTTGACCAAAGATCCTCATTGTCTGGTATCTAGAAAGATTAAATCTTAGAGAAATGGCCTATCTAAATAGAAACAGAGGGAAACGTTTAGCAGAAATTGGGTTAGGCACATGCATGGGCAGGATTACGGGACCCAGAGACAGTCATCCCATCTATTTTCAAGATCCAGCTGAGCATATCCACAAACGGAAACAACGTGTTACTTTTCACATGGCACACCAACTTCCGTCTCATATGCTTAAACCTTCAGATTTCCCAGACGTTCTCATAGGGTCTCTAATGGAATCTATAAGTGCTCATCTCTATGATCAATATTGGCCTCTCTGTGCCTAGGAGGGTCTAATAGGCCCAATGGAGTAGCTACCCCTCAGGTTGGGTGTCTTCCTCCTCCTTCCTCTCCCCAACTTCCTCCTTTTGAGACAGGCTCTGTCTCAAAAAGACAAAAAAAAAAAATTGTTACAGCAGTAATTGTTAAATCAGTGTTGAAAGGAACCCCATGTTTCTGTGGTGGCAAGCAACAGGGACACTGAGTATGTGTGTCTGTGTTAGCAAGAGCATTCATGGCAACATGTATCTGGAAAAATAAAGGTTCCAATAGTCCCTTATGCACAAATGCCAACTTACCAACCAGAACCAAAAATGTTATCTCTTTTACAAATAGTGATACTTCATTCTTTGATGGAAAGATGCTATTATTTGGAGGAAATCATTTGAAAAACAGTGATTCCATCCTCCCCTTCATTAGACAGAGGGGGGCCTTTGGGTATGCCCAGGTGAGATTTCCATGCCTATGTTACTTCACACAGATCTTTCCTGACTCCAGCCCCAAATAATGAGAACAGTGCATCATCTGTCCATCTGGGCCAAGGTCCATTATTACTAAGAATAGCATGGCTTTGCGGACTCGAACTCTTTGTCTTCAAACTCTGGTGTTGCAGTAAGGACTGAGTTGGAGCCATCACAGGGAAATTCAGCAGACTAGGGACAATAAATGCATTTGGCTGCAACTAGAGTTTGGCTTAAAAATGATCACAATGATTAAACCTAGCTAGCAGTCTCTTTAAACAGATAAACACACAGTGCTAAATCCTTTTGTGTTAGGACTTGAATTTTGTTCCCAACTGCTCTTAGATTTCCAGGAACTACCCATAACTATTTGAGGTCGCACCTTTTCCTTTAGACTGTCCAGAAATCTAGATGTCTGTGTATAGCTAAATGTAATCTCTCTTTCTCTCTTTCTCTCTCTTTTTTTTTTCTTTTGGTCTTTTTGAGACAGGGTCTCCCTTTAGTTCCAGCCGACCTGGAGCTCCCTATGTAGACCAGGCTGGCTTTGAACTCATAGAAATCTGCCTGCCTCTGCCTCCTGGGTGCTGGGATTAAAGGCCTGCGCCACAATGCTTGGCTCTTTTTTGATTATTTATTTGTTTTTGAGACAGGTCTTTCTATAGCTCCAGTTTGCCTGCAACTTAATATGTGGATCAGGCTATGTTCTCTAATTTTAAGTGGGAGGTACCTGGTTCTTCAAACATTTTCGTTACTTGTTTTGGTTTATTTAAATTTAAATTAGTATACAAAATAGAGGAGTTCATTGCATTTTCACACATGCGTATCATTGTACGTTGCTATTTGCCCATTATGCCTCTATTTCTCTCTCACACATTAGTGTTACTAAATATTAAAATATATAGTTTAAATCTAGATTCTATATATGAGGGAAAACATGCACTATTTATCTTTCTGAGTCTGGCTTATGTTGCTTAGCATGAAGCAGTTTATGTAGAAAAGAATATATATATGCAAGTGAAATTAAAGTGCATTCTCCAGGGGAAAGCCTACGCTTGCTTTGTGTGTACAGTGATTACTAAAGTGTATAATGTGGACTATGGTAATAATGATGAACATAAAGATACTATTTATGGAGTACTTCTATGCCCTAGATGCATCGCTGACAATATCTGTGTGAGAAAGTTTCTCTCTTCTCCCTTCTACCAAAGAGAATACTGATATTACAGCTCAAGGGCTCATCTGTACTCAAAGCACATATGTAGCAAGAGTGGAGTTCAAGCAAAACTTAACTGATTTATAAAACTATATTACACCCGGGCGTGGTGGCGCGCGCCTTTAATCCTAGCACTTGGGAGGCAGAGGCAGGTGGATCTCTGTGAGTTCAAGGCCAGCCTGGTCTTCAGAGTGAGTTCCAGGACAGCTGGGGCTATAGGGAGATCCTGTCTCAAAAAGACAACAACAACAAAAAACTATATTCCTCATAAAATTATTTTTAGTAAGCACACAAAATGATTTTTGCATCTATGTCATGTACTTTGTTCATATTTACCCCCGCTGCTCTCCCATGTCCTTTTAACTGAAGAATCTCCCTTTTGTTTTTTTATATATATATATATATATATATATATATATATATATTTAGACATTATTGATATTCTCCACCTAAGTGCTACATACTACTATGCTATGCTGCCCCTATCAGAACATGGGACACAGGCCTCGCTTGCTGGTGGTGACCAGGGTGGGAGAAAGAGAACACAAGAATCTCACCTTAAGTTTCTTGGACTTGTTATTCTCAATGCCAAGAGCATCAAGTAATAACGACATGATGAAAACGAGTTTGAGCCCAGGCGATTTTGTTTAGCTCAATAAGCTCCTTGATAGGTCCTTTCTAAATACTCACATACCTAAGGCATTGCTCACTCAGTCCCAGCTGTCAGTGCCTGCCCAAAAGTCATAAATAAAGAGATCCTAACTCACAGGAATTAGAAGAGAACCAAGCCAAATACAAGAGGCTCAAGAAATATGGGTGGCATGCGAATGGCTCAGGCATTCAGCTGTTGTGCATTGCGTGCATGACTGAGCCCTGAGCTTTTGCATTCCGCAGTGTCTCCTTCCCTCCCCATCAACCTGTTGTCTGGCCAAATGCAGGGACAACTGGATGATCTCTCTTTCTCACTCTTGCTTTCTTGCTAAGCACATATTGACGTTAAGTGTACATTACATGTCATTTTACTTTTAAACCAACACTTCAGTAGGCTTTGTGTTAGGGAATGAATGTTCTCATTTGTTAGGCAGGACATGACAGCACAGAGTATAGATGACAGACCTCATGGTGTTTCATGTCCTGGTACCCGGGCATTTATCTTAGGGGATCCATCTTTAGGTTGTACAGGTCGGTGAGTCCTACATTTTTTAAGGCATAAAGATAACCTGTGGACTTTATTATGATGCAGAGTCTAAATCAGGTGGAGCCTGAAAGCCTGCATTTTCTGCAGCTCCTAGGTAATGACTTGGGAACCGGTTTGAAGAGCATAACCTAAACAGCAAAATGCAAGAATCAGGGACTAGAGGAACACAGAGGGGAGGAAAGCCCCCACAAGACATTCCTGAGCCCCCACAAACCAGGGAAGGGAGAAAATGAGAGGTAAGCTCATTCTGACAATGCCTACAGTCGTTGGTGACATCTAATTCTTGGAATTTGTGGGCTAATCCAGGTATGTCTTGGACCTCTGTGAGTTATTGTTTTTCGAGGTCTAGACGAGTGCTTCTGAACCACAGCTCCAACTTCAAATTGACTAGCACATTAAAAATGTATTTATGTGTGCTGGAGAGATGGCTCAGTGGTTAAGAGCACTTGTTGCTCTTGCAGAGGACCTAGGTTCAATTCTCAGAACCCACATGGAGGCTAACAACCATTTGTAATGTCAGTTGTAGGGGATCCAATGTCCTCTTCTGACCTCCAGGGGCATTGCATGCATGACATAGGTGTACCTACCTACATGCAGGCAATACACTAATACACATAAAATAAAAATAATAAATAAAATACTTTTTAAAAGACTCATAGCCAAGCCATGCTTTGGCTGTGACAAGGCTAACCCAGCTCTGGTTCAATGGACAAATTGCTCTGTTTAGCTGAAGAACTGAAGCTTGGTTACTTTACTACTTGGGATAATTGGATTCTACTTGTGGATGATTTTTACTGATACCAAGTAGACTCAGGAAAAGAACATTTTCAGCTCAACTCTACTCACAAATCTTCCTTGGCTCTCTTACATCTTCTGTCTTTCTCTTTAATATTTTATCTGTTTCCAAAGTCGTGCTATTTTGATAAACCTTCTGGAATAAACTGAAAGTCTAGGACAATATGACTCTTTCTTGAGAAGCCTGTGCCTTTACATCATGGGTGTATAGCATCCTTTCCCTAAGCAGTGCTTTCCCTTCTTTAATGTCTGTGTTTAAATACATATTAAAACTGTTTCTGGGCCAGATGGCTTGAGATACTTGCCTCCAAGCCTAACAACCTAAGTTTCATTCTGCAGGCCCACATTGTAAAAGGAGAGAGCAAACTACTACAGGTTATCCTCTGATTTTACCATGTCCTGTGGTGCATACACATGAGCACACACGTGCACACACACTAAATAAATAAATAAATGAATGAATAAATAAATGTAACAAAAACAAAAAACTTGTTTTACAATACACTAATTTTGCTTTATAAGAAAACAAAACAAAATAAAAGTCTAGGGAGACTTGGGCTAGAGAGATGGCTCAGTGGTTAAGAGCACTGACTGTTCTTGCAGAGGACCCGGGTTCAATTCCCAGCACCCACATGGCAGCTAAAAACCGTCTTTAACCCAGGGCATGGTAGCACATGCCTTTAATCCCAGTACTCAGGAGGCAGAGGCAGGCAGATATCTGTGAGTTCAAGGCCAGCCTGGTCTACATAGTGAGCTCAGGCCAGCTGGGACTAAAAGGAGACCCTGTCTCAAAAATACCAAAAAAAAAAAAAAAATCGCACATGATAAGCCAGGACAGCTGGGGCTGTGGGGAGACCCTGTCTCAAAAAGGAAAACCAAAAAAGACATAAATACATACATATACACACACATACAAACACATACACACTATAAAAAAAATCTCTCATTAATCTTCATGCATGGTATAACAATGTTGATTGGTAGCTGAAATCTTGTTCCAAGTTTGACTTTCATAAGATACCATGAAAAGTAATCATGGCTGGCACATTTAGCTTCAGTGGTATTTATTACAGCATTTGAGTGGTATATATTCATATCTAACGGAAAACTGTGCATCATTCAAACGTAGTATATAGAAAAAATAATGCCGTGGAAAGATATTCATGTTGCTGTAATGATTTTTGTGCTTGTGAGGTGGTGTGTGTATGTGTTGTGTGTGTGTGTGTGTGTTGTGTGTGTCTGTGTGTGTGTGTGTGTCATGTGCTGTTGTGTGTGTGTGTGTGTGTGTGTGTGGTGTGTGCTTGTGTGCTGGCGGTGTGTGTGTGGTGTGTGTGTGGTGTGTGTGTGGTGTGTGTGGTGTGTGCTGGGGTTGTGTGTGTGTGTGTGTGGCGTGCTGTGGTGTGTGTGGTGTGTGGTGTGGGTGTGTGTGTGTTGTGTGTGGTGTGTGTGCTGTGTGTGGTTGTGTGTGTGTGGTGTGTGTGTGGTGTGTGTGCGTTGTTGTGTGTGTGGTTGTGTGTGTGTGGTGTGTGTGGGGTGTGTGTGTGTGTGTAGTGTGTTGGTGTGTTGTGTGGTTGTGTGTGTGTGTGTGGTGTGTGTGTGTGTGTGCGTGTGTGCGTGCGTGTGTGTGTGTTGTGGTGTGTGTGGTGTGTGTTGTGTGTGTGGTGTGTGTGTGTGTGCATGTGTGTGTGTGTGTGTGTGCGTGTGTGCGTGTGTGTGGTGTGTGTGTCCCATTGGTCCTACTTCTCTGGAGAACTCAAATATGAATTGAGAAATTAAACTCTCCAGACTATCTCTTTCTACAGCACCCCTGGGTGTGAAATCAGAGAAAGGAAAAGATACTTCTCTGCAGTTGTTTAGGTCTAGACTGGAATGAGACAAATGCCTTTAAATCTGACAAGAAAGGCTAGGAGTGCTTGCCTAACCTTTGCAAGAGCTGGACTTAAACCACAGTACCTTACACAAGGATCTAAAAGAACATCTGGAGTTTGAGGGTGGGCACTGCATGATCTTCTCTCTTGTCTTTTTATAGTCTCCCTGACTTTTTTTTTTTTTTTTTTGGTTTTTTTTTTTTGTATTTTGAGACAGGGTCCTTTAGTCCCAGCGGCCTTAGCTCACTATGTAGGCAGGCTGGCCTTGAACTCACAGATATCTGCCTGCCTCCTCTGCCTCTGAGTACTGGGATTAAAGGCATGTGCTACCATTGCCTGGGTTATTAAAGACGGTTTTTAGCTGCCTGTGGGTGCTGGGAATTGAACCCGGGTCCTCTGCAACAAGTCAGTGCTCTTACCATCTAGCCATCTCTCTAGGCCCGTCTCCCTAACTTTTGATTTGTTTTGTTTTTCTTATAAAGCAAAATTAGTGTATTGTAAAACAAGTTTTTTGTTTTTGTTACATTTATTTATTCATTCATTTATTTATTTATTTAGTGTGTGGTGCACGTGTGTGCTCATGTGTATGCACCACAGGACATGGTAAAATCAGAGGATAACCTGTAGTAGTTTGCTCTCTCCTTTTACAATGTGGGCCTGCAGAATGAAACTTAGGTTGTTAGGCTGGAGGCAAGTATCTCAAGCCATCTGGCCCAGAAACAGTTTTAATATGTATTTAAACACAGACATTAAAGAAGGGAAAGCACTGCTTAGGGAAAGGATGCTATACACCCATGATGTAAAGGCACAGGCTTCTCAAGAAAGAGTCATATTGTCCTAGACTTTCAGTTTATTCCAGAAGGTTTATCAAAATAGCACGACTTTGGAAACAGATAAAATATTAAAGAGAAAGACAGAAGATGTAAGAGAGCCAAGGAAGATTTGTGAGTAGAGTTGAGCTGAAAATGTTCTTTTCCTGAGTCTACTTGGTATCAGTAAAAATCATCCACAAGTAGAATCCAATTATCCCAAGTAGTAAAGTAACCAAGCTTCAGTTCTTCAGCTAAACAGAGCAATTTGTCCATTGAACCAGAGCTGGGTTAGCCTTGTCACAGCCAAAGCATGGCTTGGCTATGAGTCTTTTAAAAAGTATTTTATTTTTAATTTTTATTTTATGTGTTTAGTGTTTTTTTTTTTGCCTGCAGTAGTATGTAATATGTTGTGCACTGCCCCTGGAGGTCAGAAGAGGACATTGGATTCCCCTACAACTGACATTACAAATGGTTGTTGCCTCAGTGGGTTCTGAGAATTGAACCCAGGTCCTCTGCAAGAGCAACAAGTGCTCTTACCACTGAGCCATCTCTCCAGCACACATAAATACATTTTTAATGTGCTAGTCAATTTGAAGTTGGAGCTGTGGTTCAGAAGCACTCGTCTAGACCTCGAAAAACAATAACTCACAGAGGTCCAAGACATACCTGGATTAGCCCACAAATTCCAAGAATTAGATGTCACCAACGACTGTAGGCATTGTCAGAATGAGCTTACCTCTCATTTTCTCCCTTCCCTGGTTTGTGGGGGCTCAGGAATGTCTTGTGGGGGCTTTCCTCCCCTCTGTGTTCCTCTAGTCCCTGATTCTTGCATTTTGCTGTTTAGGTTATGCTCTTCAAACCGGTTCCCAAGTCATTACCTAGGAGCTGCAGAAAATGCAGGCTTTCAGGCTCCACCTGATTTAGACTCTGCATCATAATAAAGTCCACAGGTTATCTTTATGCCTTAAAAAATGTAGGACTCACCGACCTGTACAACCTAAAGATGGATCCCCTAAGATAAATGCCCGGGTACCAGGACATGAAACACCATGAGGTCTGTCATCTATACTCTGTGCTGTCATGTCCTGCCTAACAAATGAGAACATTCATTCCCTAACACAAAGCCTACTGAAGTGTTGGTTTTCAAAAGTAAAATGACATGTACATGTACACTTAACGTCAATATGTGTTAGCAGAGAGAGAGCAAGAGTGAGAAAGAGAGATCATCCAGTTGTCCCTGCATTTGGCCAGACAACAGGTTGATGGGGAGGGAAGGAGACACTGCGGAATGCAAAAGCTCAGGGCTCAGTCATGCACGCAATGCACAACAGCTGAATGCCTGAGCCATTCGCATGCCACCCATATTTCTTGAGCCTCTTGTATTTGGCTTGGTTCTCTTCTAATTCCTGTGAGTTAGGATCTCTTTATTTATGACTTTTGGGCAGGCACTGACAGCTGGGACTGAGTGAGCAATGCCTTAGGTATGTGAGTATTTAGAAAGGACCTATCAAGGAGCTTATTGAGCTAAACAAAATCGCCTGGGCTCAAACTCGTTTTCATCAGTCGTTATTACTTGATGCTCTTGGCATTGAGAATAACAGTCCAAGAAACTTAAGGTGACGATTCCTTGTGTTCTCTCTTCTCTCCACCCTGGTCAACCACCAGCAAGCGAGGCCTGTGTCCATGTTTGATTATGGGGCAGCATAGCCTAGTAGTATGTAGCACTTCGGTGGAGACTATCAATAATGTCTAAATCTTATATATTATATATATCTATATATAATATATATATGTAAAATCAAAGGGAGACTTCATTCAGTTAAAAGGACATGGGAGAGCAGCGGGGGTTAAATATGAAACAAAGACATTGACATAGATGCAAAAATCCATTTTTGTGCTTCTAAAAATAATTTATAGCGAATTAGTTTTTTGTGTTGTTGTTCTTTTTGAGAAGGATCTCCCTATACGCCCCAGCTGTCTGGAACTCACTCTGAAGACCAGGCTGGCCTTAAAACTTCACAAGATCTCCACCTGCCTCTGCTCCCACGTTAGCTGGTATTAAAGGCTGCGCGCCACCACCCGGGTGTAATATCGTTTTATAAATCAGTGTAATGCTTTTGCTGAACTCCACTCTTGCTCACTATGTGCTTTGAGTACAGATGAGCCCTTGAGCTGTAATATCAGTATTCTCTTTGGTAGAAGGGAGAAGAGAGAAACTTTCTCACACAGATATTGTCAGCGATGCATCTAGGGCATAGAAGTACTCCATAAATAGTATCTTTATGTTCATCATTATTACCATAGTCCACATTATACACTTTAGTAATCACTGTACACACAAAGCAAGCGTAGGCTTTCCCCTGGAGAATGCACTTTAATTTCACTTGCATATATATATTCTTTTCTACATAAACTGCTTCATGCTAAGCAACATAAGCCAGGACTCAGAAAGATAAATAGTGCATGTTTTCCCTGATATATGGAATCTGATTTTAATACGTATATAGTTTAAATTTAGTAAAACACTAATGGTGAGAGAGAATAGAGGATAAGGGCAATAGCAACCGTACACATGATACCGCATGTGTGAAAAAATGCAAATGACTCTCTATTTGCTATACTTTTTAAATTTAAATAAAACCAAAAAAGTTAACGAAAATGTTTGAAGAACCAGGTACCTCCCACTTAAAATTAGAGAACATAGCCTGATCCACATATTAAGTGCAGGCAAAACTGGGCTATTTAGAAAGACCCTTCTGTCTCAAAAACAAATAAAAATAATAAATGTTTTTTTAAAAAATATGATTTTGGGCCTTTAATCCCAGCACCCAGGAGGCAGAGGCAGGCAGATTTCTNCACACGCACACACACCACACACACACACACCACACACACCACACACACACACACCACACACACACACACCACACACACACATACCACACACACCACACACACACCACACACACCACACACACACACGCACGCACACACACACACCACACACACACGCGCGCACACACACACACACACAATATAAGAAATTGGTTCCTTTCATTATGAGTCTGAAAATCTTAATTTCTGATGTAAGCAAGGTAGAGACTCAGGAGACCCTACCTTGTGGTCCTAGACCTGAAGGCCTAGTGAGCCAGGTGAGATGATGGTATAAGTTTCTGTCTGAGTTTAAGACTAAAAGCAGAAGACAAGGCCTTAGCTGAAAAATAGGCAGAGAGACTAGAAAGATGGCTCAGTGGATAACATGCTTGCCTTGCAAAGCACAAGGACCTGAATTCAAGCTCTGGAACCATTTTTAAAAATTCGCCAGGTGTGCTGTACACTTGTAACCTCGGCACTGGGAGTGGGGCAGGCAGGTCTCTGGAGCTTGCTAGCCACCCGGCTTAGCCTATTTGGCTAATTCCATCTCTTATCTCAAAGAAGAGGAAGATCTGGACGGCATCTGAGGAATGATACCAGCTGTCCTCTGTCCTTATAAACATGAGAATACATGTGCCCACACATGAAACACATCCATGCAGAAATAGAGATATTCTGAATTTCTCATTCTGTCAGCCTTTCAAGGGACTGTATGGTGCTGTATTTTGGATATGGAGAGCCCTCCAATGGACGCTGGGCTGCTATACTATTCTATGAGAGATGACGCCTACAGAAGTAGTTAAGTTATTCTGGAGTGAGATCTTGAAGGTGATATTGGCACCCTCCCTCTCCTTTCTCTCCTTTCTTCTTGACCAGCAGGAGATGAACAGATTTCCTCTGCCAACACTTCCATCACAATGCGCTGTGCTGCCACAGGTCCAGAGCATCTGACTCAGCTATTGCAGAAAGAAGCCTCTAAAACATGAGCCAAAAAGAAACATTCCTGTTTTCCTCAGGCATCTCGTTATGGTTCCTAACACACGGTGCTCATCCACCCCAGGAGGATAATCAGCCTTTCTCAGTCCTCTGATTCAAATGTCAGTCTCATCCAGAAGGTCCTCCAAGACACCCAGAATAATGGCTGACCAAATACATGGGCTCCTGTGGCCCAGTGAAAATGGTACAAAAAGTTAACCATCATACCATAGGTTTTCATGGTAAGTAGATTCAGAGCCAACTGACCTAAATGCAATCTCCTAAGAAAGGCTGCCAAAGAAGACAGAATTTTGCAACTAGGTTAAAATTTTAGTATTTCTTAAGCAGTCTGTAAATATCTTCCAACAGCAATGTTTTGAAATTGTGTGTGTGTGTGTGTGTGTGTAGGTGTGTGTGTAGGTGTGCATGTGCATGTCTGTTTCCAACTCCCTAATTTGGCCACGTTCTAGAGTGTCATGACTTGTCTATAGAACATCTACATAGTATCCCAAAGCTTGGCTGTTCTTCACGCCTCTCCCCTTCCCTAATCTTCCTCCCAAGTTAGTTTATATTTCACTTTCTTTGTGAAGCAAAAACAGTATAGGGCCCTTACTACATTAGGTTTTATCACATACTATTTGTTTTTTTTCTTTTTCTTTTTTTTTTTTTTTTTTTTTTTTTTTTTTTTGTATTTTTGAGGCAGGGTCTCCCTTTAGTCCCAGCTGGCCTGGAGCTTGCTCTGTAGACTTGCTCTGTGGAACTCACAGAGATCCGCCTGCCTCTGCCTCCCGAGTGATGGGATTAAAGGCCTGCACCACCACGCCTGGCTCACATACTATTTAATCCTTGTTTTGAGACCTGAACTCAGAGCAATTGAAATCCGGGGCACTGGAGTCACCCATGTTTAGTAGGTATGTAGCCCTGAGTCATACACTCTGACTTCACGTTAGTAAAATGAGAACACTAATACACAAATCAAACTCAAGGGAACAGAAGGTAGAATGATGGCTGTCAGGTGCTGGAGGCGGGGGACTGGGATGATATTAGATAAAGCCTTAATGAAAAGAGTGTCCTATGTCACAAAGAAGTGGCAAAGGTTAAGTAGCTAACAACAATGACAGGGTAGCCATGTATACAGGACTCAGGTGGCTCTACAGAATAATCAAAAAAACATAGTTCAATACTACTGACTTCAAAACAACATTTTAGTCACATTCTTCTGTAGCTGGAAGGAATATAATCAACAAACATTCTGCAAGATCCTAGATCTTTTTCCATATGCTTTTGTTATGCCTCTCAACTTTTGTTATGCCCAGAGCCTTTCTATTCATGTCTTCCCATGGGAGACATAGTTCTATGTCTCCCTCTTCTTGACAAATTGCTGTGCTAGTTACTTTCTAGTACTGTGATTTAAACATTGACCAACCAACACAGCTTTAAGACCAAATCACCATGTCAATGACTGGCACAGCATACAACATTGGTGAGGTAGTGGCACTTTTATCTTGGGGGCAATCAATGGTTACTTAATTGGACTAAAAGCCCATTCAATGAAAGGAAACTCATGTGTTGTAGTGTAAACATAGCCAAATGCACATGGATGGAGAGATCATAGATCTTAGAGCGAACCCCAAGGCTGTCACATCCCTAGTTAAACGTAATTTCTTACTAAGTGCAAAATATGGATCTTTATATTTATAGTCAAGTATCCCAGTCACCACTCATCAAAGAAGCTTCTTTTGCACCATACAGAGACTATTACAGAGTACCACAACTGGTCACAAACAGACATTGTCTGTGAATTACTCAAGCCTAAGTGTCACATCTGCAATGCAACCTTTACACCTAAGACTCAGGAAAAATAGAACGAGAGATTGGGGACACTAATGAATCTCCCAACAGTCACTGATTAGCTCCCTATGCAACAGAGGCCAGGAACACAAAAGGGCACAAATGGCCAAGGCATGGAGATTGGGAGTCTGCAGAGTGTGGGTCCTCGGACAGGTCTCCTATATTAATCTTCACTCACCCAGGGCTCAGGGTCCATTGTGGAAGTGGGGGCAGAAAGATTGTAAGAGTCACAGAGGAGGTACATGACCATACAGAAATAGAATCATACAAACTCCAGGGACCCTGTTCATATGAACCTACAGCAGTGATGTCAGCATGCACAGACCCATGCAAACTGAAGCAGATGAAACCCAGGATAGAACTGTGGGAATGACCAGCAGGTCCCAATTTAGCAGGAGAACTATTGGCATCTGATTACTGCTGGGTGAGGAAGAGCTGGCCCTCGTAAAGTGAGGGACTCTGGATGGGCTGACTAGACCTCAATGGAGGAACTTTCACTGAGGAACATCTGGGGAGGCTAACTTGACACAATAGGCCTTGGCACAAATGACAGAGCATATGAATTCCAGTTGGAGGCAATGTGGACGTGTGCTACTGAGGAAGGTAGAAAGGTGATTAAGATTGCTGGAGATGTTCTGTAGGAAATACACAAAAATTCTATTAACACATTTATATATTTTTAGAAAAGGATATTGATCAAAAATCAACTTGGGAAAGAAAGGGTTTATTTGGCTTACAGCTCATAGTCCATCATCAAGGGAAGCCAAGAAGAAGCCCAGGGAAGCACAGACCATGGAGGAACACTGCTTACTGGCTTGCACCCCTGATCTGTGTTCAGTCTGCTTTTTTTTTTTTTTTTTTAAAGGAATGTTGTTCTGAGTGTGAACGCACAGCATTAATAAGCTGATGGCAATGAAAGCATAAGTGATACAAACCAGGGAATGAAAAACTTTGAAACGAGAATTTCGTCCCAGTCAGTTTTTTGAAGGAACTGGAAAAGCCCTGTATTATCAGACGAAATTGGTAGCTATATCTTCTTTAAACCTTTAACAAGACGTTGGCTGTGGTTTTGAATGCACAGCATTAGTTAACTGATGGAAATGAAAGCATATGTGATACAAAAACTCAACGGAAATGAAAACTTGTTAGAATACAGTGATGCGTCCAGTCAGTTTGAAGGAACGGAAAACCCATGGTGTACACAGACGCTAATTGTAGGCTATTCTGCTTTAATTACCTTTAACAAAGACGTTTGCTGTGGTTGAATGCACACCATAGTTGTCTGAATGAAAGGAAGCATAGTGTGATACAATCGCAGGGAATAAAAACGTGTGAGAATTACAGGAGATGCAGCCAGTCATTTATGAGAACTGCAAAACAACCTGTATACAGATGCGAGGTTTACACAGCTGAATCTGCTTCCCCTGGTAAAAGGATGTTGTTCTGATTTTGAAGCACAGCTATAATAAACTATGGAATGAAGATCATAGTGTGATACAACTCAGGGAATGAAAAAACGTTGAGAATACGGATGATGCGGTCCATTCAGTTTTTTTTTTTTAATTGTATTGTTATTTATTGTTTTTTAACCAGCTAGACCCGTGTTCCCGCTCATATCCCCCACCCATCCGTCCAGAAGCTCGTGCTTCTGCCAAACATTCTTTTCATCTCTTAGTCTTCCTCAATATTTTCCATGGGGATGTTTGACGGTTTTGAGCAGAAGTTTCACTGTTTCAGTCAGTTCTTTGATGCAGATTTTCGTTGTTGTTGTGTTCCAAAATGCATTATGTCCAATGCTTGTACAAGAAAGCTCAGGGGGCCCTACACAAGGAAATACTTACAACTGGGTATGGTAGCACTAGCATCCACAGAGAGGGATACCATTCGTCGTTTGTTTTCTGGGACTTGTGTTACTTTCACTCAGCATGATGTCCGCTAGCTCAGTCCATTTTCCGCAAAGCTTCGTGATGTCCCTCCTTCTTTACTGTTGCCCATAGAACCCATTGTGTAGATGTACACATTTTCTCTCTATCCATTCGTCAGTTTGAGGGGCATTTAGGTTGGTTGTCCAGCTCCTTTGCTATTGTGAAGAGAGTCTTAAATAACATGGGCCGTGGCATGTCTCTGTGGTGGTAAGTCTTGAGGGTACAATGCCCAGGAGTGGTTGGGTCTGGGTCGGTGGCAAGTTCTTCCAAGTCTTCCAAGGGTCTCCACACTGCTTTCCATAGTGGCTTGTACGAGTTTTACATTGCCCACCAGCAGTGGAGAGTGTCCCCTTTTCCCCACAACCTCTCCAGCACTTGGTATCATTTGATTTTGCTGATCCTAGCCAGTCCTACGGAGTAAGATGATATCTTAAAGTGGTTTTGATTGTGCATTTCCTTAATGAGTAGTGGTGATTTTGAGGAGAAGTTCTTGAGGTGTTTCTCAAGACATCTCTATTCCTCGCTTGTGAAGTCTCTGTTCAGTTCTTTTGCTCCATCTATTGAGGCGGGTCTTTGTTTTCCTTCTTCTTTCTTGTTTTGAGTAGTTTTATTTTGTTTTGAAATCAAGCTTTGTCAATGTTCTTCTGAGCAGTAGGTTTCCTCCACTCGGTGGGATTTCTCTTCACTTCCTTGATGTTTCATTTTGAATGTACAGAAGCTTTTGGATTGATGAGGGTCCCATTTGTCAATTGTGGACTTAATTCTTGTGAGCAGCTGCTGTCTGATTTTAGGAAGTCTTTTCCTACGCCGTATGTCTGTAGTCTGGCTGCCAACTTTTTCTTCTATCATCTTCAGAGTTATGGGTTTTCACGTTGAGGTGCTTTATCCATCTGGAATGACTTTTGTTACAAGGGCGAGAGGTAGGGGTTTTATTTCATTCTTTTCTACAAGGTTGTGATCCAGTATTTGCCAACAACCACTTTTTGAAGATGCTGTCCTTTTTCTCCATTGGTGTTTTCTTTGACCCCTGTCAAATATGTGATATGTGCTGAAATTGTATGTGCGCAGATTTGGATCTTCGGTTTTGTTCCATTGGTCAACAGGTCTGTTTTTGTGCCAGTACCAGGCTGTGTTTGTATGACTATACCCTGTAGTAGAGTTTAAAATCTGGTATAAAGATCCCTCCTTGGTAGCTCTTTTCACTCAGGATTGTTTGGCTATTCGGGTCTTTTGTGTTCTCCAATGGAATTTAAGAACTTTTGTGTTTCCAAGCCTGTGAAGAACCATTGGAGATTTTGATTGGGATTGCATTAAATCTATGACAAGAGTTTTTGGTAAAATGGACATTTTTACAATGTTAAATTTCCCATCCATGAGCAATGGAGGTTTTTCTTCCATCTTCTGAGGTATTCCTTCAATTTCTTTCTTAAGATAAGGGCTGTAAAATTTTTTGTTGTAGAGTGCTTTGGTGTCCTTGGTTTAGGTTTGTGTCCTAGGTATCTTATTGTTTTTTGAGCATTGTGAGGTGGGAATGGTCCTCTTTGATTCTTTCTCCAGTTGTTGTTCTTGGTGTATAAGAAAGGCCATTTGAATTTTCTAAGGTTAATTTTGTATCCTGCCACTTTGCGGAAGCTGTTAATCGTTTTCTAGAGTTTTCTGGTGGAGTTTTTTTTGCATCCCTTAAGTAAACAATCATACATCAGCAATAGGGAATAGTTTTGACTTCCCTTTTCCAATTAAGACTCCTTTAATATACTTTTCTTTCCTATTGCTCTAGCAAGTGTTATCAAGACTAATATGAAGAGGAGTGGTGATAGGGGCAGCCTTGGGCCGAGTTTTCCTACCGCCTTTAAAGGGAATGTTCCGTCATTTCCCCATTAGGAGTTAAGATATTGGCGGTGGGTTCCTGGATATGGCTTTTGATTTACATTGAGAATGATCCCTTCCAATCCAATCCTTCTAGGAACTTTAAGCATGAAGGGATGCTGGATTTTGTCAAAGGCTTTTTCAGCATCATTGCGATGATGGTGTGGTTTTTGTCTTTGATTCCCGGTTTATTGTTTGATGATGTTTTATGGATTTTCGTATGTTTGACCATCCCTGTCATCTCTGGTATGAAATCCAACTTGGTCATGATTGATGATCTTTTCTTGAATGTGGGTCTGTATCATTTTGCCAGTATTCTGTTTAGATTTTGGCATCTGTGTTCCATGAGGGAATGGGTCTATAATTCTCCTTTTTGTCTTCTGTCTTTGCCGGTTTGGGTAATAGGATGTGATGTTGGCTCATAGAAGGAGATTTTGGAGATATTCCTCACTGATTGTATACTTCTAAAAAGTGTTCCAGAATGAATGGTTGTTAGGTCTTTTTGAAATGTTTTAATAGAAATCTGCGTGAACCGCTGGGTCGGCGTTTTTTATTTGGGAGGTTCTTACTACATCCCTATTTTCTCATAGTTATGGGTCTGTTAAGCTGCTGGTCGTCTTTGCCAGCTTGTGGATTCCCAAATTTCCAGATTTCATCCAATTTCTTCTAGATTTTCAACTTGGTAGAATATAGGTTCTTGTAATATCCCATATAATTTCCTTGATCTTTTTCCTTGTCTCCGTTGTGAATTGCCCTTTTCATCACAGATTGTATTGATTTTGGAGTTGTACCTGTTTCCTTCTTTCTTTTTGTTACGGGCTAGAGTTCCTGTCTATCTTGTTTTATTCTTTCAAAGAACCAACTTGTTGGTCTCATTGGATTTTTTGTTTGTTTTCTTTGTGTTTCTAGTTCAGTTGATTTCTGCCGATTTTGTTATTTCCTTACTTCCTGTCTGTTGCGTTTAGGGTTCAATTGTTGTTGCCTCTCAGGGCTTTTAGCTGTAGTGTTAGATCATTCAACTTTGCTCTTTCTGTTTTTCTATGTGGCACCCAGGGCTATAAAATTGCCTCCTTCCTTAGTGACTCGCTTTTTAAGGTATCCCATAATGTTTTTGTTTTGTTGTATTGTTTTTTATGTTTCTATTCGTGTTTTTTACTTTACTTTCTTTTATCTTTATCTTCCTTGACCCATTCATAGCAGAGTGTGTTGTTTTAGTCTCCATGTGTCTTGTAGGCAGGAGGGGCTTGTCCGGGTGTGTGATGTGGAGCGTGCTTGCACTGTGGTTCTGACAGTGAGCATGAGAATTATTTCAATCTTTTGTATTTGTAGAGGTTTCTTCTGTGTCCCCCAGGTAGTATGGTCAAGTTGTGGAGATGTTCCCGTGGGGTGCTAGTAGAAATGTATTCTCTGGTATTAGGAAGGAATTGTTGGTAGAGGTCTATGAGGTCCCATTTGGTGTATCATATCGTTTCAGTTCAAATGTCTCTCTCTGTTTATTTTTTGTCCGTGTTGACCTATCCCAAAGGACTCAGTGGGGTATTGAAATCTCCCACTATGATGGGCTGGGGTTAGTCTGTGACTGTGGTCCTGGAGAATTGTCTTTATAAATTTGGTGCACCAGAATTTGGGGCATATAATCATGATTTGTGAAATCTTGTGGTGGATTTGTTTCCTTTGATGAAAATGTAATGCCTTTCGCTTGTCTCTTCTGTTTCTTTAACTTTGAAAGTCTAGTTATCTGATAGTAATAAAATAGCACACCAGCATTGCTTTTTTGTGGTACCTATTTGCTTGAATTTTTTTTCCATCCCTTCACGTTAAGGTGTGGGCCTGCCCTTGAAGGGAAGATGTGTTTTTTGAAGACAGCTATCGATGGATTCGTTTCCTAATCCATTCGCCCAGTCTAATGTCTTTTGATTGGGGATTTAGTCCATTAATTTATTTAATATTTGGTTATGACTGATAGGTTTGGTTGCTTCCTTTTGCCTTATTATCCAGCTGCGGTTTGAGCTTAGGTTTCTACTTCTCAGTTATGCTTTTCATTGTTCTTGCCTCCTCTAGTTGCCTGGGTTGGTTTTTCCTTCTCTTGCTTGTTCTTTGGATGCTTCAAGTATTCCTCTGAAGGGTTGTTTTTCTGGACATGTATGTCTTTCAAGTTGTTTATTTCATGGAAGATTTTCCTCTCTCCGTCCACTCCACATGATTGACTTTTTGCTGGGTATGAGTAACCTGGGCTGGCATCCATTTCCCTCAACACTGTGAATGCTTTGCTCCAGGTTCGTCTTGCTTCATCGTTGCGTGTGAGAAGTCCGTGTGTTATTCTGATAGGTTTCCCTTAATAGGTCAACTTGTTGTTTTTCTTCTTTGGTCGCTTAAGAATAGTTTCTCTTTGTTTTGGGGGCCAGCATTTAACTATGATGTGGCGTGGAGAATTTCTTTTTCCTGAGCTTGTCTGTTTGAGTTCTAGGGCTTCTTGTATGTAGATTTTGGTTGGTTTCATTTTTTAGTTTGGGGAAGTTTTATTCATCTATATTCTTGGTTGAAGATCTGATCAATACCTTTACCTTTTCTGGTGATTCTCTCCTTCCTCTTATTCCCATGAGGCGGAGGTTTGATCTTTTCATAGTGTCCCACACTCCTGGGTGTTTCCATTTTTTGTGTATTTTTTAAAATTTTTTCATAATCTTACCTGAGGTTTTAGTTGTTCTGTGTTGTCCTCAGGTCCTGATTTCTTTGTCTCGTTCGCTTCCATCTGCTTCTGAAGGCTCTTTTTTCTTCCTTTTCCTCTTTAATGGATGAGTTGTTTTATTTTCCTTGTTCATTTCCTCTTCTGATGTTCTTTAGTGTTCTGATTTCTTTTTGGAGCTCTCGATCTCTTTTTGTAGCTCTGTTGTTTGCTGGTTGGTGTTTCTTTTTCTTTTTGTCAGCATGGGATCTTTCAGTGTTTCTACTCCGTCCGGAGCGTGCATTCTCTCTCGTCTCGTCCCTCTTCTCTTTTCTTAGTTCTTTAATTTGTTCTTTATGATTTTTGTAGTTCTTTAAGTATTTCCCAATTGTGTATTCTATGTCTGGTGTCCTGGGGCATCACCGGGGGGATCCCCTGAAGGAGTCATCCATAGGGGGGGTAAGGCTTGGCGTGGGATTATCCGGCACCTTTCCAGTGTAGTCCTTCTGTCGGTGATCCTGGCAGATGGGCTTCTCCCATTGCCTGTATTCCAATGTGGGTCCCTGAATGCCTCTTCACTGTGTTGAAGGCGTGCTTTGCTGCCTCCTGTCAGATCACTTCTTTGTAATCGTCAGTTAGGCGGGGGGGGGGGGGGGGGGGCCGCTCCCGGCAACAATGCCGCTGGGCTCAAGAGATCTCAAATCTCAAGAGTCACACAAGCGTGCCTTTAATACCGGCTGGGAGGATAACTCCGCCCCCACAGCCACTAGATCTAATCAAGCCAAAGACCACACCTTTAATCCCAGCTGGGGGGATAACTCCAACCTCACAGCCACAAAGGCCAATCAAACCAAAGACAGCAGGACCAAACGATCAGCAATCAGCTCGCCAAGGCACCCCGTTCCTACCTATCTTCCCCTCTTCCTGCCGCTGGGCTCAGGAGATCTCTCAGTCTGCTTTTTTATACAATACAGACCACCCACATTGGTCTGGGTCCTCCTGAGTCACTCAATAATCAAGACAATGTCCCACAGACATGGCCACAGGCCAGTCCAATGGAGACAATTCCTCAGTTTAGGTTCCCTCAACCCAGGTGTGTCAAATTGACAACTGAAGCCATCCAGCATAACTGACCCCTTGTCAACCTGACAGACAAACACATCACTATTAAACCACCACCTTTTTAGTTCGTATCCCCAAGATCTCATATTAATACTAAGATTACAACATAAAAGTACAAAAATTCAAATACATTAAAAGCTCAATGTCTTTTAAAATAATCCAAAGTCTCTCAACTACGGGCTCCTGTAAAATCCAAATTTATTTACATACTATCCTATTTCAACAGGGAAGAACTGGACACACTTAAGTAAAACCAAAGTCTAGCAATGTAGCACAATATTTGACATCTAGGATTCACCCATGATCTGGCCTCCAAAGGGCTTGGGTGACTCCACTTCTTTGGCTCTGCCATCCACAGCACACACAGCTTGTCTCATAGGCTTGGGCTGACTCCATTACACGCCACTGCTGCCCTTGGTGGTTGTCCCATGGTCCCGCCATCTCCAATATGCTGGGGTCTCAGGTCTCTACTGCAACTGAGGCTCCACCTTCACCAATGGGCTCTCCTGGCCTCTCAGGGTGCCAAGCTTCAGATTCTCTCCAGGAGTCCTTCAATCCTGAGGATCTTTACTGCAACTGAGGCCGCATCTTCACCAATGGCCTTTCCTGCCCTCTCAAGGGGCCAAGCCTCAGCTGCTTTCCAGGATCCTTTCATGCCTTCAACACCAGTACCATGTAGGAGACTCTTACACATCCCCAGGGCCTGCTTCCAGCTTGAGATGGAGCCTCAGGCCCCCCTGGACCACAACGACTGCATACTGACCCTGAGGAGATATTTTCTAGAAGATATGCCTCTAAAAGGGCAGCTACTATTATTGTCCTAATGTTATATATTACAAAAACAAATTAGATTAATTTTGTAACTTGCAACTTTACAGAAATTGTAAATCATTCCTAGGAATTTTCTGGAGGAATTTTTGGGAATCTCTTAGGTATAATATATCATCTGCAAATAGGGATAATTTGACCTCTTCTTTCCCAATTAGTACTCTTTTGATTTTCTTCTCTTGTCTTATTGCTCTTCTTACTATGTTCCTATATGCTAAATATGGATCCTTATATTTAGAGACAAGTATGCCAGTCACCACTCATCAAGGAAGCTTCTTTTGCAATAGGTGGAGATTATTACAGAGTTCCACAACTGGTCACACAGAGAATAAGTGTCTGTAAATTTCCCATCCCTAAGTGACACATCTACAATGGAACCTCTACACCTAAGGCTAGTGGAATGTAGTGGAACAAGGGGCAGAGAGAATACTAATGCCTCTCTCAATGCTCATCAAAGCTCCCTCATACAACAGAGGACAATGAACACAAAAGAGCACAAATGGTCAAAGCATAGAGAATAAGAGTCCGAGAGTGTGGATCTCTGGACAGGTCTCCTATATTAAACTTCGCTCACCCAGGGCTGGGGACCATTGAGGAAGAGAGAGCAGAAAGATTGTAAGAGCCAAGGAGGAGGTTTGTGACCATATGGAAATAGAGTCTTACAGGCTCCTGGGACCTTGCTCATATGAACTTAAAGCAAATGTGACAGCATACACAAGACTCATGCAAACTCAAGCAGACAAAACCCAGCACAGAACTTTGAAAAAGGTCATTAGACCCCAGTCTTAGCCGAAAAACTATTGGGCAGCTGATTACTCCTAGGTGAGGAAGAGCTGATCTTTAATGGAGTGACTCTAGATAGGCTGACTAGATCTCAGTGGATAAACTTGGGACATCTGGGGACACTAACTTGACTTGATAGGCCTTAACATAAATGACCAAATGCATGAAATCCACAGGGGGCTATAGAAAGGTGCTGATGGGGAAGGGGGTGTAAAGATGATTAAGATGTGTGTGGAGTATGCAAAAATTCAATAAATATATACCAAAAAGAATACAGAAAAAATAATTTTATTTTGACATTTTAAATGATAAAAAAGTCTTCCAAAAACAAATTAGAATTATGGTCTTTCTTTATAAATATACGATTTGCTCAACTAGATCACAAGCTCTTTAAAGGCAATACTTCTTTCATATATTCTCTTACACTTCATACCCATGCTGTCCAATAGAATTTTGTGCAAAGAAAGATCTGGTTTACCATCTGTATTGTCCAATACAGTAGCAACTAGTTACATGTGACTATTAAGTACTTTAAATATAGTTAGTGCAAATCAATAACTGAGTTTTGAACAATTGTATTGGATTTATTTAACTCTCATTACTAAGTCCCATGTGGGTGGTGGCTACCATGCTAGACAAAGCAGTAGACAAAGTAGCTACTGCAGTACCTTGTGTAACTTGCATTTACTGGATAGAGAAACAAGTGATTACATGAGCTAAGTTATAATTTATACCATTGAAATACTGATATTCCACAAGGCAATAGTTTTACTGACCTGGATGGGTGGAGCTACTTTCCCACTGCTGTAGACTCTGGAAGAATTTTCCTGTATCAGAAAAGAATGGCAAATGCTAATAAACACACAGACAAGGGTATATATTTAGGTCACACTTATTCTTTGCTCAGTATAAATTCATTCTGACTCAGGTCAGCCTCTTTTGTTTTTCAGAAATAAAATCCTGTAATGGACATGTTTTAATGGCCGTTTCTCATTTTGACATTTCCCTTCAGGAGTGAAAGAGAAAGAGATAAGCTATTGTCAACACAACCACAAGCAAACCAACCAGCCTCTAAACACTGAAGAGAAATGTCAAAAAGGATTAATCATGACCTAAAGATGCATGGACATGTTATTCTTCTCATATATTGAGAAAGAAGATGGTGCTTAGATATTTAAAGACTATAATGAGATAGTCAAGGGCTTGACAGCCTTGAAATAACATTTATGTCAGTAGCCCTGTGACCTCCACTGCCTCAGTGCAAAGACAGATCTGCCATTGATGGTTCATCTGAGTGAGCACTGGTTTGAAGAATATTGCTTTTTTTTAATTTAAGTCAGTCTCTGAAAGACAAATATCACACATTTTTTTCCCATTTGTGGATTCTAGATAAATCAAGCCTATATATGTATACCTATATATAATATACATATATGTATATATACCTATATATATATATAGGTATACATATATACATTATATAATTACATATATTATACATATATTATATATGACATGAAAGTAGAAAGAAGACTGTCTAGGGGAATGAATGGGGGCTAATGGAAGGGAATAAGAAGGAAGGGGTAGAATATGATCAAAGTACATTCTATATATGTATGAAAATGTCCCCATGAAACCCAGTACCATGTATAGTGGATATACAACAATAAAGAGAATATTGAATGTTGTTGAATTATTTTTCTATTGTTTTGTGTTTTGTGAATTTCATATAATACATTTTGATCATATTTAGGTCCGTTCCTGTATCTGCACACCCCATACCTAACCCCTCAACACATTTCTGTTCTTTTTCTCTTTCTCTCTCTCTCTCTCTCTCTCTCTCTCTCTCTCTCCACACACACACACACACACACGCCTATAGAATCTCATTCATGTCTCCATAAGAGTCTCACCCTTAAATGAGACTGAATCTCCCCTTCCCAGCAGTCATCAGCTGCCTGTAATTCCTCAGATACAGTTGGGGTTTCTTACCAACTTACCTAAGACTATGTCGGGATTTTGTCTGGCTTGAGCTTACATGGGACTTGTCCATGATGCTAGCATTGCTGAGAGTTCATATGTGTAATGGACCAGCTGTCTGGAAACTCTGATTCCTTGTGGCCACCACCTATTCTGGCTCTTACAGACTTCCCACTTCTGCAATGATCCCAGCCTTGAGAGCCAGAAGGCATCCTATTCAGGGATAAGCAGTCTGTAGTTGTAGGAATGAAACTTTGCCTGGCTTGAGGCAAGAACTTGTAAGACCTGTCCCGTAAGACCTCCAAGGAGAGTTATCTGTTATCTCTGTGGGCATTCAGCTGCCTCTCTGAGTTATCTGTAGCTCCGGAAGGTTCCGAAGTTTTGGGATATTACAATGTTTTCTTCTTTGCCTATCTCTGCAAAGTTCCAGAAATGGATGGCTGCCTCCCTTAAGGCATTGAGCAAAATGTCACACCTCTAGTTACCTGTTGCACAAACAGGAGCTCTGCAGCCCCCAATTAGAGCCACGGTGGTTTGCCCTTCCCTTCCGCCTGCCCCCTACTTCCTTGCCCAGAGCACAGTAACCTTTGGTATATAAACACACTGCTGGCATAAATAAATGAGAGACTATTCTCCTGGATCTTGCCCTCTGAGTCCATCTTTTATTATCTTTCTATTCTGTAGGGTAACTTTCTTGAAGTCCCCTCCCCCCCTCCTTGGTAACTTTCTCTCGGTCCCCTCCCCCCTCCTTGCCAGAGCTAAGCCTAGAGACTGTCGGCCTGCAGACAGGAGACAGCTTTGAAGCCCACAGTCCTGTGGAACTGCCAAATCTGGTTCAAGAGAGGGAAGAAAATCGTGTGGATAGCAGCCACGCATGTGACTAAAGGACTATTCAGACAATTATCAAACTCCTACATGTAGTCTTTTATTCTCTGCATGTTGGTCAGTCGTGTTTCTAAAGCATCACATTTGAATGACGCTCTATTGTGTTGAACCCATTTCCTCATTCAAAGAGGAAAACTATAAAATGAAATCATAAGAGATTGTCAGGGACGTGAAGAGGAAGGAACATTATACTCAAACTAAAGGCACAGGGAGCCTACAGTCTAAAAAGAGCTACCTCAGAGCATTTTACTGAGTAGATAATCCAGGCCCAAAGAACAAATATTTTATTTTGTGATACCACTGATATGGAATATCTACAATAGACAAATTTATAGAGACAATTAGATTAGGTTTTGTCATGGGACTGAGGAGAATGTAGAGGTTAATGCTTAGTAAGTACTGAGTTTCTGTTAGGAGTGATAACATTTGGAACTAGATAGAAGTAATGGTTGACCAATACTATGATTGTAATAAAGCTGTGGAATAGTACACTTAAGATCAAGGAAGATGGTAGATTTTGTGTAATGTTGATTTTATCATAAGTCAAAATATGATCAGTGGATATCACACAAAAGAAAAAAAAAGCACCAAGACAGAACAGTGCTTAAGTTGATCCCAAGCATTTGTCCCACTCAGTAAATTCATATTGAAAACATAAAAGCTAAGTGAATATCCTTTTCTACTCCTACAGCTCATGACTAGACATTCATCTAAATAGCTTTGAGTATTTGCCTTAAATATGAATAGAGGAAGCTTTTATCCACATCATTCTTATCCTGTTAAGGTGAAAAAAGACTGAAAATCAATTTTTTTAAAGCCAAGAATATCTTACTTTTCCCTTCCTGACACTGTTAATTTACTTCATGGTAACTGATGGTAGAAAAAGATAGCTCGTTGTTACTCCCCATCACATCAGGCTGAGTCACAAGACTGTCACTCCACATTTTCAGTTCAGTTGTAAACCATTATCTATCAGCAAATTGAGCAGTTCTAAATTGGCTGTCTTTGCATAATGCCTAACATCCAGAAGTAGAGTTTTGTTTGCAGTGATGAAAGCTTGGAAATAACCAAAATATCCATCTTTAGAAAAGTGTTTAAATAAATTATGGAACAAATATGTTGATAGTCTATAGCCTTTGGGTTAAAATAAGACACAGTATTGATGATGGAGCCAGGTTATTTCATTAAATGATAAGGCAATATGATGACAGTATATATGGCACCATGAGTTACAGAGGTATATCTGTATTTAAGGGAGTTGGGGAGAACATTGTTATTAATCTAGGTCAGTTAAGAGGCTTATTCTGCCCCCTTCCATTTTCCTAGACCACCTGCTATAGGAAGATTGAATTTGCTGTGTTTCTCCTTTTTAATTTATTTCCTCTGTCTAAATAACATGTTCCTTTTTCATTCTGTCCAGATGTTTGACAGGTGCTTAACTTCTAGGCTCCTTCACCAAAAAACACATGCTCTTATACATAGGCATTGTATCTAATACCCAGAAGCAAACTGCATTGCGAATGAGCTCCTACACAAATCAGAGCTTCAGGAAAAGAACATATCTTCATAGTGGTTTCCTGACAATGGAGAGAGTCTTCTCTTACACAAGTTCTGGAAGACCAACCTTTTTTTCAGCTAACTTGTCAATGATTACTATAGAAAGAAAGGGTTGTGAAATGTGGTCACAGGACAGGGACTTCTAGTACTACATCAGTGACCTGATTAATATGCTGAGCTAAAGGCATGGACAAAGTATATCTTTTAAAATCATTGTTAGATTTCTTTCTTACAATAAACCTTGCCCTTGCATTTTCTTCCTTTAGCATCAAAAAGACACTCACTCATGAAACCACAAGCTCTCCTACCAGTATTCTGCAACTATCTCAGTTTCTCGAGAGAGAGATCAGCACCTTGGAGCAGAGTGCTGTAGCGGTGTATCCCTGCAGCCACCCTCCACTTCTGGATCTAGTCTACCATTTCTTGTTATGCTTCTGCTATAAGAAATTGACTTAGGGCTGGAGAGATGGCCTAGCGGTTAAGAGCACCGACTGCTCTTGCAGAGGACCTGGGTTCGATCCCCAACACCCACATGGTGGCTAAGAACCATCTTTAACTCCAGTTCCAGGGGAATCCAACACCCTCTTCTGACCTCTTTGGCCGCATTGTATGACATGGATGCACAGACCTACATGCAGACAGTACACTCATACACATAAAAAAATTAATTAATTAATTAAAAAAAGAGAAATTGACTTAGTGTTGGTGTCTGTTGTTACAAATGATTTGGAGGAGCATTGAAGAATAGATGAGGTTAATGCTTTGACCATCAGCATTAGCTTTGTATCATATCATGTTTCCTCTTTTCCAAGTGGAATACTTCTTAAGATCAGGGTAAAGGTCAACCGGTTCATTTATCTCTTATTATTCTCTTGCTGTCTGACTCAGTTCTAGCTATCTAAGACTTCCTGTTTACTTTTTCACTCAGGGCTTTTGTCACTTGCTCTGCCTCTGCATAGAATGTTCTTCTTCCAAAGAAAGAACCGGCCTCACTCTTCATTTCCTATGGGTCAAATGTCACTGTTTTTTTTTTGTTGTTTGTTTTTGTTGTTTTTTTAGGATACTCCATTTAAAATTACCACTCATGTACTTTCTATCCCACATTCTGTTGGCCTTTCCTCAGGTTCTTTGCCTTATATATTTTATTTTTGTTGCTGTGTAACATGATTATACAGAACAGGAGAACAGAGATTTTTGGCTCCTTTATCTGGCACATAGAAAGCACTCTGGAATGAGAGAATGAATGACCTCTTATAATTCTAGTTCATCTTCCCTCCCTGGTGGATGGACTAACCTAAGATACTGCCTAGAAGACATAAAGAAGGGTCAGCTCAAAGGAGTAGGAATCAATACTTATTCATTACCTACTACTATATGTTCTGAGCATTTTATACTTTGACTGCTGTCAGGCTGTCTATCTAGCACCACCATCCTCCAAACAAAGCAATTTGGGGTGATTACCCACCCTCCTTCTGGGAGCATCCCCTGGTGAATTCCATCCACATGGCTGCTATAGGAGCCTCTCTCTATGTTAGCACATCCTGGCTCTGGTGCTCGGCCATCACTGTTAGATGTGAGAGTACAGCACTTCTTTAAGTTGGGCAAAAGAGCTCCCTAAAAAAATGGGATCCTATATTATGAAACTCAAACCCTGGTGACTACAGTCCCCTGAGAGCTGATGTTGGCAAGCCAAGTTTTCATTTATGCAGAGTGACAGAGAAAGGTGGTCTGCAGCCAAAAGAAGAGTCACTGTACACAGAGAGGGAGATATGAAGCCTGGTATAGGCTTCATGCTCTTGAATTCACTGATTATTGCTCATTTATGAAAGTCAGTTAGGCTCCTATTGTTGAATATGGAAACATCCTTACAGCCTTTTATGGCATTCTCCTCTTAAAAAATTCTGGAGATAGTTTTTATTACTTGTTAAGAAACAGGAAAGTTGTCTCAATTAGTGATGACAGAAAGGAGCTACTGTTTCTCTAATTTTTTTTAGATGAAGTTATGTCAGGAAGGTTGTGTGTTCCCTAGAGTTAGTCAGGAAATGGCTTGCTTGATTTGTCAGCTGGGAATTGAAGTCAACACTCCAGAGCTGGTATAGTCTTCCAGTGTGTGGTTCAGCCAAGTCCAGCCACTTAGATCCTTTGCTTTTTAATAACTTTTATTGACATCTTTACAGACACAGAGTAGTTCAATCATTCCCTGTGCACACACCAACCAGTTTCAGCTATATTGAACTATTCAATCATGTGCATATATTTATATCATATATTCACTGTTCTTAGTTTCTGGTGGTTACTCAATCAATGGACACCTAGAAAGAGAAAACAACCAAACTCCATAGAACTTCCAGCATTGGAACCGGATCTGTACTATGGTTATACAAAGTATCCCATAGAGAATGGCAGGAAAAAAGACACAGAACTGAGCTCAAGGGGTTTGGCTGCTATATCTATGTAATACACAGTGTTATCTAAGGGAGAGGGAAGAGAAAGAGAGTGAGAGAATTTTTTTGTAGCTCCACCTGAAAAACACTAAATATTGGAGCTATGTTTAGTGTCAAAAGAAGTGCAAACCCAGCTCTCCTCTCCCACCCAAACATGTTGCATGTTTGTGTTAGGTCTGGGCTTCCCAGAATCCCAAGGGGCACACAGGGCCCACTTCCTCCAGAAGCTGTCAATCTTCTGACCCCTTCCCCTGTACCTGAGGTCCCGCCCCCATGGGTATAAATGGGTGGACCCCAGTAGCCATCTTTCTCTCTGCTTGTCTCTCTGCCCCTGCCCCTGCCCCTGCCCACTGCCTTGCTGTCTGGTTCCACCACGTGTCTGCAGGCGGCCAGCGCTGGTAGTCCCACATGGAAGTAAACATGTTCCTGGTGTGACTTAAGCCTCACGTGCCTTTTAATCTGGGGGCTGGAGGTGCAAGGCCTTTTTGTAACCTAAAAGTTTGTAATGATGGATAGGATTAATGCTTAGATGCTGTCCTCCGAGATACATCTCCAGAGGCCTCACATCAGGATTTGTTTTGACCTATTCTCGTCTTCTCTGCCTGTGGTTAATGATTCACAAGTGACACCTTGGTAACAGCTAAGGGACCTTCTCCCTGTGTTCACTTGAAGGTCAGGGACTAATCCCGAGCCTGGGGATAGTGCCATCACTCATGTTTAAAGCTGCACTCAGGGTAATGTTGGAGCTGACTGGAGTTTGGTTCAATGAGATGGCAGGTCCCCTGCCTGTCACTCTGCTGCTGACAGCTGCTGTTTCTCTCTCTCTCTCTCTCTCTCTCTCTCTCTCTCTCTCTCTCTCCAGAAGAACATTTATATAAGTGCCACTGACTCAGGACTGAATAAACCAAGATAAGAAATGAAAAGCTGGACTCAGCAGGGTGGTGGGACACAGTGTCTCAAACTGAGGGACCAGCCCCCAAACTGCTGTGATGAACCCTCACTCCCCAGAGATTCCCATGCCTGGGGCTTCTTCTCTCATCACAGAGCCGTGATACATGCAGCCTTATTCCTGGATGGTGATAGCTGCCAGCTTTAATACCTACCTCAGAGGGAGCCTGGGGATCAAATGAGACTGTGACCAGGGAGGCATTCTGCTTATGCAGAATGCCGTATAGAGATACCGACTATCATTTCCAGTCCTGGAGACCTGCCTCCCCCACACCCCAACACTCTGAAATCCAGGTTTTCTTCCTGAGGAGGAAAGCTTGCATCAGCATCTGTTTCGGAATGACAGCAACTCCTGAAAAGAATTCACCAATATTTATAATTCACATGCAAAAATGTGTCAAACATACTTAGCAAGCTTCTCATGAATTCCTTGTGCCTAGCAACCCAAACAGAAAAAAAAGGAACATATGGAATTTGTGGTTATTTGATATCAATCTGTTCTGAATGAACATGAAAGTTGCCCACTTTCCCCCAAATATGAATCTAGTGTAGTTATTTTTGCCAGTGAATGGGGATAAATAAGGCTCCTCCTCCTTGTATCAGTCATTTCCATTCTTTCCTAATGACATCTTCATTCTTGGTGAAGACAAAGAACCACAGATGCCAGTACATGTGTCCTCTGCCTTTTCTAATTCAAAACCTTCCACTTCAAGACTCTTTCCTCCCTACTGGGCACACTGTCTCAGGCATCACAGCAGTGACAGACAGTTCCTCTAGAGGAAAGCGTGTGGCCCTTAGCTCCACCTCAGGCAGTAAACCCTCTGTGTAATCTGAATAGAAAACCTTGTTTCTAGCCGGGCGTGGTGGCGCACGCCTTTAATCCTAGCACTTGGGAGGCAGAGGCAGGCGGATCTTTGTGAGTTCAAAGCCAGCCTGGTCTACAGAGTGAGTTCCAGGACAGCTGGGGCTACAGGGNTATTTTTTATTATCTCAGCTTTCATTAAGGCTGATCTCCGGAGGCAGAAGGCAAACAAGGATATTCCCGAGACTGTAAGTATGTGGGAGCTCAGTGGGGACAGTGTCTGGGTCCTAGGCTTGTGATAAGAACATGGTCACGGGGCTGGAGAGATGGCCTAGTGGTTAAGAGCACCAACTGCTCTTGCAAAGGACCTGGGTTTGATCCCTAGCACCCACATGGTGGCTAAGAACTGTCTGTAACTCCAGTTCCAGGGGAATCCGAGACCTTCTTCTGACCTCCGCAACACTGCATGACACAGGTGCACAAACCTACATGCAGACAGCACATTCATACACATAAAAAATAAATTTAAAAAATCACTCTGTAATTCTATCATCTACAGACATGATTTTTGACAGTAATTTATGCATGTCTATATATGGGCTTAGACACATGCACACTTTCTTTTTCATGTATGTCATATATATTCATGAATGTATGTTCACGTGTATGGGTGCACATGTGGGGGTTTACACGCACATGTATACCCATGCACATGTCTGTGTGTGTTTGTGTGTGTGTGTGTGTGTGTGTGTAGCCCCAAGGTTAACACTAGGAGTCTTCCTTGATCAGTCTTCACCTTATAATTTGAGGTAGGGTCTCTTAGTTGAACCTATAGCTCACTGAAACAACTAGTCTGGCCTGATCATTTCAGCAGTTGACCCCTCCTTCTGAGTGCTAGAATTACAGGTAGACAGCACACCCACTCGGCATTTAAGTCAGATCTGGAGCTCTGACCTCAGGTTCTCATGGGTGTACAGCATGTGCTTTACCCATGGAGCCATCTCCTTAGCCCTGCCTTTTGTGAAACAGGGTCTTACTATGTAGCTATGGGTAGCCTACAACTCACTATATAGCCCAGGCCTATATATAGGCCTTAAAGTCACTGTGATCCTCTACTTCAACTTCCTGAGTGCCAAGAATATAGGCATGAGCCACCATACCTAGCTTTGTTTAAAAATAGACTATTCTTGTCCAGGCATGGTAGTGCACACCTTTAATCCCAGCATTTAGGAGGCAGAGGCCTGCCCCTGCCTCCCAAGTGCTAGGATTAAAGGCGTGGGCCACCATGCCCGGCTGGACATTAAGGTATTTTTTAATTGTTTAAACTGTATTGTGACTAGAGGCTGGTTAGTTCACATGGTTCGAGTGTAGTGCTAATATAATAAATAATTTAGGGGGGGCTGGAGAGATGGCCTAGCGGTTAAGAGCACCGACCGCTCTTACAGAGGACCCGGGTTCGATCCCCAGCACCCACATGGCGGCCGAAAACCGTCTGAAACTCCGGTTCCAGGAGAGCTCCAGTTCCAGGGGAATCTGGCACCCTCTTCTGACCTCCGCGGCATTGCACTACACGGGTGCACAGACCTGCATGCAGACAGTACATTCATACACATACAGAAATAAATAAAAAAATTAAAAAAAAAAAATAAAAAAGAAAGAGCTTTGCCTTAGAGCTCAGAATTCTGTCTTTGGAGCCTTGGGCAAGATGGCCCCTCAGTTTCAGTATATTTTCAAAAATATTTTATTTTTTTATTTTATGTGTAGGTATTGCCTGCATGTATGTAAGTGCACCCATGCTGTGCGATGCCTGCAGAAGTCAGAAGAGGGTGTTAGATCCTCTGGAACTGGAATAACAGACAGTTATTAGCTGTTGTGTGGGTGCTGGGAACCAAACCTGGGTCCTCTGCAAGAGCAGCCAGCACCCTTAACTGCTGAGCCATTTCTCCAGCCCTAGGAAAAGTACATTTTAGTAACTAGGCCTGCAGAGGGTACTATAGCTGATGACCACTTTGGCGATGGGTGATTTGAATTTAGAGCAGGCGTTGATTTGAAGTCTCTCTTTGCACCTGGCTGTTTGACATTGAATAAGTGACTTCAGACCTCGTTTTGCCATCTGTGAGGCAGCTATTTTCTATCCTCTCTATCCTACAAGGCTTACACACATGGAAATGGTTTATTTAGGTCCTGGAACAGTGTCAAATTCTAAGTAAATAAAGAGTCTTCCAACTCCTCCACAGGTCTCTCCTAACTACTTCTGCCTTAGCAAGAGGGGCTGGCTTGCTTGGCACTGGGCCTTGCTCTTTTCTCAAAGCTGGATTCCATTGCATACTTCCACACATGGCACGATTTTTCCATGTAGTTGACAGTTGGAGGTGTGTCACTGGGCTGGGATGAACCATGGGACTGGGGAAAAATAACTTCTTTCCCCAGATGTGGTCTCCTCTCTTAGTATTCTCTTACATAAAGGGCTCTCTCTTCTCAGCTCTATATGTCAATGTCCACATGGGACCATCCACTGTATCATTAGTGGACAATCATTACAGTTGAGGAATAACGTTCAGTGAGCACTTAGTATGTCTTGGGCACTGCCAAGAGCTATTTAAAAACATAATTGAGGGCTGGAGAGATGGCCTAGCGGTTAAGAGCGCCGACCACTCTTACAGAGGACCCGGGTTCGATCCCCAGCACCCACATGGCAGCCGAGAACCGTCTGAAACTCCAATTCCAGGAGATCTCCAGTTCCAGGGGAATCCGACACCCTCTTCTGACCTCCGCGGCATTGCACGACACGGGTGCACAAACCTACATGCAGACAGTACATTGATACACATAAAAAAAAATAGTTAAAAACATAATTGAATGTAAAACTTCCAACAGCCCAATGAAATACATGATTATATTATTCTCATTTTACACCTGTAGGAACTGGGTCTTAGCAACTTCTCAGATCCCAGAGCTAGAAAGTAAAAGAGCAAGAAGCTAACACAGTGCTTGACTCATGTGAGGACTCTGCAAAGACACAAGGAACACATTAAAATTTAATCAGAGAGAGATGGTCACAGGACAGAATTTTATTATGGATCTCTGGTATTTTTATAGTGCAGTTTGACTCTAAAACTCTATTTGTAGCCTTTCTCTAGCCTGTCATTTGTCTGTAGCAGCCAGCAAGTGAAGCTAAAGATTTCATTTTCCATTTTTCTTTTCTTTCTAAAAATTAAATTATTTAAATTAGCATATAAAGCACTAGGTATCATGTCATTTTCAAGAAAACCTTTGTCTTAAGGAAAGTGGAAACCCCTGCTTGAAGTTTTCTTTTCTTTCTTTCTTTCTTTCTTTCTTTCTTTCTTTCTTTCTTTCTTTCTTTCTTTCTTTCTTCTTCCTCCCTTCCTTCCTCCTTCCTTCCTTCATTCCTTCCTTCTTCCTCCCTCCCTCCTTTCCTTCCTTCTTCCTTCCTCATTCCTTCCTTCCTTCATTTTCTTCCTTCTTCCTTCCTTCCTGCCTCCTTTCCTTCCTTCCTTCTTCCTTCCTTCTTTCTTCCTTCCTTCTCCCTCCCTCCCTCCCTCCCTCCCTTCTCCCTCTCTCCCTCCCTCCCTCTCTCCCTTCCTTCCTTCTCCCTCCCTCCCTCCTTTCCCTCCGTGTACGGGTGAACTGCCTGCACATAGGTAAATGCACCCATGTCATGGAATACTGATGGAGGTCAGAAGATCCCTGAGAACTGGAGTTACAGACGTTTGTTAGCTGCCATGTGAGTGCAGGGTCCTCTGCAAGAGCAGCCAGTGCTCTTAACCACTGAGCCATCTCTGCAACCTAGTCATTATGTAGCTCTGGCTGGCCTGGTACTCCCCATGTGGACCAGTCTCATCTGGATTAAATGACTGCCTGCCTCTGCCTCCTGGGTGCTGGAATTAATGGTGTGTGCAACCAGGCTTAGCTCTCTTCAGCTTTTCTTAATACATTACGTTTTCTCCTTACTACCAGCCCCTTCTCCCAATAGTTCCTTAAAAAGGAAATTGTTACATCATTGCATTTTCTCACCTAGGGAAGTCTTTTTAAGTACCAGCCACCCTCATCTCAACACCCTGGGACCCCAGGAGCGCCAGAGAGAGGTGTGGTAAAGAAAGCAAATATATCAAAGTGAGGACTGAGTGCCTGACAAGCTCATTAGCACCCAGGCAGGAGAAGGAAGCTGCTATTTTTATCAAATGTACCTTCACTTAAATTTCAGAAATACTTGGGTGGAAAAGAAGGTTCCCTGAAGTGTTTGTTCCTCTAGTAAGGGCTGCCTGTCTTGAGTCCATCTGGCTCCATTGTCATCCTCAGACTAGTGCTGGGAAGGTGCCCATGTATTGTTTACAGTTGTTTTGTGAACTCTGGATCTCAGCCACTTGCTTTGTGGTGTCAGTGTAAACCAGCAGGAAGCAGTTCAGACTTCCTCACTTTGGTCTTGTGCCCCCCACCACCTAGACCCGGGCTTCAGCTCTTCCCTGCCTACAACTAACTAGCTAAGCTCTGGTTACTCTAATTACTGTAATTTCAATGAGATGGCTTCTTCAGCCAAGGCTAGCTCCAGACCCAGGGCATATGCTGTATTTAATGAGAACGGTTATACCTGTCCAGTGCTTTCACATTTCAACTTTGCGGGTGTTTGACAGATACTTCAGAATCACCTTCTGGCCTGGTTCACATGTCCAGCTTCAATATTTGAAATAAGGTTTTTACCTCAAACCCAGGATTTATAGCACCTAAAGTGCGTGCACATGCACACGCATAGGAAGTCATTTACTGATTGTTTTGAATGAAGTAAAGACAATCTCTAGCCCGGGGTGGGGATAGCTCAGTGGGTAAAGCTCTTGCAGCATAACTGAGGGCCTGAGTTTGAATCCCAGAATCCAATTTAAAAGGCCAGTCATGCTGGGTGTGGTGGAGCACACCTTTAATCCTAGCACTTGGGAGGCAGAGGCAGGTGGATCTTTGTTGAGTTCAAGGCCAGGCTGGTCTACAGAGTGAGTTCCAGGACAGCTGGGGCTACAGGGAAACCCTATCTCAAAAAGACCAAAAATAAATAAAATAAAATAAAATAAAATAAAATAAATAATAAAATAAAATGGCAGTCACGATACAGGCATATGAAATCCCAATACCCCGTGGAGAGATGTATGGTGGGATAGAGAACCCCTGGAAGCTCATAGGCCAACTAGCTTGGTGTCCAGTGTTGAAACACTGAGAGCCCCATCTAAGGTGGAAGATGAGGACCACCACCCAAGGTAGGATGCGGGGGCACATGTGTACCCACACTCATACACTCAAATGAACATGATATATCACATATGCACACATGCATAAATAAACTAAAAAATGACTTCCCCCCCTTTCTCTCAAATGTAAATATAAAAGAATGTGTGTGCCTTTCTTTTGTAGGCTACTTTATCCAGAATTACAAAAATTAGCTGCATCTTAGATATTTTCATTAATGTAATATTTTGAATTTTTGAAGATCTGACAAAGGGTATCTATATTATTTCACTATGAGTCTAATAGTTACAACTACTAACAACCAAATATCCACAACTATGGAATTGCTTAAGTAAACTGTGGTACCATCATGCCCATTAACCAAAAGCACATTGCAAAATGTTTACTGATAGAGATTTTTACCTTTCTCTAAAGTGAGAAAAGTACTATGAAATCTATGCACACCGTGGCTCCAGCCCTGAGGAAATCCCATCTGTAGTTGAACCTAACAGTGGCCGGCTCAGACATACAACAAAAGACAAGTTACATTTTGCAATGGTTCTTTCTGGAAAGAAAATATACTACTTTTGTAATTAGGTGGAAATAAATGCTACTGCTTTAAGAGAAAAGCAGTGTTTTAATTTCTTCTCTCATGTCCGAAATCCTAGAAATTAGCTGGGATGATCGCATGTGAGGCCTGGCTGCCTCTCCAGGATGTTTATGGGAGCTTCTGCTTTGTTGGGCCTGCTTTGTCCTGGCCCATGAGGCCTGCGGCAACTTCTTGAGCCTGCTGTAAAGTTTGCAACAGCACCTTAAAGGAAGTAAGGCAGCCGGGCCAAGCTTGTTTACAACTGAGGGGCCCTTATCAGCTGGCCTTAAGTAAACAAGACCTCAGCTAAAGGAAGTAAGGTAGGCGGCCTGCGGGTCCTAAGTAAACAAGAGGGGCTAAAGGGAGTAAGGCATGCACAGCCAGGGTTGTTTTGAAACTTTTCCTATTGGCTCTAGCTATTTGACTTTTTTTTTTTTTTTTTTTTTTTGGTCGTTTTGAGACAGGGTCTCCACTGGTAGCCCCAGCGGGTCCCCTGGAACTCACCCTCACTCTGTAGACCAGCTGGCCTGAATCTCACAAAGATCCACGCCTGGCGCATCTGCCTCCCAAGTGGCCTAGTTAATGGCATGGGCCACTACACCCGGCAAGCTATTTGACCTTTAAGATGATTGGCTGCCTGTTTCACACTGTGGGTGTTCCTTTGTGGTCTTTGCTTTTATAAGATGCTGCCTGCCGCAATAAAGGATTCCTTGCTTTGATGAGCTCCCTGTCTGGTGTGTTCTTTTGCAAACCATTGACATTCATCATCTCGCTCAGCCCCATCCACCGAGGAGGCCAGCTGGTTCGAGCCTCCTCTCCCTGGTCCCTCTTCAGGTGACGCCACACTACTTGGTTGCCTTCCAGGTGGAAACACTCTGCTCCAATCATATCTCCCAAGAGGAAAGACAAACTCCTTCCCTGAAGAATGGCCTGCAACATTTCATAAACCCTTTGGGTGCAATAGAAGTCATTTGAGTGCATACATGCAGTTCAATTTTCCCCTTACCAACCTAAAGTTTAACATTTGTTAAGACAAGAAGTCAATACAGTAGAAAATATGCCAGCCTATTACTCAAGGGAGTGAGTTCTGCCTCACCTATACTGAAGGTAACTGTGGGTTACCTTTGGGTCAAGTCATTGAAATTGAGGAAAAACTATTACCACCACCCATTTCCCTTCTATGGACAGAAGTTGCAAAGACTAAATGAGATACCCAGGGATGCGGCAAGACAGGCACCTAGTCAGGTGTATGCAATCGTCATGATTGCTATTACAGCATTAATGTTGATGTCACAGCTCCTATAACTGTGGAAAGTAGTCGAAACGATGTTAATCTCTGGAAAAGGAAAAAGAAAATTAATATGTCCTAGTCACCAAATTACCTTTGACTAATAGCACCAATGGAAGTAAATTTTTTAAGATTATTATTTTTTTTAAGTTATGTGCATAAGTGTCTATGTATATATAAGTGCAGGTACCTTTGGAGGCCAGAAGAGGGCATCAGATCCATGGAACTGGTGTTACAAGCAGTTGTGAACTACCTGGTGTGGGTGCTGGGAACTGAAGTTGGGTCTTCTGCAGGAACAGTGTGTGCTTTTAACTGCTAGGCCATCTCTCCAACCCAGAAGTTAAATATTTATCCAGTTTTATAAGAGTTTTTTTTATGCTCCTCAGGAAGAAGTAGCCTGACCACTTTAGATCATACTCTGTTATAGACTGTGCTTCTGCTTCTCATCACTGTGAAGACAGACCAGTTCCAAGCTACTTGCTTTGCCTTCCTCTTACATATCTTTTGTGACTATATTAATTACTTTTGCATTACTGTGATAAAATGCCTAGAGAAGCAACCTAAGAGTTGCTTCCTCACTGTCTTGAGGAAGGCTCCTTATAGTGTTCACAGCAGCAGGAATATCAACTGGAGGCTCCTCATATATTGGCTGATGAAAAGCATGGGACCAGAAGCAGGGCCAGGCTACAATTGTCACAGGCCATACCCCAGCCACCCATCTCCAAATTAGGCCCAGCAACCTCCCAAAACGGTGCTAGGATGCTCTTACCCATGAGGCTGTGAGCAAAAGTTCATGACCAAACCGTAACAGTATCGTTAGTGTAAACTCAGCATTGAATGGGTACAAGTAAATACTCAGTAAATGTATCTACTAAAAATATTTGCTGAACATCTTTTAGGTAGAACACAGCAATGGAAAGGGGAAAAAAAAAACAGGAAGAAACAAATGTTTAAACAGCACTTCTGAAATACTGAGCAGCAAGCATGCAGCAGAGGACAGGCCGTGCCTTCTACAAGGAGGAGACCACAAAGAATCTGCCATTAGGAGGGATGAGATCCAGGTTCTTATTCCCATGACTTAAAAGAGCCCAGGACCTAGCGAGGACCATATATTGACCAGAAGTTCTAGAATAAAATTCTCCAAACATAGTTTCTTATGGTATATCAGGAGTGAAGGTGCCTAAAGAGGTCCCAAAAAACAGTGGTTCGCATACAATAGACAAAATGTGCATACAACTCAGGGCCATCCACTTAAGTTCAGTCTCTCACTTGAACTAAGTCACTTGGACTAAGCCCGGGAGCATAGTAACACAGCGTCCATCCATTAAGACAAGATGCATCTGTTGTACCTGCATCCAGGTGAGGCCAAAATGTTTTGCAAATGATTACTTTCTCCATCTTGAATAATTTTGTGTTCTCTTCCTTTCTTGTTTTTAATTTTCTCAGTGACAAAGAAAGAAGTTTTTGCAAAANTCTGCCTCCCGAGTGCTAGGATTAAAGGCGTGCGCCACCATGCCTGACCTAGTTCAGTAACATCTTAAGCACCATTTGTATATAAGACCCTGGATGGGTGTCATGGGAAATACAGAGACAGGCATGCTGGCTGTCCTTTTGACCTCACAGGGTCACAGTCAGCCTAAGAAGAGGCAAATAGCCTCACATATCGCATACAGAATTCGATCTGTGATAGGCAAGGCTCAAAGCCCTTTGGGTTCTATGTGTGCATGTGTTTCGTAAGTGGGATGGCACAGAAAAACTTCTGCCAACAAGGCAGAGGGACGAGGCTAGAGAAACACAAGCTTATCCCAAGAGCCGAGAATCTGCAGCAATTGGGGAAAGTGTTGATGTCAGGCATACTGGAATAGAAAATCCTTACCACAAAAGTAGTATTCAAAAAGACCTGCTCAAAAGGAAGTGAGATGGACTGGGCTGGAGAGATGGCCTAGTGTAAAGAGCACCGACTGCTTTTGCAGAGGACCTGGGTTCGATCCCCAGCACCTACATGGCGGCTAAGAACCATCTGTAACTCCAATTCCAGGAGAACTCCAGTTCCAGGGGAATCTGAGACCCTCTTCTGACCTCTGAAGCATTGCACAACATGGGTGCACAAACCTACATGCAGACAGTACATTCATACACATAAAAAATAAAATTTAAAAAAAATTTAAAAAAAGAAGTGAATGGACTGTATTATGCGTCAACTAAAGGAAGTCATGCCAATTCAGGTAGACGATGCGAGGTGACACCTTTCAGCAAAGTCTCTCACTTTTGTTTTGAGCTTTGCCAGGTCCCCAGGCATCGGTGACCCTGTCCTGTCTGACACACAGAAGTTCACTGCACCCATCTCAGAATCAGCTTTGATTTGGAAAACACATTTCAATCTCCACAGTAAGGGATTGGGGCAAATATCCAGGGTGATGGTTGGGGATTTGGCAACATGGCTCCATTAACATTAGTGGGAGTTAGTCAGCTAAATCCCAGAAACAGAGTGGAATCCTGATGTTTATTCACCATGATGACCTCTCTGCTGTAAATTGATGCAATATTTCGTAATCACTCAGACCGATCAAGCTTTTTAAGAGTCTACCTCTTCTTAAAGGAAGATTTCTTCAATTTGTCATTTGTGCACTGAAATGTCTGTTCTTGGGGGTAACTGTGGCCAAAATGGAACATATGGACACCTCAATATAGAATTAGAAATTAGTGAAGTTTGATACCTCTGGACACCAGATCTAGGAAGATGCATCTGTTGTACCTGCATCCAGGTGAGGCCAAAATGTTTTGCAAATGATTACTTTCTCCATCTTGAATAATTTTGTGTTCTCTTCCTTTCTTGTTTTTAATTTTCTCAGTGACAAAGAAAGAAGTTTTTGCAAAACATTTTGGCCTCACCTGGATGCAGGTACAACAGATGCATCTTCCTAATCTGGTGTCCAGAGGTATCAAACTTCACTAATTTCTAATTCTATATTGAGGTATCCATATGTTCCATTTTGGCCACAGTTACCCCCAAGTACAGACATCAGTGCACAAATGACAAATTGAAGAAATCTTCCTTTAAGAAGAGGTAGACTCTTAAAAAGCTTGATGGGTCTGAGTGATTACGAAATATTGCATCAATTTACAGCAGAGAGGTCATCATGGTGAATAAACATCAGGATTCCACTCTGTTTCTGGGATTTAGCTGACTAACTCCCACTAATGTTAATGGAGCCATGTTGCCAAATCCCCAACCATCACCCTGGATATTTGCCCCAATCCCTTACTGTGGAGATTGAAATGTGTTTTCCAAATCAAAGCTGATTCTGAGATGGGTGCAGTGAACTTCTGTGTGTCAGACAGGACAGGGTCACCGATGCCTGGGGACCTGGCAAAGCTCAAAACAAAAGTGAGAGACTTTGCTGAAAGGTGTCACCTCGCATCGTCTACCTGAATTGGCATGACTTCCTTTAGTTGACGCATAATACAGTCCATTCACTTCTTTTTTTAAATTTTTTTTAAATTTTATTTTTTATGTGTATGAATGTACTGTCTGCATGTATGTTTGTGCACCCATGTTGTGCAATGCTTCAGAGGTCAGAAGAGGGTCTCAGATTCCCCTGGAACTGGAGTTCTCCTGGAATTGGAGTTACAGATGGTTCTTAGCCGCCATGTAGGTGCTGGGGATCGAACCCAGGTCCTCTGCAAAAGCAGTCAGTGCTCTTAACACTAGGCCATCTCTCCAGCCCAGTCCATCTCACTTCCTTTTGTGAACTCCAGGCAAAATAAAATACCCCAGTTTTCCACATCTGCCCCAGCCTTCTCAGCCACAGGTCATATTTATATAGGTTCTTCTGTCTTCTTTGAGCAGGTCTTTCTGAATACTACTTTTGTGGTAAGGATTTTCTATTCCAGTATGCCTGACATCAACACTTTCCCCAATTGCTGCAGATTCTCGGCTCTTGGGATAAGCTTGTGTTTCTCTAGCCTCGTCCCTCCTGGTCTCAGGAAGGCCAATTTCAGCCCCTGTTGCCACTCACATTTCTGCATGATTCCTCTCACAGCCCCTGAGAATGAAGATAGACTTTAACTTCTCAGGCCCCTCTGTCTGCTCTGAATTTATCCTAGGTCCCCAGACCTTATCTCTGCCACAGACACTAACACCCACACTTTCCGTCCTCACAGTCCTAGGACTTTACACAACTTCTGTCCATGTGCCCAGGCAGCTGCCTTTGGCCCTCTAACCTATGTCCCAGGCCAGGTCAGGCTGTCTGTCCAGAAAGGAAGGTGCAAGTGCCCAGCAGCTGCCCACAAACTGTGATGGGATATCACAGGTACATTGCCTAGAGATGACAAGACAGCATTGGTCATCTATGGAGTAAGGGTGGTCTGAGTGATGAACTTTCTTACCATCTTGACTACAACAACAAAAACTTTAAAAAGTTAAGAAAAACTTCATTCTTATCCATTTTTCCTCTGCCTTGTTGGCAGAAGTTTTTCTGTGCCATCCCACTTACGAAACACATGCACACATAGAACCCAAAGGGCTTTGAGCCTTGCCTATCACAGATCGAATTCTGTATGCGATATGTGAGGCTATTTGCCTCTTCTTAGGCTGACTGTGACCCTGTGAGGTCAAAAGGACAGCCAGCATGCCTGTCTCTGTATTTCCCATGACACCCATCCAGGGTCTTATATACAAATGGTGCTTAAGATGTTACTGAACTAGGTCAGGCATGGTGGCGCACGCCTTTAATCCTAGCACTCGGGAGGCAGATACAATTCCAAGGTGCGAAACCTCCAGTTCGTGGGAATCCGAGGACCTCTTCTGACCTCCGCTGCAATGCACGACACGGGTACACAAATTGAATGCAGACAAGTACATTCATGCACATAAAGAAATCAATAAAGTTAATTTAAAAAAAAAATCGATGAGAATAGATATCTCAGGCTTTCAGGAAAGGCTGGGTTGGGCTGAACAACTGTCATTAACAGTAGTTGGCAGAGTCCCCAGATTCCAAGTCCAGATCCCTCCAATCCCAGGTCATGGACAAGAGAGGATCTTGTCTTAATGGATGGACGCTGTGTTACCATGCTCCCGGGCTTAGTCCAAGTGACTTAGTTCAAGTGAGAGACTGAACTTAAGTGGATGGCCCTGAGTTGTATGCACATTTTGTCTATTGTATGCGAACCACTGTTTTTTGGGACCTCTTTAGGCACCTTCACTCCTGATATACCATAAGAAACTATGTTTGGAGAATTTTATTCTAGAACTTCTGGTCAATATATGGTCCTCGCTAGGTCCTGGGCTCTTTTAAGTCATGGGAATAAGAACCTGGATCTCATCCCTCCTAATGGCAGATTCTTTGTGGTCTCCTCCTTGTAGAAGGCACGGCCTGTCCTCTGCTGCATGCTTGCTGCCCTATCAGTTATTTCAGACGTGATTTTTTTTTTTTTCATTTGTTTTCTTCTGTTTTTTTTTCCCCTTTCCATTGCTGTGTTCTACCTAAAAGATGTTCAGCAAATATTTTTAGTAGATACATTTACTGAGTATTTACTTGTACCCATTCAATGCTGAGTTTACACTAACGATACTGTTACGGTTTGGTCATGAACTTTTGCTCACAGCCTCATGGGTAAGAGCATCCTAGCACCGTTTTGGGAGGTTGCTGGGCCTAATTTGGAGATGGGTGGCTGGGGTATGGCCTGTGACAATTGTAGCCTGGCCCTGCTTCTGGTCCCATGCTTTTCATCAGCCAATATATGAGGAGCCTCCAGTTGATATTCCTGCTGCTGTGAACACTATAAGGAGCCTTCCTCAAGACAGTGAGGAAGCAACTCTTAGGTTGCTTCTGTAGGCATTTTATCACAGTAGTGCAAAAAAACGTACCAATTACTATTAGTACAAAACAAAAAGAATGTAAAGGCTAGGCAAACAACGCAGTTCAGCTTTAAGTAAGTAGCTTATTAGCTTTGTGTAGTTTAGCTTTGGAATGGAACTGGTCTGTCTTCACAGTGATGAGAAGCAGAAGCACAGTCTATAACAGAGTATGATCTAAAGTGGTCAGGCTACTTCTTCCTGAGGAGCATAAAAAAAAAACTCGTATCCAACATGGTAAATATTTTAACTTCTGGGGGGGAGAAGAGAGGTGAGAGGGAGTATTGGGGGGAGAGAGTGGTCCTCCCTAGCAGGGTTAAAAGCACCACACGCGTTCGCTGCAGACAGACCCAACTGCAGGGGCCCAGCAACCCCACACCAGGGAGGTCACAAACTGCTTGTAACACCAGGGTTCCAGGGAATCTGAGGACGGGAGGGCAGCCAAAGGGACCGGCACGGAGATAGAAAAGAGACCACTGAGGCAACTCAGATACGTAAAAAATACAAGGATCACCGAATCTTTATTATAAAAAAATTTAAGTGCATGTGGGGACGATGGGCAAAAGGTATGAAATTTGGTTTTGACTAGGACAAGATCATTTTCTTTTTCACTTTAAGGAATTAAAATTTTAAAGGTGCGACTATAGTGCCCACAAGTGAAAGGAGCTTGGGACATCAACATGTAACTGCTGTAATAGATATAGCCAACGGTAAGAATGGCTCCCACTACTTATTCCTGACTTCTACTTTTGGTTTTGCCTGGTCTTGTGTAAGCATCCCGCTCTGGGTATCTCATTCTCATGTCTTTGAACTCTTGTCCATTTAGAAGGGACAATGGCCGTGTCGGTTCTTCCCCTCCCCTCTCCCCGTTTTTCCTCTTCTCCTTTTTCGGTACGTGTCAATACTCCGTTTTTTTCACCCCTCAACCTTCTCCCCAATGGACTTGACTCCACTTAACTCGGTAACCCCAAATCTTTCGCTCTTCTCTTACCCCCTTCTTTCTTTTCAGTTATAGCTCTGGTTCTGCTTTCCTTCTGCATCCCCTTGGCAAGCCATGAATTTACCACCCTCCCTTTTCTTTAACTCCCTGCGAGTTTACACCCGCCCCCCCGCCCGCCCTCTTCTCTCGTGTACACCCGCCTATTTTCTTCTTCCTCCCCTGTTTTGTTTTATTTCGATTTCTTCCTTTGTCATTCCCTTCTTGCGTCCTTTTTAATTTCAATAATTGTTTNAGTTTCAGATGATTCTCGGCCGCCATGTGGGTGCTGGGGATCGAACCCGGGTCCTCTGTAAGAGCGGTTGGCGCTCTTAACCGCTAGGCCATCTCTCTTAAGCCTACTCTGCCTCAACTTCCAACTAGCCTGGAATTCTTTCTTCACACTTACTCTCTAGAAGAACCAAGTTGCATCTGTGAAATGAAAGAGTGAATGAAATGACCTTTGTCAATCTCAAGATTTTCTGGAATTCTATGGCTTTAGTTACTTACATAATTAGTGTTTGTGAGAACTTGCCTTGTGCCAGAAACTGCAGGACAGATGATGGAAAACCTCACAGTCTCATTGTGTACCAAGACACAAACAAAAGAACTTTTAGAGCTGGAGAGATGGCTCAGCTGTTAACAATGATTACTGCTCTTGCAGAGGGCTTGAATTCAGTTCCTAGCACCCATATTGGGCAGCTTGCTACTACCTGCAACTCCAGTTTCAGGGGATCTCTTATTCTGTTCTGGTATCTATGGGAACCTGCATAGATGCGGTGCCTATAAACACATGCAGACAAATAAACATACACAAACACGTAAATGGAAAAAAAAATCTTTAAAAAATACCACTCTTTGGGGGTGTTTTTGAGACAGAGTCTCCCTGTAGCCCCAACTGGCCTGGAACTTGCTCTGTGGACCAGGCTGGCTTTGAATTCACAGAGATCTGCCTGCCTCTGCCTCCCGAGTGCTGGGATTAAAGGCATGCGCCACCATGCCTGGCTATTAGAGGGGAGGAGAGAAGACAGAAGTTGCAGTGAAGATGTATTGAGAAGGTAACAAAAAGATTGTGCTTTCCATGACTTCATCTGACATCCGTCTTCGAGGGAGTATAAGGAGCATTAAAACTTGGCTTTAGCATTGCACTGCTGAGCTTTAATCTTACCCCGGCCATGGGCCATGTATTCACTTTATGATCTGGAAGGCTGATAGAACATCTGGGCACTTTCCTTGCTTCATCTCTAGAAAATGCTGTCTTATGAACACTTTCCATCCTGGAGTACATCTAAGGAGCAAACTAGGTCCCCTGTGTGAATCATGGAGCCGGAGACATGATAAATATACTTGTGTTTGTTATTACTGAAATCCTTAATAGAATTTTTGGATCATTCATATCATATTTCATATAAAAAACCAATAGGAACTTCTTTGTCACTGAGAAAATTAAAAACAAGAAAGGAAGAGAACACAAAATTATTCAAGATGGAGAAAGTAATCATTTGCAAAACATTTTGGCCTCACCTGGATGCAGGTACAACAGATGCATCTTCCTAGATCTGGTGTCCAGAGGTATCAAACTTCACTAATTTCTAATTCTATATTGAGGTGTCCATATGTTCCATTTTGGCCACAGTTACCCCCAAGAACAGACATTTCAGTGCACAAATGACAAATTGAAGAAATCTTCCTTTAAGAAGAGGTAGACTCTTAAAAAGCTTGATCGGTCTGAGTGATTACGAAATATTGCATCAATTTACAGCAGAGAGGTCATCATGGTGAATAAACATCAGGATTCCACTCTGTTTCTGGGATTTAGCTGACTAACTCCCACTAATGTTAATGGAGCCATGTTGCCAAATCCCCAACCATCACCCTGGATATTTGCCCCAATCCCTTACTGTGGAGATTGAAATGTGTTTTCCAAATCAAAGCTGATTCTGAGATGGGTGCAGTGAACTTCTGTGTGTCAGACAGGACAGGGTCACCGATGCCTGGGGACCTGGCAAAGCTCAAAACAAAAGTGAGAGACTTTGCTGAAAGGTGTCACCTCGCATCGTCTACCTGAATTGGCATGACTTCCTTTAGTTGACGCATAATACAGTCCATTCACTTCTTTTTTTAAATTTTTTTTAAATTTTATTTTTTATGTGTATGAATGTACTGTCTGCATGTATGTTTGTGCACCCATGTTGTGCAATGCTTCAGAGGTCAGAAGAGGGTCTCAGATTCCCCTGGAACTGGAGTTCTCCTGGAATTGGAGTTACAGATGGTTCTTAGCCGCCATGTAGGTGCTGGGGATCGAACCCAGGTCCTCTGCAAAAGCAGTCAGTGCTCTTAACACTAGGCCATCTCTCCAGCCCAGTCCATCTCACTTCCTTTTGTGAACTCCAGGCAAAATAAAATACCCCAGTTTTCCACATCTGCCCCAGCCTTCTCAGCCACAGGTCATATTTATATAGGTTCTTCTG
>VZQC01003052.1:3028837-3065360 GCA_009823505.1 Rhizomys pruinosus
TTTTTTTTTTTTTTTGTCTTTTCGAGACAGGGTCTCCCTGTAGCCCAGCTGTCCTGGAACTCACTCTGTAGACCATGCTGGCCTTGAACTCACAAAGATCCACCTCCCTCTGCCTCCCAAGTGCTAGGATTAAAGGTGTGTGCCTGGGCTGGAGAGATGGCCTAGCAGTTAAGAGCGCCGACTGCTCTTACAGAGGACCCGGGTTCGATCCCCGGCACCCACATGGCGGCCGAGAACCATCTGAAACTCCAATTCCAGGAGAACTCCAGTTCCAGGGGAGTCCAACACCCTCTTCTGACCTCCACAGCATTGCACGACATGGGTGCACAAACTTGCATGCAGACAGTACCTTCATACACATACAGAAATAAATAAAATAAAATAAATAAAATAAAAAATAAAGGTGTGTGCCACCACACCCGGCTAGGTTTGATCTTTTTAATCAGAGAAGTTGCTTTCTGTAGATCTTCTCAAGAAATAGAACTTAAGAGATGCTATCATTGCATCTCCAGCCTTCCAGAATCTTCTGCAGGAGATCAGTTGCTATTTGTTGTCTTAGAAGAGGTATCTACACAACTCGGTTACCCCAGGACAGACTCGACTAATATGCACTGTTGTTCGGATGTTCCATCCAGTGTCGGATGTTCCATCCAGTGTATCTACCATGCCCTTCATTCTCAAATTGGCTCCTGTCGTGCACAAATTATATAGTTCTTTTACTATAAGGCACCTAAAAATGTGAGAATACTTATTGTGTCCTTCAAAATTTATATGCAGAAGTGATACCAACCAATAGATCAGTGTTGCTATATTTGGAGATAAGGCCTCCAACCAGGTGATTAACTTAAAAGATGATTTATAGTCAGGCCTGGTGACTTAAGCCTGTAACCCCAGCACTTGAGAGGCAAAGGCAGAAGGATTGTTGTGAGTTCAAGACCATCCTAAGGTGCAGAGACCCTTTTCAACCACCTACCCACGATAAAAGTTAAGTTTAAAATGAAGCTCCAAAATAAAATAAAATAAAATAAAATAAAATAAAATAAAATGATGCTCCAGTCTAATCTGACAGCGTCTTCATAAAAAGAGGGAATTTAAGCTGGGCGTGAACCATGAGAAAATAATTTCTGTTGTTTCATCATTCTGTTATATCAACCTTAGGAAAAGAAGGTATTTAATAAAGCATAAAGCAAATGAACCCAGGTAGTGTACCCTAAGTATTCCAGTCCTTCAAGAGGGAGGAGTTTACTGCTTCCCAAAACACCCACAACTCTCTTTAGTGGTTGTCTATTTTCTATCTATTCCTTTCTCTGTCCAGAAGTCACAGACTATATAGAGTATAGCTGTTATCTCTCATATTTTTAAAACCTTTTAAATACCTGAAGACTTATACATTACAAATTAATTCTGCACTTTCAGTCTTTTTTCTTTCCTCAGGCTAAGTAACTTAGACTGCCCAAGCTATTCAAACTTTTTTTTTTTTCTTTTGGTCTTTTCGAGACAGGGTCTCCCTGTAGCCCCAGCTGTCCTGGAACTTGCTCTGTAGACCAGGCTGGCCTTGAACTCACAAAGATCCGCCTGCCTTTGCCTCCCAAGTGCTAGGATTAAAGGCGTGCGCCACCATACCCGGCGCTATTCAAACTTTTTAAACCAATCCATGCACTGTCACTCATTTTCCCACCAATGCACATGCAGTCATGCATGCATACATACTTATACACAGAGTTAAAAGACTTTATGAGCTCATTTTAAAAACCCTCTGAAATTTAAAAGAATACATCACTGCTACTCTCTCACAAACTGTAGGTTAAAGTCACATCTATCACATAGGTATCGACTTTCAAACCACCTATGTATTTTCCTCATTTGATAGAAAGCAAAGCATTCTGAAGGGGGACTATGTGCTAAGCAGTGTGGTTCCTGATCCGTACATGAATTAATAATCTTGCCTCTTTCAGGTGTTTTGAAACATCAAAGAATTGCAATAAATCAGCCGCACTGATACAAGATGTATTTCTGCAACGAAACACTGTTCCTCTTTTAATCCTACACCAAGGCCTAAATACAACAGACCTTGTTTTCCACACAGATTCCTATTTCTTTCACACCCAAGCATATGCTAAGAGTGCTCAAGCGACACTCTTCCTCCAGCTCTGGGAGGTGTCTTGGAACATTTTTAGCTTACCAAACACAAGGCAGAGGAGAATCTGTTTCTTTACTCAAAGATAACCATCTTCAACTGCTTATTTATACTGCAGATGGAAACCTATAGATTGTAATAGACACATTTTCATTCTAAAATTGGCATTTGTGAGGCTGTAGTTAAAAGGTGCAACCATTGTGTTGGAAAAACAACCATCCAGGAAATTCTACATTGTTTTCTCATTGTACAAACCAAGTGCTTATTGAGATTAGAAGATGAATAACAAAAGAACTGCGGAAGAACATCAGTCTGCTGCACCTACAGAACTACGTGTTGGATAAATGAGAAATGTTAATAAAATGGCATGGCTAGAAAGGTCTTATGACAATAGATCAATCCCCATTTGATGATGCAGGAAAAGAAAAAGGCCAATAGAAAATCTAGAACTGCACTGTGTGATGCAGTAGCAGCTAAATCAGCACAGCTGTTTAAGTCAATTCAAGTGAACCAAGTTAGAAATTCTGTTCTTCAGTTATATTAGTGATTTTTTTTTTTTTTTTGTCTTTTCGAGACAGTGTCTCCCTGTAGCTCCAGCTGTCCTGGAACTCACTTTGTAGACCAGGCTGGCCTTGAACTCACAAAGATCCACCTGCCTCTGCCTCCCAAGTGCTAGGATTAAAGGCGTGCGCCACCACGCTTGGCTATTAGTGACATTTTAAGAGCTCAGTAGTCACATGTGCCTTGATGCCATATTAGACAGCAGGCATGGATAGAAGACATTGCTATCGTTGCTGACGTTCTACAGGGCAGTGCTGGTCTAGAGACTCTTTTTGACTTTTAGGTTATCTTGTTAAATATCAGACTCTCAAGAGGTCAGTGGCTGAGCGGCATGCCTGCCAAGAGTGGTGAGAAAGAGAAAAAGACAGTCCTAAAAAGAATTGTTGTGATAAGGTACTATCACTTGTATTACAAGAAGTATACTTACACAACAGAAAAAAAATTGACTAAATTCAAAGGAGTTAGGAAATACGACTTAAACACATTACCATTCACTTTTAAACATTCATAAAATTTGCCAGGATCTCTCCATCTTCTCACGGCTGATTGCACTTTGTTCCCATCCCTCACATATTTTACATTCATTGTTCATTTCTTGAGCCCAATGCCCTACCATTGTAACATTTTAATACATATTTAAACAAATAGAACTCAAACTAAAACAGAAAATTCAGGCTCTTCCCAGCTTACAAAAAAGGCAAGAACTTTATTTTTTAAACAAATTCTCAGTTGAATAGCACATGTGTCCATATCTAAATCAAAAAATAATTCAAAGGAAACAGAGGGCTTCCATAAAAGCATACTGTCTGAATGTTACTCCTGGCCAATGATTTAGCTAAATACATGTGGGTATGAGAGGCGGAATATGGCACTTAAATAAATAAGAGCAAAGAGGAAATAGATTTGCAGTCCAAACAATAGGTTTTTAAAACTTTGGTATATGTCTCAAATAAATAGCCATAAACACATGCTACCCAATAGTGTTTACTTCTAGGTTTGTTAAGCCAGGGATTGTGTGCATGTGTGTACTTCAAAAATAACTGATGACATAATAAATTGGGATTGACATGGGCTGATTAAGGTCTCTGGTGTGAGCACACAGGTAAGTTCAAACCATGGCAGAAACGATGTACAGCTGTGTTGCACAACAAAACTAGGTAAGAAAATGAGTAAAATCCATGTTAGAAATTCTGTGGCTTGAGTAGACACCCTCGATACCAACCAAAGAAAAAAGCATCTTTTTAATACGATCCACGGTCCGCAAGCTAGAAGGCAGAAATATCTCAAAGCTCATAAACACATGCCAACAGTGCAATAACCATCTCACAGAAGTGTTGTTGCATATTGCATATTGCAATTCCCTCCCGCCCGCCCACCCCTAATAAACAGCACCAGTGCAGTTTGAGTTTAAAAAATTGGAAATATTGAGACATTCCTAAGGTTTTCATAATGACTAAGAGCCAGTCATAAAGGGCTCGAATGCAAACCTCTGCCCTGGCCAGTTCTCCAAAAAACACCCAATGTAATTCCCTCTAGTTTGCAGATAAACTGTGTTAGGTCTAATATAAGGCCAGATTCGGGGGGGGAAGCCGGCATGCTATCCTGGGTTTGAGGAAAAGAGGCATGCTGATGGGGGAGAAGGATCCTCAACGATGTTTTTCCTGTATCCCAGGATAAAGGGATGTGTTGAGATAGGTCACAAATTTTATATCAATGAGTATTTGATTCATGCCATTCACCAAAATACAGAGCTCAGCAGAGATAAGTCCTGATTGGCAGCTGTGCAAGTGCACCCTTGTCAGGAGCAAGAAGGGCCACTAAAGAAAAAGGCCCAAAGAAGTCCAGCTCAGCATCTCATCACTCGACCCACTTGTCTCTGTAGAACCAATGGTGTAATACGTGCTGACAGTTCTACCTTTTCTGTGGATGTAAGATCTTCTCTGAACCATCTGCATCCTAGATCTTCATAGTGAGCATCACATACATGAGTGCAGTGCTGTCTACCCTCCAGCAGTCATCTGCTTTGGGGCTAATTGCCACTCAGCAGGCCTTCCCAAGACCTGCCTTCTCACACATAGGCAGAATCACTGGACTGAGTCCTACCAAAATTAGGAACACTGACTCGGGGCAGGTCTTTGTTACGGATCTCATAGACTGACTTCCTCTTGGCCTGGGCCCCTCTAACAGCCAGTTTGATCTTGCGCCATCCTAGGTGGTTAAGTTCAGCCAGGTTGAGCACCACACAAATGCCACTCACAGCAAACATGAACACTAGAAAGACCGTCTTCTCAGTAGGTCTAGACACATAACATTCTACCTCCTTGATGCAGGGGTAGCGGTTACACTCGTACAACCCTGGGACACTGAAGCCATAAAGAAAGTATTGGCCCACCAGAAACCCAATCTCCAGGGCATTTCGGAACACCACTTGGATAATGTAGAAGCGAGAGATGCCTTCCTGTCTTCGGAGTTTGGATCTTGCTGCTGTGCGCAGCCCGGATGGGTGTGGAGTCAGCTCTTTAACCTCTAAGCAATCTGGCTCTGTCTCCTTGCTGGTATTCTCTGTGTTCTGAAGAACCCCATTGACAATGGCGTTTTGTAACTTCTTATCTTCTCGTTTTCCCCCACCACTGCCCCCACCCCCAGTTCCTCCAGGACCTCCTATAGACTCAGAAGGGTCTCTGTCGAGGGCTAGGAAAACAGTAGAGTATCGTCGCTCTCGCTGCTTGGCAGACTGATGTACAGAATAGGTGATGAAGCAGAGACTGGGGGTGCATACCATTATGATCTGGAAGACCCAGTAACGAATATGGGAGATGGGGAAGGCGCGGTCATAGCAGGCCTGGTTACAGCCGGGCTGCAGGGTGTTGCACACAAACATGGTCTGCTCATCATCGTACACCGTCTCCCCCACAATGGCCACAATGAGGATCCGGAAGATCACCACGACAGTCAACAGGATCCTGAGCAGAGGAAGAGGGAGGGGAGAGAGGGTCTCATAGGCTAAATCACTAATGGGAAGCCCCTGTTGTTCCCTTCCTGTTTTGAGTGTTTACTAGTCCCTTGGCTGGGGAGCTGTCCACCCTCGTGGTACTGAATTGGTAGTCTGGGAAACAATTTTGTCATTTCCTTTTCTGCGTAGTGCTGGTAAGCTGGGGACACTTCATGTTACACGGATTCCAAGTCTGCATATCTCCATACACTGGTTATAGTCTGTTTTCCATAGATAAATTTCATCTTTGTATGTGGGCTATATAGAGTTCTAAACACACCTTCTCTCTGGCAAATGCATACAGAATCCTTTACAGTCTACCTGGGGTGAATACAGAGATGCTCTACTTGTATACCAAACCCTAATCTTAACATATAGAACTTAATTCTTTATATAAAGAGCTATGAAAACAAATTCATATGTGTAGATGAATATATAGCTGCAGGTAGATATAAACATGTAGACTGACAAAAATCCCAGTGATACATGTGGCTCCCTGACACACTAAGTTTTAACAGAGGAAGCAGTCTTGCTTAATAAATGTTTGTTAAAGAATGATGCATCTGTTTGTTGCGATGAGCAAATCCATCTCCCCATTCGCCCTTCTCTGTCCAAATGCAATTCTGCCTTCTTTGTAGATTCTATTTAGGGAACCGGATGGAGATTGGCGCTGACTCTGGAAAGTGGGGGAACCAAGACTGAGCCCACAACTCCTTTTCTGATGAGGAAAGAGTGAACCCCTCCCCTTGTGTTCATAGAGAAAGCGTGGGGGAGCTGGTCAGGAGTAGCTGGAAGAGGGGGGCGTCACTGGGCGTCGGGTAATCCCTCAATGCAGGCAGCCCTGGCGCTTGGACAAGATGGGGAGGAGGACGCAAGATAAGGAAGACCGGCTGGGGAACTTGGGGGGATGCTATAGACAGGAGAAGGTATTCCCGAGGGCCGCCCGACGGCCCCGCGGACGGTTGGCTTTGGTTTCTTACCTCCCGATCATAGTGGAGTGCTGCTGCACGGCGGCTTCCAGTAGCCTCTCCAAGATGGTCCATTCCCCCATCGCTGTGCATCCGGAGGCAGCAGACAAAGACTGGGCAGTACCGGGCACGTTCTTGCTCCTGGCCCCTCCCCGGGCCGCACCTCCCGACTGGGAGCGAATCGCCCCCCAATTAAAGAAGCAAACAATTAAAAAAAAATCCACGAGCCCCCTCCCCCTTTATTGTACTTAAAAGAGGGGAGTGGAAGAAGCAGTGTACGCGTCCCAAAGGATGGGGTGGTTGGCGCGGGACAGCCCGCACCTCCGGCGCCGTCCGGGGGTCAGGTCGGACCGCAGTCGCCCGGCGAGGGGCGGGGCGGGGAGGCAACGAGCAGGTGGCCGAGCCGCTGCTCGCGGGAGGCCGGTGTCCGCACCGCTGTCCCCGGGAGCTTGCGGTCGGGGGAGGGTCTGCGCACCCGCCGGCGCCTGTCACTGGAGAGGGCACCTGGCGCTCCCGCGCTGCGGCGCGCAGAGCTGGCTGCGGGGCTGGGGAATCCGCGGCCGCCGCCTCTAATCCGCCCTTAAGTAGTCTCCGCCTGCGTCACGCCAGGTCGGCGGAGGGGAGCAGAGCGCGGCGTGCCGCTGTCGCCGAGCGTCGGAGCCCTAGGGGCCGCGGCCGTGCACGGCGGGGGGAGAGGGGCCCGAGTCCCGGGCCGCGCCGGGAACGCAGAGACCTCCAAAGGAAGGACTGCAGCGCCCCTCCGGGCTTCCCGGGCTCCCAGGTAACCTCACCTGGCCACCAGCCTACCGCAGGAGGAGCAGACGCGTGGGTGAGTGGGGAGGGGCGCGAGTAGGAAGCCGAGCTGCTCTCAGTCTGTCCCTTACCTTTAGCTTTGGGCTTGCGGGGAAAGCGCTGAAATCCCTTTTCTAGATGGCGATGCTGATTATGAGGAGGACGCTTTTAGACCTCCCCTGAAGAAGACAGCTGCCTTCTAGAGCACTGCGGAGGGTCCCAGCCCCGGTCGGTGCAGTCAGTGCTCGGGTGAGGAGGACCTGATGAGATCCTGCAGGCTGCGCCCCCCCCCCCCAAAGCAGGTGTACAGGATACAAAATATGTACCCACCAGACAGGTGCCTAGCAGTGAGCCAGTAGTCTGGTCACGGTCAAGGTCTCACTTCTCCCAACACAAACTCGAATGCTCTATTTTTATACCTATCTTAATGATGAGAGAATAGGGCTACTCTTCAGGTCAACCCAGTCCAGTTTGAACCTAAGATACGGGCTATTCGGCTGGCAGAATAGCAGCCGCTCCCAGTCTCACTCTACCCCCACTTTCCTTACTCAGCCTTTGCTTTCTTCTCTCATATCCTGGCTTTTTAAATTTACATTTTGTTGTCAGTTTTATCTACAGCAACTACTTAATTGGTCCCTGGAAAATTGAAACAATCACACCAGGCTGCTAATTAGCTAAGGGTCAGTTTTAGGAGGCACCAACTTGAGAGTGTTTCCTAAAATGTAGCCAAAGTACAATGGTTAAGGAGTCATCATCCTTCAAAACGCAAGTATGATAGGCTTGCTGACTGCTCTTAGGAATATAATGCAGCCTTACTTACTCTCAGGAAACATAACATAGATGTGTATTATATAAGTTACATCAAGATGATGATGATTATGATTATTATGATTATTATGATTATTATTCTAGAACAACTGAGTTGCTCTGGTACCTGATGGACAGGGAGAGAAGACACAGAACACCAGCCGGAGTTCCCACACAATACACTTGTGCATGAGTGATGGGTACTAATGAGACCTGAGCTTCTGCTAAGCACTGCAATTGACACTTGCAACCCAGGGAAGTGGCTTTTCACTGGAAGAAGTGGAAGGGACCACTAAAAATGGAGAAAGGTGGAGAGTGGAAAGACTGCTAGGATGGAGGGCAGGCTGGTTTCTCCCTCTTGGTAGAGAAGAAGTACAAGAGTACAGACAGAAGGAAATCATATTTTCAGCTGGCTAACATGGAGTGCTGATTCCTCTGTCTCAAATGTGATATAGTTTCCCTCTTGGTCCTTTATGACCCTGAGTCTGCTCCTCTGGTAGACATTTTCAGAGGGAAGGCTCTTAGGAAATGAAAGAGAAAGTCCAAGGAGAATCTAACTACATTTAAAATTGCCCCCAAGTAAGCTTCACAATTCAAAATCCTTGTTTTTTATATTTAGGTCTTTCCAACCCTTTAAAAATAGTGATGCTAGTTCAGTTCTGAAGCAGTAGGCCATGTCTGAATTGTCAATCATTTATTTTTAAGATGTTTTATTTTTTATTTTATGTGTACGAGTGTATTGCCTATATGTATGTAACAGCAACCATGTTGTGTAATGCCTGTGGAAGTCAGAAGAAGGCATTGGATTCCCCTGGAAATGGAGTTATGGATGGTTGTTAGCAGCCACATGTGTGCTGGGAATTGAACCAGTGTCTTCTCCAAGAACAGCCAGTCCTCTTAATCACCAAGCCATCTCTCCAGCTCCTTGTTTATGATATTGAAATACACTTCAGTATGTCATATAGATTCAATATATGAAGACACATATATCACCAGAACACAAACACACAAAACACTTATAACATAGACTATATACTGTAAAACATCTATTGAACTAAGTGGCCTGTTTTCAAGATTACAAAAACTTATTTGCACCATCATACTTTAAAAACAACTATTTTAATCATTTATTAAAGTTTGGCTGTCAATTATAATGCAATAAGCCTAAAAATCCAAATCCTAATTTTTGTGTTAAACTATATTATAATACATTTAAGAAATTAATCTTATAAGCAGCAAAGAGCTTTCATGGCACAAAAATCATTTAAAAATATTCACCAATTTAAAATTTGATTACATCAGATTTTAAATAATTTTATATATTTAAAGGTCAAAAGCCTGTCGAAAGAATCTGCAATAGGACTAGAAATGATATTTAGGAAGTGAATTATAATCCTACTCCAAAAATTGGGAGTACGAAAATCAGGAAATATCCAACTTTTAAATATTTTTATTTTTAGAAATCATTTATAGGGTAATTTACACATATGCTTTACTTCCTCTTTTGAGCCCAGTCTACTCAATTTTCATTGAATAGTCTGTTCTCACTGTGTGTATTAAACATAAGGAGATTCTGTTTATGCCTGGACATCTCTGAGTTTTCTTGGGGGCATTATTTCTTTTTTAATTAATTAATTAATTAATTTGTATGAATGTACTGTCTGCATGTAGGTTTGTGCACCCGTGTCGTGCAATGTTGCAGAGGTCAGAAGAGGGCGTCGGATTGCCCTGGAACTGGAATTCTCCTGGAATTGGAGTTACAGACGGCTCTCAGCCACCATGTGGGTGCTGGGGATCGAACCCGGGTCCTCTGCAAGAGCAGTCGGCGCTCTTAACCGCTAGGCCATCTCTCCAGCCCAAGGGGGGGGGCATTATTTCATCTTGCTAACATCTAATTATCTCAATTCCCCTCTGATTAAAGATGCTCATTTAAATAAAACTGAAAAGTTTATTATTCTATTGATTTTAATTGAAAGCTCATTCTTTTTTTTTCTTATTTTTTATTTATTTATTTATTTTTAACAAATCTAGACCTGTGTTCCCTCCCATTCCCCCACCCCGCCAGAGCTCATGCATTCTGCCAAACATGCTTTCCATCTCTTAGTCTTTCTCAATATTTTCCATGGGGAAGTTGACTGTTTTGAGCAGAAGTTCACTGTTTCAGTCAGTTCTTTGATGCAGTTTTTTCTGTTGTTGTTGTTTCCAAAAATGCATTACTACCAACTGCTTTGTACAAAAGGTCAGGGGGCCATGCACAAGAACTACTTACAACTGGGTAGGCTTAATTGGCACTAGCATCCCATCAGCTGAGGGATGCCATTCGTCGTTGTTTTTCTGGGACTCGGTTACTTCACTCAGCATGATGCCTTCCAGCTCCAGCCATTTACCAGCAAAGCCCGTTGATGTCGTCTTTATTTACTCCTGCATCGAACTCCATTGTGTAAATGTACCAATTTTTTCTATCCACTCGTCAGTGAGGGGCCATTTAGGTTTGGTTCCAGCTCCTGCTATGTGAAGAGCGCTGCAATAAACATGTCTGTGCATTGATATCTGCGGTGGCGTAAGTCTTGAGGGTACATGCCCAGGCATGGTATGGCTGGCCTCGGGTGCAAGTTCATTCCAAGTCTTACAAGGTTTCTCCACACTGCTTTCCATTTTTGCATTCCCACCAGCAGTGGGGTGAGTGTTCCCCTTTCCCCACAACCTCTCCAGCACTTGGTTCTTCATTTGTTTTCTTGCTCCTAGCGTCTTATTGGAGTAAGATGATATCTTAAAGTGGTTTTTTCATTTGCATTTCCTTACTGATTCGTGATGTTGAAACCAGTTCTTGAGGTGTTCTCAGACATCTCTAATTCCTCATTGCTGAAGTCTCTGTTCAGTTCTTTGCTCCATCTATTGAGTGGCGTCATTTGTTTTCTTTTCTTTGTTTTTTGAGAGCTTGTATATTCCTGGAAATCCAATGCTTTGTCAGATGTATATGCCAGTGAAGGTTTCCCTCCCACTCTGTGGATTTCTCTTCCACTCCTTGATTGTTTCTTTTGATGTTACACCTGAACTTTTGAGTTTGATGAGGTTTTTCCCCCCCCATTTTGTCAATTGTCAACCTTATTCTTGTGCAGTGCTGTCTGATTTAGACGTCTTTTTCCTACGCCTATGTTCTTGTAGCGCTGCCAACTTTTTCTTCTATCACCTTCAGAGTTTGGGTTTCACATTTGAGGTCTTAATCCATCTGGAATTGACTTTTGTACAGGGGGAGATCCGGTCGGGTTAATTTCATTCTTCTACAAGTGGTGTGATTCCAGTTTTGCCAACACCAACTTGCTGAAGATTCTGTTCTTTTCCTCCATCTGTGGCTTTTTGGCCCCCTGTCAACATATTGAGACGGCTGAAATGTATGTGCTCAGATTTGGATCTTCAGTTTTGTTCCCATTTGGCCAACAGGTCTGTTTTGTTGCCCAATACCAAGCTGTTTTATGAATATAGCCCTTGTTTTCTTCCGTAGTATAGTTTGAAGTCGGTATAGCGATTCCCCCCTGTGTAGCTCTTTTCACTCAGGGTTGTTTGGGGGGGGCTATTTGGAGTCTTTAAAGGTAGGAAACTCGGCAAAGGCTGCCCCCACTGTCACCACTTCCTCTTCAATCTAGTGCTTTGAAACACTTGTAGAGCAATAACGGCAAGAAAAGGAAATTCAAGAAGTACTAATTGGAAAAGCGGCAGTCAAACTATCCCTATTTGACTGCTGATATGATTGTTTACTTCGGGGATGCCTAAAAAACTCCACCAGAAAGAAAACTCCTAGAAACGATACAGATTCAGTAAAGTGGCGGATACAAAATTAAAAACATCAATGGCCTTTCTCTTAATTTTTTTTTATTAATTTTATTTCTTCTGTATGGTATGAATGTTATGTCTGCATGCACGTTTGTGAACCCGTGTCGTGCCACACTGCGCGGAGGTCAGCAGACGGTCTCGGACTTCCCCTGGAACTGGAGTTCTCCTGGAATTGAGTTTCAGACGGTTCTCGGCCGCCAGTGGGTGCTGGGGTCGAACCCGGGTCCTCTGTAAGCAGCGGTCGGCGCTCTAACCGCTAGGCTAGGCCCATCTCTCCATCCCCATCAATGGCCTCTTTCACCAAAACAAACAAGCAACTGGAGAAAGAATTCAAAGAGACCTTCCCACTCACAATAGCCTCAAAAACAATAAGATACCTAGGAACAAACCTAACCAAAGACACCAAAGACCTCTACAACAAAAATTTTAAACCCTTAAAGAAAGAAATTGAAGAAGACCTCAGAAGATGGAAAAACCTCCCATGCTCATGGATTGGGAAAATTAACATTGTAAAAATGTCCATTTTACCAAAACTCTTGTATAGATTTAACGCAATCTCAATCAAAATCCCCAAGAGTTTCTTCACAGGCTTGGAAACAAATGTTCTTAAATTCATTTGGAAAAAAAAAGAAAATGAAAGCTCATTCTACAATATTAAAGCAAGGGTTTCAGATGAAAATCCAAAAGCTCATTGAATCAAATATAGTACACAGTAGGCCACCTGGGTATGTTTATTTAAAATACAGACACTGAGTTCCTATATCCAATGTGCTAAATGAAAATCTATGGAAGTCGGGGTTAACAAGTTCTTGTTTCCTGAAATTTTGAAACTGTTATGTCCATACCTTCCAGGGAAGAAGTGAATCCTAGAAATCATGAAATCTCATCACCCTACTTCATGGATGTTAAAACTGGCCTATCAAAGCCAGGCGTGGTGGTACATGCCTTTAATCCTAGCACTTGAGAGGCAGAGGGAGGCGGATGTCTGTGAGTCCAGGGCCAGCCTGGTCTACAGAGCGAGTTCCAGGACAGCCAAAGCTATAGGGAGACCCTGTCTCAAAAAAAAAAAACAAAAAACAAACCACCAACAACTGGCCTATCAGAGGCTTGATAAACAAAGCCTCATAGGAGCTGGACATGTTAGAAAAAAGGTTAATCTCCTAACCTCTACTTTGCTGTACAGTAAATCCTTAGGGAACAGGGCACACTCCATATCAGTTTCCTCAGTATCTTTAACATACAAAAAAAAGCCACAAAGAAAATTATATTAGGAGTCTGAAATAATTTTAACAATTGAAGACTATGGCCTTTGGGGAAAAAGAAAGGAATTTGCTGTGGTTTGGATCATGGAGACATGGCCACCTGCAAGCATCTAAATCAAAATGATTCCTGGGTTGTTTGCTTTGCAAACCCCATGTCTTACTAAACATCAATGGCCGTTAACCAAGCCACATTTAACAGGAAAAACTGCAAAGACATGTTGTAAAGGGTGTGGGATGAATATTCTGTTATGGTGCATACCTTTGATCCCACCCCTCAAGAGGCAGAAGCAGGGACAGGGACAGGGACAGGGACAGGGGCAGGGGCAGGGGCAGGGGCAAGGGCAGGGGCAGAGGAATCTCTATAAGATCAAGGCCAGCCTGGTCTACATAGCACGTTTCAGGCTAGCTGGGGTTACAGGGAGACTTTGTATCAAAAAGACAAAAAAATTGATTATAAAATTACTAACAATGATGTCATTTTCTATGTAGGTGTGTCTGGTTGTGCTCTTTTCTTTATTAAAATGTCTTTTTTTTTTCAACCACAGGTTCCAAGATGAACTTGTTAGCATTGTAGTTTAAAATACTTGGTAAGTGAAACCTCCCGGGATCTTTGTACATGTTGTGAGAATGGAAGTTGACCTACAGACTTCTACTGTGCTGGACCATAAGTTCTTGGGGAAACTGAGAACACCTCTTAGTGCTTTCTATACAGTTTTTTTTTTATTTTATTTATTTTTGTATGTGTATGAGTGTACTGTCTGCATGCAGGTTTGTGCACCCGTGCTGTGCAATGCACGCGGAGGTCAGAAGAGGGTGTCGGATTCGCCTGGAACTGGAGTTCTCCTGGAATTGGAGTCTCAGACGGTTCTCAGCTGCCATGTGGGTGCTAGGGATCGAACCCAGGTCCTCTGCAAGAGCGGTCGGCGCTCTTAATCGCTAGGCCATCTCTCCAGCCCTCTATACAGTTTTTTTTTTTTTATTAATTTTATTTAGTTCTGTATGTGTGTGAATGTACTGCCTGCATGCAAGTCTGTGCACCCGTGTCGTGCAACGCCGCGGAGGTCAGAAGAGGGTCTCGGATTCCCCTGGAGCTGGAGTTCTCCTGGAATTGGAGTTTCAGATGGCTCTCGGCCGCCATGTGGGTGCTGGGGATCGAACCCGGGTCCTCTGTAAGAGCAGTCGGCGCTCTTAACCGCTAGGCCATCTCTCCAGCCCCCTCTATACAGTTTTTAACATGTTGGAAATTAAACATTTGTTGAAGGAGTAAGGAAAGCTACTCAGGCCATCCAGGCTGCTTGACCTGAGAAAGCTACATGTTCCCTGGTTGGGGGGTGGGGTCCTAAGTTCTCCTTCATAATATGGGTAACACTTAATGCAGAGAAGAAAAGGGCCCCATTTCAAAGTGGAAGTCCCTACAAATGAAAGGCTTCCTGGACTTCTCGGTGGAAAGCCTTCTTGTGAGCTACTGGTCCCTACTCCCCTCTTCTTCATGTTTCTCTCCCTCCCTATGGGTCTGACGATTGCTAAACTAACCTGGGGAATGCTGTTTAGCTATAAAGCGTGGGCTACAGCATCAGACAGGAAGCTGATCAGAGCCCTGGGTTCATCTCTCCTGGGAAGCACCAACATCTTCAGTCTCCTAGGATTTATGTGATAGAGAGGGACTCCATTCTGTTTGGAATTGGTCTCTGTGTTGAAGCCTTTTATATTTCATTCACAAATAGCTAGGATTAACTGAGCTTTATCCCCCCCAGTGGCCTGCATACATCTGTTTCCTAATGAACCTATAAAATTATCTTCTAACCGGGCATGGTGGCGCACGCCTTTAATCCTAGCACTTGGGAGGCAGAGACAGGCGGATATTTGTGAGTTCAAGGCCAACCTGGTCTACAAGGTGAGTTCCAGGACAGCTGGGGCTACAGGGAGACCCTGTCTCGAAAAGAAAAAAAAAAAATTTCTAAAGGGGCAAAGCCCACTTGTCTTGTGAGACTGAAAAGAACCTAAGTGGCAAATGAAATCTGCAACAAAGAGTACCTTGGTGCAAACTGATCTCTCTCTCTCTCTCTCCCTCTCTCTCTCTTTTTCCCCTCCTACTCTATGTTGGAATCCCAGGTCAAATGTTTAGGTAAACACTTGCTCTGAAGTACAGACAAAATTTTTAGACTACAGTCACAAAGGGGAATAAGTTGTCTAAATTATCAGTTATAAGTAATACTAAATGTGGTGGCTTGCCTTGATTTAGGAGTCTATTGCCTTCAAGACTATTCTGCAGTCTCATAGGTCCAAATTCAAACTGTGTCTTACTCCCAAGAGACTAGATCTACTATATTCTGCCTGCTAGTCCTTTGAATAAAAGAGTACTTGTCCCTTTAAAAAAAAATCACATGTACAAATTCCCCACTCCTCATCCACCTCGTATATAGAGAATATACCCTGTGCAGCAATATCTCAGGGATTAACGTAATACGGCATTGTGGACGAAGCAGATGTGTGAAATCACAGCAAATAAATTAACACTCCATTAAGAATCAAATCAGCCCTGCTGACACATAATCTTTCCCGTTTATGTCAAGTCGTGATTCCCATTCACATCAGGAGCTTCCCAGGGAGGCTCATTAGACCTGCAGGAAGAGATTTCTTTTAACTCAAAGCTATTCAGAAGTTATTCAGCTATAGTGCAGAAGAGCTTTCCTGGTGTCTGGGTACCCTCCTCTCCACCGATCTCTTTGTCACTGTCCGGCCAGAGCCCCAGTCATGCAGGATATAGCTGGACTTCCTGCTGTGTTTCCAGGCTGTATAAAAGAGATGAGGAAATTGCAGGGGAAACACGTGTGGGTAGAACCTACAGTTGACAAGTTATTAAACAGGGGGATATATTTTAGTTGTCATACATGCCCTGCCTGTACTGCCTGTTCTTCTTTTACATCAGAGTGTGGTGCTGGAAGTTAGAACCAGTAGTTGTATTCTTCCTGATGCTTTCTGTGTGTGGCCAAAATTAGCGTGTGGGATTGGTATTAGTCCCCAGAGGAACATCTGGAATTTTTGTTTAAGCCCTATGTGGCTTCCGCTGCTTCTTGACTTCCTGAAATTCAGCCAATGTCTGTTTCTGTCAGGGAACTCAGGCATGAGTTAGTTCAGGGGCTTTTTATGTTGCTATAGTTCTTGGGAACCAAAGTGCCTTCTGCTCACTCTTAGGTACCCACAGCAAAGGCCTCTTGGTTCTGCAGCTAGGTGAGACTGGAAGTAACCACACTCACTCTGCGCCCAGCCAATGCATTGTTAAGGGCATGGATTCCATCCTACTCACCTGATCTAGTTCTGTGTTCTCTGACCTCAAGAACCCCACATCAAATTTATCTTTTGGCCTATATTTACCTTTCTATTCTGACCATAGACCTTCTCCTTATTCTGAACTGGACAATTCCCCCATACCTGACCTACCTTGAATCCATATCCTATTGATACTGAAACCTTCTACCAGTGGGCTTCACCTACTCCCTACTCCTTACTCTGCCACCAAAAAGGAAAGTAATCCGATAAAGGAACACACACAGGGTGTTAATAACTGATAACCACTTAATGTATTATCCTTCTCAGAGGAATTATCCTCATTTAAGTTGTAAAGCCTTCATCCAAAGAAATGAAATTTTTTGATAGTTTTCCTAATGCTATGCTTTAAAGAAGTGAATAGCTATTTGGGAGCAAAGAATATTCTGAGCCTTTCCAATGATATCACTAAAGCACTTGCTTCTTTTATTGATCCATAAAGGAGTCCAATTTGTGGAAATACAGAGATTACACAAGTACAATGATTCTTACACTTTGCTGCAACTTAAAAATCACTGGAGAGCTTTGAAAATGCATAGCTCCTAAGCTATGCCCCAGACCAATTAAGCCAGCATTTCTGGGAAATGAAGCCTCTGCACTTGTATTTTCACAAAAAATTAAACTCTTCAGGTGATTTCAATGTGCAGCCAAAGTTGAGTCCTTGTCTAATAATGTGTACTACTGACTCTAGAGCCACAGAAGCTGTTGGCCAGCCTGTGGAAGCAGGCTTTTTCCTCATGATAAAAATGGCTGCTCTTGGACACAAAGCCAGAATTTCATTCTGAAAATGTGTTCATGTGGTTCTGTAAGTACTTAATATAATCCATACAGGGTAAGTAGTTAGTTGCTAAACTGAAAACACCCATCTCATTTCATCTCAGTCCACTCCTAGCCATCTGGTCTTCTGTATTTCCATTACAGGGCCATGTGTGTATTAATGGAATGATTGCATCCGATTACATCTTTTATTCAGAACAGAGGAACAGTCTATGTATTTTGTTCTTCATTCAGCGTCACTGATTCTGTCATGAAGTCAATAAGTAATTTATTCTATTTCATGCAGAGGTGGGATTTCTTTCCATTAAGATAAGATTATACATCAAATATGTTATTGGTTATAAGAAAAATTATAATATTAGGGGGCTGGAGAGATGGCTTAGTGGTTAAGAGCACTGGCTGGTCTTGCAGAAGACCTGGGTTAAATTCCCAGCACCCACATGGCAGCTGACAACTGTCTGCAACTCCAGTTCCAGGGGAATTTAATGCCTTTTTCTGACTTCCATAGGTACTATACGATATGGGTGCACTTACATACATGCAGGCAATGCACTCAGACATGTAAAAATTAAAAAATAGCCGGGCATGGTGGCACACGCCTTTAATCCTAGCACTTGGGAGGCAGAGGCAGGTGGATCTTTGTGAGTTCAAGGCCAGCCTGGTCTACAGAGTAAGTTCCAGGACAGCTGGGGCTACAGGGAGACCCTGTCTCAAAAAGACCAAAAAAAAAAAAATTAAAAAAAAAATAATAGAGGATTTTAACTAAAAAATATAATTTTGTTGCCTGGTAACTATAGGTTAGAATTTTCATTCAAGAGCATCACTTTGTTTTTAAATATCCATAATATAGTTTATATTGCTAATGAAGTTATTACAATTGGTTTTCCAGAGGGATCACCAAACAGCTGAGATAGTCATTTTTTTCTCTTATGGAATATTTGTCCTGACAAGAGAGTAGATAATCAGAGAACCACATGCTGGATTATAACTATGTATGGTTTGGTTGAGTGGAAACATTTTAGGGAAACATTTAACTCAAATACTTACCATAGGCTCTTGTGCTGTTGTTTTTACAACAAAGACAGCTTCCTTGATTGTAAAATTTTAAAAATGTGTGAGTGTCTGTGTGCACATGAGTATAGGTCTCAGAGGAAATCCGAGGTGAGCATCCAATCTCCTGGAGCCAGAGTTACAGGCCAAGCTCAGGTCTTGACACCATGTCCTCCTCTGTATGATGGAGTATGGCTTCTTGAAATCTAAGCTGAAATAAATACTTCCTCCTCAAGTTGCTTCTTGTCACAGCAATGAGGAAAAGTAATACAATCTCTCCAATCAAACCTTCCTGGAATGCAACTTCAGTCACATTGCCCCACTGTGATGGAGAGATAGCTAAGCAGTTAAGAGCAGGTGTTGCTCTTGCAGAACACCTGAGTTCAGTTTCTATCACCTACACTGAACTTGGCCAGTCACTTTCCACCAACAGTCAGAAAGCCAAGAGTGTACTGAAGTCAGACTAGTCTAGAAAACCTGGCCAGTGACTTCTTTAGCAAGGATCCACTTCCTAAAGGTTCTACAACCTTCACAAACAGCTGGCCAAGTGTTTTAACATGTGAGCCTGGGGGTGTGTGTAATATTTCACATTCAAACCCCAACAGACAGTGAGCAAGAATGGAGTTAAGGAAAGGAGGGTGATGTTGATTCTGTGAACCCCAGTAGGTTGTACTCAAATAATGTCCTCGTGTACTTGCCTGTGTTCCCTCAAAGACTACATTAACACCAAAGAACACCTCTAGATCTGGCAGACAATTACAACTGCTACTGGTAAAGGAGTCTAAAGATGACTTCTCAGGAAACATCCCGAATCTGTAATGCTCTTTAATTACATAGAAAACAAACAGGGCCTTATTATAATGGCTGACATAAGTCCATGATTGGTTAAATCTTAAGTGACAATTACCTATTGTGGTACCTCATTCAAGCATGCTCATCTCTATCTACAGTAAATAAATTGTGCAAGAAACCCTTCCGCCTGATATTTAGGAACTATTACTATTCTCTCTCTCCCTTTTTTTTTTTTTTTTTTTCTTTTGGTCTTTTTCGAGACAGGGTCTCCCTGTAGCCCCAGCTGTCCTGGAACTCACCCTGTAGACCAGGCTGGCCTTGAACTCACAAAGATCCGCCTGTCTCTGCCTCCCAAGGGCTAGGATTAAAGGCGTGTGCCATCACGCCCGGCCTCTCTCTCCCTTTCTACCCCATCAGTAAAAGTCCAAATTTGCCTCCATTCTATTGTTCAGCAAAGACAAGAGTAAAGTTTAGGTGGAGGCTGGGGTTCTTCACAGGAAGAAGAACATGTTGAGACATTAACAGTGGGGGATGTCTTGAGACTTACAGCATTACTTAAAGATGTAGCAACTACCAAACAGAAATAAAGGGGTCAACTACCAGCTAGAGAAGACCAAGCCTGCTACTGACAAATCCTGAACAAAGCAAATGAAAGTTGTGTCTTTAATAAAATATAAACCTGCTCAAAACTTGGCATGGTAACTCAAGAGTATTTCAGAGCCTTCTATTTTGGAACTGTCTTTAAGGCCCCTTGTTACTAGGTAAGGAAACTCTCATTACCTGAGAATTAACACCTTATTTTATACTATAAGTTATTTAAGCCAGCTTGATTATACACATTTATTTTCCTTAGTAGATTTTGAAAATATATATTTTAATAAGTCTAAATTTGAATGGAGGGAAAAATGGCTTGCAGCTGCATCATGTCGTTGGCAGCTGTGCACTGGATCCAACTCCCTTCTGTTTCTGTGATTTACAAGTTGGAAGGCTTCCTTGTGTTGTCCATTAATATCCAATGACTTCTAGCTATTTGCAAAATCAAGCTCCTCTTCAGAGAATGAGTTTGCCATTACTGAGTATAGTTATAAATATTTGCACCAGCTCCAGAGAAAAATCACAGTAAGCAGTAAGCAAGTTCTTGAAGTGTTATATGCGGTAGCAGCAGGCCCTAATGTCACATGACCTTCCAGGTGCACAGGGAGCTTGGATGCTGGGTGTGATGCTTCACACTGACAAATACACAGGTAGTGATAACTAGGAGCAGAGATCCACAAAGGTTTTCTGGTGAATGGATAAATTATGCTGGACAGGTTTGTATGTCATTCAAAGTGTATTTTCTGGCTTGGAAACAGCTCAATAGTAGAGTGCTGAATGAACACAGCTCAGTAGTAGAGTGCTTAATAAACACAGCTCAGTAGTAGAGTGCTTAATGAACACAGCTCAGTAGTAGAGTGTTTAATGAACACAGTTCAGTAGTAGAGTGCTTAATGATCACAGGCCTTTACAACACTGTGTGTCTGTATGAGTGCACATACATACATACAGTGTGTTTCCTAACAATATTATTATATTGTTTTTGAGACAGGGTCTCCCTTTAGTCTCAGCTGGCCTGGAGCTCACTATGTAGACCGGGCAGGCCTTGAACCCACAGAAATCTGCCTGCCTCTGTCTCCCAAGTGCTAGGATTAAAGGCGTGCACCACTTCGTCTGGCCTCAATATTATTATTTCATCAGTATCAACAATGCTACCACTTCGTGTCTGTTTTGTAGCTTACTACCTTAGTAATTTCAGAATACTTTTGTTCTCTCTGAACAAAATTATTTAATTTATATAAAATCACTAATTATTTGATTTAGAATTCCTTGAGATCATCTTCTAGGCAAGCATTTTACCACTAAACTCCACTTCAACTCCAGGATTATATTCTAAAATATTTTTATATATTAAATATTTGTCATTTGGTATAGAATTTAGAACTTTCAAAAACATGAATAGGAAAAAATTATGTAAAACCAAGTTTATATTTGTGACTGTTAAGTATGACAAAGATTCATGGAACTTAGTCTATGTTATAAATCAGAGTTGAACTGGAAATGGTGTTGTTATAGTATTATATACCTACAATACTCATACTCAGAAGGATCTTGATTTCAAAGGCCAGCCTGGGCTACAGAAAAAGACTCTCATCACAAAACAAAATCAGGGCTGGAGAGATGGCTCAGAGGTTAAGAGCACTGACTGCTCTTGCAGAGGACCTGGGTTCAATTCCCAGCACCCACATGGCCACTAACAACTGTCTTTAACTCCAGTTCCAGGGCTCTTTTGACCTCCGTGGTATTGTGTGACACAGGTGCACTTAACATACATGCAAGCTATACCCTCATACACATAAATAAAAATACTAAAAAACAAAATCAGATCGTTTGTCAGTGTGTTACCTCCTCCATGTTACTTTGTACATCTTGCCAGCTATTGGAGAAATGTATGAATTTCTATCTTAGAAGTGAAATATAGAATCTGCTGTTACTTCTTTTCTTTTTCTTTTNAGCTGGATGTACAGTCTATGATACTGTTACACATGCAGGTACATGAAACATTTTGTAAAGCTCTTTTTTTTTTTTGGTCTTTTTGAGATAGGGTCTTTCTGTAGCCCTGGCTGGCCTGGAACTCACTCTGTAGACCAGGCTGGCCTTAAACTCACAGAGATCTGCCTGCCTCTGCCTCCCCAGCACTAGGATTAAAGGTATGTGCCACCACGCCCAGCAACTGCTGTCATTTCTTAGTAGACCAGTACATGCATATTAATCTCAAGCACTTTTTGAAGGACCAATGTCCTATCTAATCCTTTTAAGCATCCTTGAGTTGGATAGGCCATCACTAAACTTGACAATGATACCTGAAGATCTATCTTAGCCCTGAACACTCTGCTGAGCTCCATGGAGTTGCCCCACAGAGATCTAGCTGCCGAAGTCCTGACAGGGTTCATTATTTTCTTCTAAAATTCTCTCCTGTTTGACTCTTCTCCAGACCCACTCTGCACTGGAATGTTGATCTTCACAGATGACTTCTCCAAGATTGTATTCAGGTTTGGCCAATGTGATATCTAAGGAAAAACTGAAGGGTGGAAAGGACAGGAGGTCAGGCAATTACTCCATCCTGCTCTATGAAGTTTTTATTGAATCTTTGTGACCACAGTCTCTTCTGTGACCCTCAGATCTCACAGCATTCTGGTAATTCTCCACCTTCTCCTTGTCCCTTCCGAAATTCAGTTAGTAAAATCTTCATGTTGCTGTACCTTGATATCTCAGCATCTCTTGTTAATTCCCATACATCTTTCCTTCATGGAATAGTTTCCCCATGTATTCCCTGTGGGGCCCTGACTTATCCACCACCATCCTTATTTAGTTTATTTTTATGTCAGCCTGACTGACATACTATAACAAAATATAACCTATTTCCTCAAGCTAAAAGCCTGGAAGTCCACTCCTATTTCTCTCACCAATACATCAAGCCACGATGACCTGTTTATTCCCTGAGTATCTCTAAAAGCACTCTCCTCCCATTTTTCTCTTTTCTTCCTAGCTTATTTGATCCAAACCCTCCAAAAGTACACCCCTATTTACCGCCTAAATTTTCTTTCATATTACTAATGGAGCAGTATTTCTGTAATGAGTTCTAACAAGGTATCTGCACTTCTTCAGCTGTCCCTGCAGTCTTGCGAGTAGGTTAGACTCTATTGGCCTCATGAAGAAGTTCCTTAGAATCTGGCACATACCTACCTACCTCTCTAGCCAGGCTCCTGTCCTCTTCACACATTGCCTACCCTCCAACGACACAGAGCTTCAGGCAGCTTCAGAGCCTGGTGAATCAGCCCTTCCTCTGGCTTTACATCTGCTGTTTCCTCTGCCAAGCATCCCCATCCCTTACCTTTCTTCTCATTGTCTCTCACTCACGGTCCCCAACCACTTTCCCTGCTACAGCACAAATGAGGGTGCACAATGGACAAAATGATGCTGCCCACTGGTCCTCTTTGCTCTCTCAAGTTCAAGACCAGGTCTTGTGTGGAGAATTTACAGATATCTTCGAAGAAATAGAGTAGACACCACTGGGAACTAAGTGCTTCTGTACGTCCTTAAATCCGTCTGTCTCTCTTCATCTCTGTCACTAGCTGGTGCAGGTCACTTATCATTTTTCCCTGAGTAATTCACTAGCCTCCTCCTTGCTGACCTCCCTGCCTCCAACCTTTCTCCTTGTGCTATGAGCTTCCTACTCATAGAAATTTTGAAGGTGCAGACTCTCTTGGAGGCGGATCCTTCTACAAACTGGCTTTTAAACAGTCTTTTCAGATTCGCCTCTTACAGATCTCCTCTGAGCTCTAGCTAGACTGAGCTAGCTGCAGTTTCCCAGATTCACCCTGGTGCGCCTGGCCCAGGGCATAGTGTTCAGTGCACTCTGCCTGGAGAGCAGCCTTCTCACCCTGCCTGCTCTTCCTCCAGGCTCAGTCCTAATGTACCCTCCTGGGACGACCTCCCTGCTCCCACCTCTCTCCACCCTCTGCTTTCCTTCCCTGGATGCACCCCCTATTACCTGACTCTCTATGCTGTGTTTTATGTCAGCTATTTTCACCAATACACTATAAGCTTCTCTGACACAGAATTTTGTTTTTTCTCTTGTTCTGTTTTGGTTTTACTTTTATATACTTTGGTGTAGTGTAGTCCCTAGTATGGACAAGGCACTCAAGTATTTGCTGAGCGAAGCTTCATAAACAAAGCAGCTATAGGATATTGATGGAAGAGCGAGGTGGCCAGCAAAATCCACACATTAACCCTCCCCTCTGGCATTGACTTCTGTAAGAGTCCTGCTGACCTTAATCTCTTCCTTGTGTGGGCCAGTTACCAGGAGACATAAAAATTTGCACCTAAATTCTGCTATGAAGTTATTTCTGGAGTTAAGTTACTTGGCTTTTTTTTTTGTTTGTTTGTCTTTTTTTGAGACAGGGTGTCCCTGTGGCCCCCTGGAACTCACTCTTGTAGACCAGGCTGGCCTTGAACTCACAGAGATCCACCTGCCTCTGCCTCCTGAGTGCTACGATTAAAGGCGTACGCCACCACACACGGCTGGCTTTTTTGAGCACTGTTTTTCTCCACGTTAGAAGGCCAATCTTATCACTGAGTTGACTGTACGACATATTATCCAGTACACAAGAAATGTTCCATGCATGTTAGTTTCTAGTTCTCTTTTGCCTCCTGTCAACTCAATTGTCAGCTCGATGGGATTTAGAATCACCATGGCCAGGTCTGTGAGGAATCCCATAGATTGGGATAATTGAGGTGAGAATACCCAGCTGTGATGGTTAATCCTGGGTGTCAACTTGACTGGACTAAGGAACAAATAAGAGAAAAAGGGTCTTCTGATTGGACCACCTCAACCCGGATGGCCCACCCCAAATGTGGGCATTACCTTCTGCCGGCAGGCAGTATTTAAGGCCACTGGCAGTGGGAGCTGGTCCCTTTTCTCCTGCAGCTTGCCTCTCTCATCTGGTGAGTTTGTCTTGCTGCTGTAATCAGCCTTTCGGATCCCAGTGTGTACTGAGACCGGCAGATCTCCTGGAATCCATTCGGGCCTTTAGGACTAGATTAGGACTACTGAGACATCCAGCCTTGTGGACTGAGCAGTTCCCTGGATTCTCGGCCTTTCCAGTGTGGTGCAACTACTGTTGGACTCCTTGAACTCTGTCACATGAGCAAATCAATAAATTGTATATAGCTATATATTCGTCCTGTTGCTTCTGTTTCTTTAGAGAACCCTGACCAATACACCATCCTAAATGTCGTCAGCAATACCAGACCACCTAAAAAGGAGAAAGCAAGCTGATGGCAAGCATTCCCCACCCTCTGACTGCAGTTGCGGTGTGACCAGCTGACTCCTGCTTCTGCCTCCATCCCTTCCCTGCCATGATGGACTGCGCTCTTGAACTGAGAGCCAGTATAAAGCCCTCCTTCATTAAGTTGCTTTTGCCAAGTATGTTCTAGCAATGCAAAAAGTAACTAATAGCACTGTGCCACCAGCACTGTACAAATCCCAACTTCCTGGTCACTTCTGTCCTTGGACTTGATATCAAGGATTGTGCCTATATAGCCACTAGGACATAGATACATGCTCATATTAGTTTCGTGAATAAAATTCTTGATTTTACTGATTATCAACCTGGGGTTTAGAGAGATTAAATGACCTGCTTAAATGTTACAGCTGGGAAATGGCTGAGCCCCAAACCACAGCCCAAGTAGAATGCTTAAGCCAATGTTTTTTTGTTTGTTTGTTTTGTTTTGTTTTGTTTTGGTCTTTTCGAGACAGGGTCTCCCTGTAGTCCCAGCTGCAACTCACTCTGTAGACCAGGCTGGCCTTGAACTCACAAAGATCTGCCTGCCTCTGCCTCCCGAGTGCTAGGATTAAAGGTGTGCGCCACCACGTCTGGCTAAGCCAATGTTTATTAAGTACAACTTCATGCAACCACAAGATGAATGTGTGAATGTGCATGTGTGCATGCGTGTGTGTGTGTGTGTGTGTGTGTGTGTGTAATGTGTGAATGTGTGTGTGTGTAATGAGTGATTGTGTGTGTGTGTAATGTGTGAATGTGTGTGTGTGTGTTGAGGATACAGACACTCTACCCCTCTTTTTACTTTGTTATATTATGTAGATGCACGTGTGTAAGTGCACCATGTCATACAATGCCTATTGAGGTCAGAGGAGAATGTTGGATTTCCCTAAAACTGGAATTACAGACGTTTTTTAGTCGCCACGTGGGTGCTGAGAATCAAACACAGGTCCTCTGCAAGAGCAGCCAGTGCTGTTAACCACTGAGACATCTCTCCAGCCTCTCAACCCTCTTCTTATTTTTTCAGAAATGGTCTCACAAACTTACCCAGGCTGAGGTTGCAAGCTCGGAACTTTCAATTTTACTGCTTCAGTGTCCTGATAACTAGGTTTACAGAACTTGTGCTACCAGGTTAGCTACAAATTTCTCCTTAAAAGCTTTTGAATCATCTTCTCTGTGTCTCTGCTATTCTAAAATTTCACAATAGTTGACCTCAGTGTGGATTATTTGCTTTATCAATGAAGCTAGAAGCTTAGAATACCTTTTGATGAAAAGAAAATCTCATATGCCTCCATTCTGGGAAAGGTTCAGAGGCTCGATGATTTCTTTTTAATCTTCATTTCATTTGTTCTATTGTTTCTTTCTAGAATTTGTCGCATGGACCTCCACCCTTCTGATCTGACCCACTAATTGCTTTTTATGTCCTCTTTTTAACGTTCTATCTCTTAGCTCTATTTCCTGGGAGTTGTCCCTCAATTTTTCCTTCTATTTTTCTTGCATTTAAATTTTTCTCTAGTCATATTTTTAATTTCTAAAAATTCTTTGCAATGACTTCTTCCACTCTAAGGAGAATTGTTTTCTTCTTTTTCCTTTTTTGTCGCTTGCTTACATGTGTGTGCACACGTGTGTGTACATGTGCAAGTGCACACTACATGCTTACATACACACATGGAGGCCAGAGGTCACATCTGTGTCTTCCTCAACTACTCACTACCTTATGTTCTGAGACAAGGACTTTCACTGAACCTGGAGCTCATTGACTAGATTTGTTAGAGAGCAGGGCCCACTGATCCCCTAGTCTCCACCTCCCCAGCCACTAGAATTATAGGCATGAACTACTACATCTGACTTTTTACATGTGTCCCATGGATCTGAACTCAGGTCCTCATACTTGTGTATAAGCACCTAACAAGCCATCTGCCAGCCAAAATAACAATTTTTGAAACCTTCTTGAACCTTCTGCTGTAGTCTTTGCTTCCTCTACAATTGTGTATTTTGAACTCCCCATTTCGTACGAAAGGCTTTACTTCTCAGCTATCTGCTGATATTTGGTTGTTAACTCACCCTTAAAAGTGAATAAATTGCGGGGCTTGGTGGTGCGTGCCTTTAATCCTAGCACTTGGGAGGCAGAGGCAGGAGAATCTTTGTGAGTTGGCCAGCCTGTACTAACAGGGAGTTCACCACGGGACGAGCTGGGGACTACAGGGAGACCCTGTCCATAAAAATAAAAAAAAAAAAAAAAAAAAAAAAAAAGTGAATAAATCACTGAGAAGCTCACTGGAAGCTCCAGGTTCATGAATGTAACCTGCTGACTTTGACCTTCAGCATGAGGCCGTGGTTCTAGGTCAGAGGAAAGACACTGGGAATAGGCCTGATGCTGGCAGATGCCAGTGGCTGGAGAGTAAAGACCAGACATGTACCTGTCGTCTAACAATGCACGGTGAAGCTCCTCACAGCAAAGAATTGTCCTGCTTGGCTGACTGTGCCACTGAATTCAGAACTCCAACACTCTACTCTTCATCTTTCTTTGGCTTGATCAAATTCTTCAGACAGGAATCCACCAGTCTCCTGCCTGGACAGCGTAGGATTGGCTTCCGACATTCCAGGAGCTGAGGGTAGGGGTTCTCTTCCTCCTGTTCTTAGCTACAATTTTCCTCTTATTCATCTTTAGTTCCTAATCTTTTTTAAAAAATTATTTATTTATTTATTTTTTATGTGTATGAGTGTACTGTCTGCATGTAGGTCTGTGCACCTGTGTCGTGCAATGCCGCGGAGGTCAGAAGAGTGTGTTGGATTCCCCTGGAACTGGAGTTCTCCTGGAATTGGAGTTACAGACGGTACTCAGCTGCTATGTGGGTGCTGGGGATCGAACTCAGGTCCTCTGCAAGAGCAGTCAGTGCTCTTAACCGCTAGGCCATCCCTCCAGCCCCATAGTTCCTAATCTTTTAGAAACTGCTATGTAAAACACATCGCTCATCAGCTATTTCTATAACTGTCAGCCATAATCAGCTGTCTGCTTTTCAGATTTTTATTCTCTCTGATTTTTATGAACTAGTATCTTCTTAAAGATTGCTGTGCTGTTGAAATGGTAAAGTTCTGAAGGGAGAGAGAGTAACTGTGTTCTCTCCCAGGATTTATTCTTCCTGTTGATGCATTCATTGGTATTTTCCAATAAGGGAATCCCAAATACAGCGGCTTCATTATCAAATGAAAATGACACATCTGTGTGGAACACCTTCGACATACAAGCTAGAATGCCTGTGTTGTGTTGAATTTTTCCTGGCCAGTTTGGAGGCACCTATTAACAAGTGGGTTCTGATGTCAAGGGTGATGATTATTTTTTTTTTCTTTTAAAGAAATCTATCAGGACAAGCCAATTTGGACTGCATAAATCTGTAGATTTTGGTGAACCTGGAACAGAAAATATAAAGCTAAACCCAAGATAAAATAAGAATTCAAACACAATTTGCTAAAAATAAAGTAACGCTCTAGACTAATTGGCTCACTGAAGTTCTGTGTGAACAGAATTCAGATTTCTCCTGCTGACCAGCTACTGGAGCAGCTGAGACAATGACTTCAGCTCTGTGACACTGACTATGATTCCCTTAGAAATCTGATCGTCACTGTGGCCCTTTGAAAGCAAGACCTAGACCGCACTCTGGATTTCCATCCACACACAGACGCTTGTAGTACTACTGCAGCACCAGTCACATAACATCTGTTTTAAAAAACAGAAACGGAACACAGACATCCTTCTCAGGTACAGGGAGTGCTGGCTATGACTCCTTCACACTCTACTGCAAGTCTTACATGGAAGAACATCATACATTTTCACTAGGAAGGAGAATTTCTAATGCCAAGTAGAAGACAGGATTAAAGGCATATTTGCATTGAGGCTGTGCAATTAAATGCAGCCCAGAGCAGTAGAAACCTGAGAATGGTGTGACTACTCCATTTTAACAAGAAAGGGACTACTTGTATGATACCATGGCAACAGCATCACCTTCAATGGTTCTCTTGAAGAAAACCTTGCAGAAACATGATCAGAATATATGAATATTTGGTATTGACTTAATAAATCAATGATCAAAGTATTTCATTTTGTTTCATGTTTTATTGTTTCTTTTTAACTTTAAAATATACAGATAATATTTAAAATGGAAGAATGAAGATATATAAGCAAATAAAGAAAACTATAAGTAGTGTCTACACTCAGATATGACCACTACCTTATAGTTTTCTGTGCCCCTATAAACCCAACCATGTTCAAAAGGAAGATGAAAACAGGATTTTTAAACAAAGAATGAAAAGATTTCTCACTCATAGATTTTCACTATAAGGACTGCACAGAGATGCAAAGAAAGGAATTAAACCCTGAGTGGGGGATATACGGGGAGAAATGGAAAAACTATATCCTTGATATTTTAGATTATATACTGTCCATGTTCAATGAGGATAGAGAGTGATAACACAAAAAGGGGGAGAAACATGGTGAGAGGCACATGGAAGAGAACTTTATATTGTTGGTCATCATATATTAAATGCTTAAAGACAAGCCGGGTGTGGTGGTGCACACCTTTAGTCCTAGCACTCGGGAGGCAGAAGCAGGGGAATCTTTGTGAGTTCAAGGCCAGCCTGGTCTACAGAGTGAGTTCCAGGACAGCTGGGGCTACAGGGAGACCCTGTCTCAAACAGACAAAAAAATGCTTAAGGACAAGCTCTGAAAGAATAGAAATGGAATGTGAAGCTTCAAGATTAGAAGAAAAACAGGAGGGAAAATAAAGAAAGCATCAGTTCAATTGAGATCAGTATCTTTGTCTGCTCTGGCTGCAGGCCAGCATGTACAAGGTGGGTGAAACACCAGAGAGTGATTGCTCACAGTCCTAGAGGCCGGGAGGTCCAAGATGAAGTTGACAGCCAGTTCAGTTCCTAGTAAAGGCTCTCTGCCTAGCTTGCAGTTAGCTTCATTCTTGTTGTATCCACACATGGTGGAAAGACAGGAGGTGGGGAGGGAGGGAGGGAGGGAGGGAGGGAGAGAGAGAGAGAGAGAGAGAGAGAGAGAGAGAGAGAGAGAGAGAGAGAACAGAATGAGAGAGACAGAGACAGGGACAGACAATGAGAGGAAGGTTTCCAGCTGCGCCCCGTCCCCTTAAAAGAGCACTAATCCCATAATGATGATGCACTCTCATGACTTCATATGATTATACATGCTCTCCAAAGACTGTCTACAAATACGACCACACAGCATGTAGTGTCCAGGATGTGCATTTGTCAATTTTTTTGTTGCTGTGACAAAATACAACTTAAGGAAGGAAGGAAGGCTTTATTTTGTCTTACACTTTCAGAGGTTTCTGTCTGTGACCAGCTGGCCCTGTTACTTCTAGGCCAGGGGCAAGGCAGAAAAACCAACGGAGAGGAACATGGCTGATAAAGTTGCTCACCTCAGGCATCCAGGAAGCAGAGAAGACATGCAGAGACCAAGATAAGGTACAACCTTCAAGGGCTCCCAGCAACTTTCTCTTCCCTACCTGCTAGTTCTACCAACTCCCAATAGTGCCATAAAATTATGAATTCATCGCCAAATCAATCCACTGATGAGGTCAGACTTTCATAAACTAGTCATTTCCCTAAATCCACACCTCTGAACATTGCATTGGGGACCAAGCTTTCAGCATGAGTTTTGGAGTGATAACTCATATCTAGTCCATATAGCATATAAATTGGGGTGTCAGAAAATGACGTACATATTGTGTTCATATAAGTCAGTAAAGGGGAAAATGAACTGAAAAAGCGCACCAAAGTGGGGCGTTCTTTTACACATGTGTAATCCTTGCAGTCTGGAGACCAAGATAAAAAGGTCTTGAATTCAAGGTCAGCTTGGCTATATAATGATCTCAAAGTACTGTTGGATTTGTGGTTAGAACCTGCCAAAACAAGCAAACAAAACCAATACCCCCCCCAAAAAAAAACATCAAGAATGAGCTGAGGATGTATATCAGTGTTACAGGCCTAGGTTCTATTTCTAGCATCACGAAAAGCAAATAAAGTAAAATATACAATATATGACAACAGGAGAATCAAGATATTGTGATTTATTCATAATGGCAGATGATTTAGTAAACAGAATGAATGAAAGATGCTAGATGATAAGGAGACTGTGACTCTTTTGTGTAAATATTCAACGCATCAAAGCCTCTGCTTTATACATTTGTAGTTAGGAGAAGATAGAAAATGAATGGAAAATACAGGTTCATGTATTTTGAGAGCAGCCACTCAATCTCACAGTAGTGTAGGAAAGAAGAGGGCAAGAGAAATACAAAGAAACCTCCATTGTATTTCATCTGGGGGGGCAATGGAAGGTATGGATTTGTGGGGAGGGTCTAAATTTGATTAAGATCTGTTATATGAAATGCACAAACTCAACAAACATACACATAAAAACTCTACTATTTACCAGACTCAGTGTTAACTGTGAAATAAGACATAATAAATAGAAATAAAGTTAATGTCCTTGTGGAACCATTATGTGGGGAAGTCAGATGTAAATAAAGAAATCATTCACAAAATGGGTATTACTCTGTGCCCAAGAAGAGGGGAGGTGTGTGCAAGACTCAGAAGAGAGGTGGCTCTCTAGATGCAGAGACCTGCACGTGCAAAAGTCTGGCAGTAGGAGTGGTGTGTGTGAGAAGGCAGTAGAGCTAGGGCCTGGGAGAAGGGGGAGAGAAAAGGGCTGGAGGGGAAGACAAGGTTAGGTGACTGAGGTTTTTACAGAACACAGGAAGGGCTACAAGTAGCAGAAAGTCATTAAGAGGGCTTGTACAGTAGGGGAAGGTTAATCAGAGTTTCAGTTTCATACAACTCCTTATAGAGAGTGTGTTGGAGGGGGTTGGAGGGGGTACAGGGTCAAGTGAAAATGTCAGCAGAGATAGAGACAGAGGCAGAGCTCTCCGCCATCCTCCACAGCATCCTGAAGAGTCCCCCTTTCCCTTCCCTGACCTCCATTCAGGCAAAACCAGGATTCCTGGCTCTACCACAGAGAGAATTCCAGTATGAAACAGACTTGGGGGTTCATTAAATTATTTCAATATAGATCTTAAGATCAGGGGTTCTGAAAAAGACCGAGAAAGAGAGAAGAGAGAAGAGAGAAACATGGTGAGCACGCACTTCTCCAGAGAGTTACAAGTAGAGGCTCCTTTTTTTTTTTTTTGGGGGGGTCTTTTTGAGACAGGGTCTCCCTTTAGTCCCAGCTGGCCTGGAGCTTGCTATGTAAACCAGGCTGGCCTTTGAACTCACAGAGATCAGCCTGCCTCTGCCTCCAGAGTGCTGGGATTACAGGTGAGCACCACCACACCTGCAAGTAGAGCTTTTTTTTAAACAATGAATATATATATATTATTATTATATATGTGAATCACATTTAAAGGTTGCTAAGAAAATCCTCTTTTTACATTGCTTAAAGAGTTTTAAAGAGGTTAAAGTCAGAAGAAATTTTCTTTTGTAACAAAGTTGTAAGGTGGATTCATGGGGAATTTGTTTAGATTTTTCTTGCAAGAATCGAAAAAAGGCCAAATGGTCGGGTCTGGTGGCGCAGCCTTATTCTAGATCTGGGAGCAGAGGAGGCGGATCTTTGTGAGTTTCAAGGCCGCCTGGTCTACAGAGTGAGCTCCAGAGATAGCTGGGGCTACAGGGAGACCGCTGTCTCAAAAAGAACGCAAATAATAAATAAGATATATAAATAATATTAATTTTAAAAAAAAAAGAAGAGGAAGTGCCCTGAACTCCAGGTTATATTCATTTTGTCTAAGACAAGCACAATTTATTTTACTGTCTTGATAAACTATCTTTTAGAAAAAAATATTGTCTCCATGGGTAATACATGGGCTTTGTCAGTTTTGCTTAAAGTCTGTTTTGACTCCTTTCATCAGAGAGCAGGCCGACCTTTTTTTTCATGTTCTGTGGGCTTATAATTTCCTTTCTATAAACGCCTCAGAATGTGAGAGTCTATTGCAGCAGGCAATAAAAATAATAATAAATAATAATAATAATATAATAATAATGTCTAGGCTGGGGAGGTAAAGAGGAAACAGAAAGAGGAGGTAATTCCACTGACAGAATCCAGAGACGTTCAGAAGAGCATTTGAAAGGACAGATGATTTAGCTGCGAGAGATGCGGGCGAAAGGACAGCAAAGATGAGTCCCTTGCTTAACTTCATGGACAGTTACCATTCAGAGACCCAAAATTGGAAAGAACCTGGAAGGACCAAGCACGTCAGAAGATTTATTAATTTGGTTTAGGGAGCAAGTTGATCTAAAGTACCTTGACATATTTCAGTGGAGAAAGCAGATAAATATGAATGTTTTTAAACATAATTGGGAATAAAAGCAGGGACATTGGTAAATGAACTTAGGTGTGTGTGTGTTGTTGTGTGTGTGTGTGTGTGTGTGTGTCTGTGTGTGTATGGGGGAGGGGGGTATGTTGGCATCGGGTACATTCATGGTAGAATAGAATGGTAGCTGAGAGACTTCTCAGGAACTGACAGGACAGAGGCTGATCTCCTGAAATGGACACAGAAACTCTAAGTTAGAGGAAATAGAGTAGACCAGGAAACAGTGTATCTACGGAGCAACGCTCAGCGTGAAGACTGAAAAAGCCCTCTGAGCTCACAGAGTCCTGCACACCTCCCCCAGGTAGCAACCCTGCCCCCATGCAACTCCACCCCGGGCCACCTGCAGACTCCCCGCAGAACCCCGTGAGCCTTCTACAAACTTGTAAGATCTGCAGAGAGGACTGGCTCTGTGGAAGGGTTGTCCCATGCTCGGGAGCTGCACCAAGCCCTGGCTGAGCTGGGACCACTTCTCATACCCCGTTTGCACATCAACTGTGAGGGGCCCCAAGTCTGAACCCCAAGCACCATCCACCTGGTTCAAAACCTGAAAAACTGGGTTACCAGCAAATAGAAATCCAAATGCCCTCTCAACAAAAGCAGGTCAGATATACACACCAAAAACACTACCAACAACTTAACTCCAGATGGCGAGGTCCCCACTGCAAAAACACAACGATGTCTTGAGTAGACCAAGCAGAGTATGTTCTCAAATAGTGCTCCAAAGCAAGATGAGCAAAGCATTAGAATCGGTAGACAAGAAATTGTTCAGATAGAATTATAAACATAAAAGAAATAAATACACCAAAAAAAAAAAAAATAAACAGTAAGATGGTACAAAAAAATAGAATAAGAAGAGAAAACAAAAAAATAGAGAAAAAAAAAAAAACAAAAAACAAAAAAAAAAAAAAAAAAAAAATAAACAGAAACAACCGAATGAAATACCCCCCACCCCCACGCGCACCACGACATACCCCAACACCCAACACTCGCAGCCAACCCTCCTAACCCCCACCAACCCCCCCCCTCCCACTCACCCCCACCGATCCACCCCACAACCACCTAAACAACCACACCCACAACCGCAACCAACAACCACCAAAACACAATACTCCCCACTCCCCGACCGCCAAACACCACCAACCAAAACAAAAAAACAAAAAAAAAAAAAAACAAAAAAAAAATAAAAAAAAAAAAAAAAAACAAAACAAAAAAAACCAAAAAAAAAAAAAAAAAATAAACAAACGAAAAAAAAAAATCAACCAAAAAAATTAAAAAAAAAAAAAAAAACCACAAACAAGCAGAATGAAATAAGAAAAATAAGAAATGAAAATATAATTTAATAAAAAGAATTTCTGAAGAAAACCTAAACTGAAATAAAACTTGAAAAAATTTCAGTAAGTTAAATGAAAAGCTCAACAGACAGCCTCGCCAATAGAAGGGATCAAGTAGAAGAGAGACTCTCAGGACTTCAAGACCAAGGAGAGGAAATGGATCACTCAGTCAAAGAAAATAATAAATCTGAAAAGCCCTCTGGGAATCATCAAGATGAAGGCCTCAAGCAACCTTCCAATCAAGAGCAATGCTAGCAGACTCAAGTGGAAAAGCTGGACTGGACTACGGGATGAATGGGACATACAGACGTGGAGACCACACCTTTGAGGAGGCTGACAATGTAAAGCAGAAAGAAACCGGTAGCTAGGGTCCAATGGAGGGTCTAGGTGGAATGTCTTGTTATGGAAAGGCCAGCCTGTCTGTTGGTTGAAAGACAGCTACCATGTTTCAGTCTAAAGTTTCTGATTTTTTTTAAATTTGTAAGGAGGGTGTTCTAATGGCCAAAGAGGAAGCAGGACCAAGTTAAAAGAGGAGTTTTGAAATTGTCCTAGTTTGCTTACTGTTACCTGGTGTGGGCACTGCACTCATCCTGCTTTTCACTTGTGTCATCTCCTTATACAGGCGCAAATGATTTGTCCAATGTTGTCAGGCCTTTATTTAATTCAGTTTGGATTTTTCTGTGTAGGTATCCACTCCCTAAATCAAATCTTCCACAGCGTGCTTAGAGCAGACCTTTATGAAATGATGATCAAGCTCTATATGTAATTTCTGGAACTTTCTAGAGCTACTCTTGGAATATGCTTGGCAATATTTTCTAGTGAGGCAAAATAAAGACTGGGACATGCAGAAATAGAACAGGTAATATTGATAATGCAGCTGGGCTGCTGCTCGTTGAAGCAGCCCTGGGGAAGTAGGATGACAGGGAATTGGTAACTCCCGACACATGTGGTGCTCCATCCAAGTCCAAGAACTGAGGTGAGGGAAGGAAGGAGGAAATCTGCCTATTCCTGATTCACTAATGAGACTGTCAGGGGGTTCTTGGTTTTCTTTTTTTTTTGGTCTTTTCAAGACAGGGTCTCCCTGTAGCCCCAGCTATCCTGGAACTCACTCTGTAGACCTGGCTGGCCTTGAACTCACAAAGATCCGCCTGCCTCTGCCTCCCAGAGTGCTAGGATTAAAGGCATGCGCCACCACGCCTGACAGTTTTTGGTTTTCTTATCCTGAGAACCCTGTACCCTTGAAAGGATAATCTCATTTCCAGCATCACTATAATCAGCTTGAAAATTGTTAGCTTTATAAATGGGAGGCTTTCTTGATTTGCTCCGTGCCTCCTCTGGGAACTTGGTTTCTTCATCTGTAAAAGAGAGGGCTTGGGCTAGGTTTTCTCAGATGGTACCCCGCTCCATCTTCCACTTCCACTGCTTCTACATGGGATGACGCATAGGGGACCAGAGTAGGGCAACTTTCAAACTAAACCAGATTGTCTGTCTCTTTTCCAAAGGACAGAGACCTGGCTGAGCTGTCTACACATTGTTGAGGTTTGCCTCACCTCTCCTTCTAACCTTGATTTTCCTGTGCCTTCCTAGGACCTTTCAGGAGGGCTTTTTTTGTTTGTTTGTTTGTTTGTTTGTT
>VZQC01003052.1:3081325-3111676 GCA_009823505.1 Rhizomys pruinosus
AAGTCTCTCATATCAGAACCTTTGTGGCACCTAGAAGGTAAGTTTCATTAGGACTCATTATAACTAGTTGTTACATGTAGGATCCACAGAGGGGTTCGATGTTTATGGCAATCTGAGGCTTTTCTTCCTTTGAATGTTCAGACGGGTCAGCCTTTCCGTTGCCACTTTTTGGTACGTCCTACTCAATGCAAACCTGTATCTTTTCTTTCTCAGCCGTTAAGTTGGTGACGTTTTGTCCTGTTGGAACAAACAAATCTTTTCCCATAAAGCTTTTGGCTGTACATTTAACAATATCACAGTGACTCAGAAACTCCAGGGTAGAATGAGTTCATGCAGAGAGTATGTCCTCTGGTTTCCAGCTTCTCTTGTTAGTGAAGAGACCCACTGGACTACTGACAGGGTGTGGACCGTCTGTCATTTACCAGCAATACGACCTAATAAAAGTCCATGCCCGTTTTAAATATCAGGTTTCAGCTGTAACCTGGGAATAATAATAGACCCTAAATCCTTGTGTGATCGAGTCCCCAAACCTATGCAGATTCATAGAACACCCTGGAACTTTTACCAGTATTTATCCCACTGACTGGTGAGTTCATGGACCACCAATCTTAGTTCACTTTGTCCAAGATGTGAAGCAAGCATGTATGAGGCTGTTTTAAACAAAAGAAGCTTCTTCCTTCCTGTTCTGGAGACGGGAGCCCAAGACTAGCATGGCTGCTTCCTCTTGTCGTGTTCCTTGCTTCTTTGCTGTGTCCCCTTTATGTGCTCCCTCCTGGATCTCTTCCTCCTCCAGAGAGGACATCACCTTTGTCGAATGAAGACCCTAAATGTATGCCCTTGTTTAATTATATTTAGTTGCTTCCTTAAAGGACCTTTCTCCAAATCTAGTCACATTGTAGATTAGGGATTCAGTAAATGAATGGAATGCATAATTTGGATCATAGTAGAGAAGTGGAAGGGTGTCAGGCATATAGGCTCAGCCCTGTGATCCTGGCACTCCAGCGGCTGAGGCAGAAGGGCCCTAAGTTTGAGGCCAGCCTGGACTATCTAGGTGAGACCATGTCTCATTTAATGAACGAATGAACAAACAACCCTAGTAATGCTCTCACCCTTGGATATGGTAAATCACCCTCATTATGCCACAAACTATTTTCTCCAGTTATTTTCCTTTGCTCCTGGCTCTCTTGAATATTTAAACACATCAACAACAATGTCTATTGTTCATTCCATAAAAATGAAAAAAATTATACTTTGAGGTATGAGAAGGTACCAGCAATATTCTTTTCATTAAACACTGAGAAAAATATAAATAATGCAGTTTTGTATACAGGATTTTAATGAAATGCGTTACTCTAGACATACCAATTATTTTTCTCACACGAAGGTGGTTTTCCCAAAGCACAGTTGCCTTAGCATGATTTAAAAAAATATTCACCTGTCCTAATATTTCACATCCAATTTTCAAGCAAAGATGAGAAAATCAGAGTTCACTATGAATCTATGTACTTACCGTTCCTGATGCAATATCAGAAGATAATTCTTAAAGCCTCTACTTTTAAGTAAAAAGAATAATATGTATTTCACTGGAACAAAAAAATGGAAATAACTACAGATAATATCCTAACTAATTGTCTGTGCTGAAACTTTTAACGTAATATTTAGAATATGAAATCCATAATATTTATGCACTCAACTGAGAGCTATAGAGAGTCTTGCTATCCTCATATTTGCATGGCCCAAATATGTCTTCTTGTGCTGCCTGGCTTTAAAGCAATCATCTGTGCTGCAAGATATTGCTGAGGGGGAAAAGGAAACTCTACAATAACATTTATACCCCATCTAAAGAAAAGACCATAGAATCTATTTACTACTCAGTTATTATTGGAGAAAAGACCTTCCATTTGGCTTATGCTAAATATAGAACTGTTATCTCCTTAAGCTCTGATCCAACGTTCTGGCTCTTGACCGTACTACTGAACCTAGCCCAGAATCAAGGATCAAGAGATACATTTTTTAAATTGATGGAGAAAAAGACACAGTTGTGATCTTGAATGGTAATGACAGCAGCAGTTTACTAAAGATATCTGATGAGCCCAACATGCTCCAAATTGTGAACCCAGACCTCCAGAAGGGCAGAGGATGATAGAATGAGGATACCCTTGACAAACTAGGACTAAAGTTAGAAAAGATGTTTTTAGAAGCACCATCGGATCAGATGTCAGAACATCTGTGTTCCTGTCACAGTAGTCCACAAATGAGCTGTGTAGCACTGTACTGGGTGCTTTATTTCTCCATCTTGATTTTTTTCAATAAAGTTTAATTAAGCCCATCAAACACCCTGTGAGCTCTAACAGTTCATGCACAGGCTGATTTGAAATTGAAGAAATTGAAAGCTTTTGCAATCACATTGAAGCCTACCCTTCCAATTAAATTTCTTAAAATTCCTCTGTTCCCACCAGGCTGCCTCTTGTCTGATATTCTGGCATCTTCCCTATTAACTTCCTGCTGGAATTTTTCCACTGCTTTTCTTACCTAATTCTTTACCCTCCCTTGAGACCTGAACATGGGCCCATCAGCTTGAAGCCCTTGGACTGCTAATGTTTGCAGATAGATGAGCCCCCCATCTTGAGCGTATCTGATCCTAGTGGATGCTGTTCCTGGCACAACTTTCAGCATACTTTGTGGAGTAAAGTGGAGTAAAGTGAGCATTGTGGCTCCTCAACCTTCTGGTCCCTCTGAATTCATGCATTCATTTGACTCAATCTAAAATCCCAAGATTATGGAGAATGAAGAGGCTTGAAAGCCTGTCCTGCAATTAGTCACCAAGTGGGCAGCAGTGTGTGGTTCCTTTCTGGTATTGACTGCGGGTATGCTCGAGGGCTTGATTTGTTTAGGTCCAGCCTTCTTATGCTTCTTTTTGTTTGTTTGTTTGTTTGTTTGTTTGTTTGGGGGTTTTTTTGGTCTTTTTGAGACAGGGTCTCCCTGTAGCTCCAGCTGTCCTGGAATTCACTCTGTAGACCAGGCTGGCCTTGAACTCACAAAGATCCACCTGCCTCTGCCTCCTAAAGGCGTGCGCCACCACACCTGGCTGCTTTTTTTTTTTTTTTTTTTTAAAGAAGAATGGATATTGAGTTCATTTTATTCTAAAATTAATTCCAATTTTTTGATACTTGTTACACATTGCGCAATATTTATGCCCATCCTTGGAATGCTCAACATGTGAACTTAGTTCAAGATTGAAAAGTACAGAATGCATTTTGCTTGAGTCTCTAAGGACAGAAATAGAATTTTACTTTTGTATTTACAACATCACACAGGATTTTGTTACAGCATCTTGGCTCTCTATTTGTTCACACATTCAGGGACCGCCATGATTGTCGGGACAGGGAGAGAATAAACAGGTCCTTGTGGGGCTATATCATGTCCTTATGAGCATATGTTTATGTAGTATTTTTCCTTTCACACAGCCAGTAACATACTAGATATACTACAAGTTTGTGTTTCAAAGACCGTACCTTTGCACCAATTTCTTCTATCTTATAGTTTAGTGTAATGTTGAAAATTGCGTAATGCAATGAACAACAACTCATCTACAACAAACCAGACTTTGATGGATTTGTAAAGGGAACTATTCAATATATATCATATATATATATATAAGTTTATTTTTTTTATTTTTTTTTGGCCTTTTTGAGACCAGGGTCTCCCTGTAGCCCCAGCTGTCCTGGAAGTCACTCTGTAGACCAGGCTGGCCTTGAACTCACAAAGATCTGCCTACCTCTGCCTCCCAAGTGCTAGGATTAAAGACGTGCGCCACCATGCCCGGCTGGGAACTATGTATAATTAACTATATTTAATATAAGTACCCACAGATGGGAACATAGCCACGGAAACGTAATGGTGATGAGTTTATGATTCATGTGAAAAGGTTCTCAAAATGTTTACTTAAGAAATTAGTGAATAAAATTTAAGTGCTTGTTTAGCAAACACTTCATTACTAATCTGTGAGCTTCTTGGAGAAATTCCTGGGAGTAGAGAGCAGAGCTCTCCGTGATCTGAGTTGTAATGGAAAGTCAAGTCTCAGGGTTTAGGTTTTAGATCCTTGAAACCTGAATGGGAATCCATGGAGATAAAAAGATTTGGTTATTTCCAACTTAGAAGTGTGTCTGCATGAGCCAGAGATTCAGGTATGCCTTGAGCGGAAAGTGTTCTTTTGTTGGGGACTCTGCAGCAACGGAGAAGGTGGTTTTAACATGGCAGAGCTTGGCCCATTGTAGACTATTTCCATTGACGATCCCTTTTCACCTGACAAATGTGTTTGTGGCCCTGGGTACATAGTTAGATAAAGTAGGTATACAAAACAAACCGATTTAACTCTTTACTGATAAATCATAAAGAACTTTATTTTAAAACAAGTCTTTGGCATACCTATATTTTTCTTACTATTTATTAAGGATGAAAGGAAGTTTGCATACTAACTGAGATGGGTGCATTTATTTTTATATAAGGAGTTAAATCTTAGCTGAATATTTAATACTACAGGACGGACTGTCCTCAACATTGTTCAGAAGTGATTGATATTTCATTGTGTAACCATTGATTCTGACAATGCCATTTCACATGAATTCGCAGTACAAAATAGAAGAAGTACAATTAGGGACATTTCAGAAATTATTGGAAATCCTGTCCTAATCCTAGGACAAAATTCACTCATTTAACAATTTTTTATGAAACTCAAGTCAGCAACTCAGATATTTAAAAAAAAAATTAAACATTCTAACATAACACATTCCAAAATAGATTAGTTTGCTGCATGCTGAAGAATGATCCTAGGAAACATTAAAAGTCTGTTTTCAATAATTAAGCTATTGTGTTTCTCAAGAGTAGGAAACGTTTTGTAATAAAAACACCACAAGCCATGATGTACAATGGTCTCAACTCTGAGCTGTTCGGACAATATTTGTTTGTGTCGTGTGTGGTATGACGTCAGACACAGTACAGAGTGCAATATTATATGCTCAGAACCAAGGTTGCAGAGAGGTCATGTGATAGAACACGGGTGAGAGCACATAAACACCTTGGGTTCATCATGCATTTGATTAGGAATTAATTTTTGGTCATCGTGTATTCAGAAATGTGTTGCACAACCTCTGCATAACCCAGTTTCAGAAGCTGAGGGTTAGAGGATATAAGCTCTAAGCCACAGGGAGGTCTGCTGGCTGGCCTTCTCCACTCTTTCATAGCCTTCAAAAAGACAACTGGGGAGTACAAAGAAATGAGAAAATAATCTAATTTATTTTTACAAAACCTTGACTTCATTACCAATAGTTTATTTTCTTCAAAGTTATAAAAGTGCAATAGATGCTAAAATAATTTTAATGTCATGCATAGCAGCTAATTAAGGATAATCGTGCTATCCATTTTCATTTCTTACATAGAACCAAACCTAATCTACTTTGCTTATAAGATTCTAAATATATTCATGATTCTGTCCCAAAATATGAAACCAAAGATGTAGTACTGTAACTCCCAGCTCAATGCCACATGAATTTATTGGATGAATTTTGGTTGCTCTACCCCAATAACACTGGGATGGCAAAACAAATACCTTCCCACCCAAAATAAAGAAGACAGGCTTTTGTAGGTTGCAAGTCCTGATCTGGTTTATTTATAAAGCAATAAATATTCAAAGCACAAACATACTGCACTTGTGTAGACAAACTGTACAATGATTGATGAGAGAAGAGGGAGGCAGATTCAGAGGATTCCAAGAAGCATAACACCATCATCCTGAATATAAGGTAGACTAAGAGAGAACCCCTTAGAAGCATTTGCGGTGGACGATGGACGGGCCGGCCTCATCATACTCCTGCTTGCTGATCCACATTTGTTGGAAGGTGGACAGAGAAGCCAGGATGGAGCCTCCAATCCACACAGAATATTTACGCTCAGGAGGAGCAATAATCTGAAGGAAAAAAAAAAAAAAGAGCTTGAAGTGAGTTCTAAAGAACCCAACAACAGAGCATGCAATATTCAAAGAAAAATATCACAGATCAACTGACTATAATACAGGAGATTTTATTCCATAAAGTAATTTGGCCAATCAAGTTTTACCAACTTTCCTCTATTTCATCACTTCTCTACAGTACAGAATAATGTGGGAAAAATCTAAACACTTTGTGAAAAGTAGCTTAAAAGCCAGGGCCTGCATGTATTTAAGTACACTTGTGTCACGCAGTGCCCATGGGGGTCAGAAGAGGTGTTGGATTCCCTGGAACTGGCGTTATGAATGGTTTCTCAGTGGTATTTTCTAGATACCACTGAGTCTAGGAACCAAACCTGGGTCTTCTACTAGAGTAGCCAGTGCTCTTAGCCTCTGAGCCATCTCTCCAGCCTTATGTAAGTATATTTAATTCTCTCTCTCTCTCTCTCTCTCTCTCTCTCTCTTTACTGCTTGAAAGCAGTTCTAAAGTTTCCTATGTTGTAAAATTTGCTAGAAAAGAATCAGGACTAGTACTAGCCAAAATGGCAAGCTTAATAGGAGATGGGAAGCTAAACTATAGGGGAAGTTGAGAAGGGTGTTTGGCTTAAAATATCAAGATCTCCCTTTGCCCTCCCACTCACAAATGCTATTTACCTTAATCTTCATGGTGCTAGGAGCCAGGGCAGTGATTTCCTTTTGCATACGATCAGCAATCCCAGGGTACATGGTAGTACCCCCAGATAAGACATTATTGGCATACAGGTCCTTGCGGATATCGATATCACACTTCATGATGCTGTTGTAAGTAGTTTCATGTATCCCAGCAGATTCCATACCTAGAAACAAGTGGTGGTATTATTTTTAAATAAATCACAGCATATTTAAGCTAGGGTGGAGGGAAGAGAAGAGAATTCCTCTGTGTTTGTGAGCTGTCACCATTTGTGCCTAAAACATATGTTCCCCTATAACATACACTGCTGGGAACAGATGGAACAGGTGTCTCTCAAAAGTGCTGAAAATTTAGTATAGACTGCCAAGAAGCAACAAACAACCGTGTTCAGCACATATTTAGAAGGAGCACATCCCGCCCCTATCAGGAATATGGATATCTTCTTCAAGAAGGATAAGGTATACATTTAAACTAAAATTAATATGCTTTGTTTTGAGATAGGTCTCGTACTGTACCCCTGTTAGTTTGAACTCAAGGCAATCCTTCTGCCTAGCTTCCCGAACACTGGGATTGCAGGTGTGAGCCACCACAACTGATTTACACTTTTAATTCATGGACTAAAATCAGAATTCAGCTTATTATGGCAATCACAATTTATGAAAGATGTTTGGAGACACTTAAGTATCAGTTACTGCTATGAGTAAGGTTGTGGTTGCATTTAATGGTGAGTAACACAGTCCAACCTGTTGGTAATGGAACCTATTGGAATAAATTAGCTCCCTTGAATAACCAGGCGTGTGATATTCAGTTACTATTCAGCTGCATCCTTTACTATAAAGGAAACTCAGCGTGCTACCCTCAGCCATGAGCTCTAGAGCAGGATGAACTTTCTGGGCTTACCTCAAGGGCCCCTCATCCATCTAATTTTAAAAGGCTATTACTCTGGGAGAACCTAAATTTTCCGGAGAATTGGAGCCTCAGTACCAGAACCTGCAACTTACCAATGAAGGAGGGCTGGAAGAGCGTCTCCGGACAGCGGAAGCGCTCGTTGCCAATTGTGATGACCTGGCCATCAGGCAGTTCATAGCTCTTCTCCAGAGAGGAGGAAGAGGCAGCTGTAGCCATCTCATTCTCAAAGTCCAGGGCGACGTAACACAGTTTCTCTTTAATGTCACGAACAATTTCACGTTCAGCTACAGAGAAAAGGGGTTTCACAGTCAAGCTCTGAAGAAAAAAGTCAATTGTGGGGAAGTGGGTAGTTCCACAATGAAGCAAAGGCAGTCATGTCACACACACACACACACACACACACACACACACACACTCACCAGTAGTGACAAAGGAGTAGCCACGCTCGGTGAGGATCTTCATGAGGTAGTCAGTGAGATCCCGACCAGCCAGATCCAGACGCATGATGGCATGGGGCAAGGCATAGCCCTCATAGATGGGGACATTGTGAGTTACACCATCCCCAGAGTCCAGAACAATGCCTGTTAGAGGAAACAGAAGAGAATGAGGTGAAGCCCTGAAGACCACTGCTTCAGCCATGGTGAAATCTGCTTCTGGTCTTGGCTTAGAGAAACAAGCCTGGGCAAAGCTCCAGATAACATCAAATCTCTTATGTGCAAGGAATAAAAATGGTCATAGTGGATGAATACTAAATCTGAAGGCGATGCAGCTCATCCTATTAAATACATGGTAGATAAATTTCCTGAAGACACTTTTAAATGGCCATCCTTCTTACCAGCCATTAACACATTATATAAGCATCCAAGCATGTTTTTCTTTGGGCCAATCTAATTTAGACATGTTTCTCTCTGTTTGGAGTCAGACCCTGTAGGGAATGTGTGTTCTTGAGTATGTTTTCTAAGGGGCTGTGACAGTATAAACATAAACCAGTGCCTGCTACGTATCACATATCTTCAATAAGGAAACAATCTAACTTCAAGTCTTACAGCAAAAGTGCTCTGCAACTAACCTCAGGGAACTATTGTTACTTCTTTCTCTTAACAGATGCCTTGCTAGAGAAGGTGAGAGAGGAGACTCTTCCTTGTCAGGTGAGGAATTGGGTTCACAGCAAGATCAGTGAGTTGAGAACATGACTGCTCAGTGACTGTCCCTAGCCCAAGGATACCTGTGGTTCTGCCAGACGCGTACAGGGACAGCACTGCTTGGATGGCCACATACATGGCAGGGACATTGAAGGTCTCAAACATGATCTGGGTCATCTTCTCACGGTTGGCCTTGGGGTTCAACGGGGCTTCAGTGAGCAGGGTAGGGTGTTCCTCAGGGGCCACTCGGAGTTCATTGTAGAAGGTGTGGTGCCAGATCTTCTCCATGTCATCCCAGTTGGTGATGATTCCGTGCTCAATGGGGTACTTCAAGGTCAGGATACCTCTCTTGCTCTGGGCTTCATCCCCTACATAGGAATCCTTCTGCCCCATACCCACCATGACTCCCTGTAAAATGAAATGATGAGACCATTATGTGCCCCCCATGTCAGGAATACAGTCCAGGCTTCATGAGCTTACATCCATCCCAAGTCAAGGAATGGCTTAAAAATGACCAGAAACAAGAAAAGTAGGATTTGAAAGTTTGGTATGGTGACTCATAGTTGAAATCCAAGCACTTAGAAGGCTGACTCATCAAGAGAACTGCATAAGTTTAAGGCGAGTTTGGGCTATATAGAAAATATTAGGCCATCATGGACTATAACATAAGAACATATTTCAAACCTCACCTCCCAAAGTTAAAGTGTGACCCTAATTTAGCTGAATCATTTAAAAATAAGCACTATGGGGGCTGGAGAGATAGCCTAGTGGTTAAGAGCACCGACTGCTCTTGCAGAGGACCTGGGTTCGATCCCCAGCACCCACATGGCGGCTGAGAACCATCTGTAACTCCAATTCCAGGAGAACTCCAGTTCCAGGGGAATCCCAGACCCTCTTCTGACCTCCGTGGCATTGCACGACACGGGTGCACAGACCTACATGCAGACAGTACATTCATATACATACAAAAATAAATAAAATTTTTAAAAAATTAAAAAAAATAAGCACTATGTTATTCCCACCCAGGGATGTATACTCCTATCATTTCGAATATAACTGGAGAGGAAAGAATTTTGCCGCAGAAATACAGCCTCATCTTGTTTTTGAAATAGTATAATAGTGTCATTAAATTATTAAGCTATGCCAGCAGGAAATAGATGATTATCTTTTGGAGGATATGAAATAAGGATGCCTTGTATTGCCCTTAAGACACCCATCCAGTGAGCATAGGCTAATATGTGACTATCACTCAGATATTCAGATGAATATTCAAAGTGTTCAGACTATCCTTCACTGGCCAACTCGGAGGACTCCAAGCTCTGCTACCTGGCTACCTGGCAGCCTGTCTGGCCAGGCAGGTGTCAAACCCAGAGAGTCTGGCCTTTCTTTTAATAAACAAGGTGGTATGTCACTATCACCATGGCACTTGCTGCCTCTGTCACGTCTGACTTCTAAAAATGCAACACCCAGTCAGGAGATCCATTACAGCTCCCAGGAGCCCTGCAAACTGACTACAAACAAGAAAGAAGAATGCAGACTGCGTCCTGCTTAGTTCAGAGTAGTTACATTACCAGTAGTTACATTATTTTTACAGACCAAAAGGGGTTAGAGGGGAAAGGGATAAAGAAAAACAGGAAGCAAGCCTGGGAGGAGAGAGATGGTGCAGCTGAAAGCTGGCAGGCTGCAAGTGAGAAGCGTGGACCCAATCAACAGGTGTGCCACAGTGGGCACGTCTGGAATTTAGGGCTTGGCAGGGGTATTGCTTGAAGTGGCTTGGATGTGAAATGAACTCACTGCTTTGCTTATGTGACTCCCAAAATTCATTAAGCAGTTGAGTCAAAAGGACAAACTGCTCCATTGAGGGGACAGTAAAGGGGTTCAGAGGGCTGGGGACTGCCCTGGCCGAAGCAGGTCAAGAGGGACAGCGAATGTTACCTGGTGGCGTGGGCGGCCCACGATGGACGGGAAGACTGCCCTGGGAGCATCATCCCCCGCAAAGCCGGCCTTCACCAGCCCAGAGCCGTTGTCACACACCAAAGCAGTGGTCTCCTCATCGTCACACATCTTCGCACAGCTTCTGCTGGGTCTGTAGGCTGAGGAGAAAGGGTGGCCCAGACTCAGTGACTGAATTGGGGAGAAGGTGACAGAGCAAAGTGGGGTTCTGACGTGTAGAGAGGGGGGTGTGCAGAGAGTGGAGATGCGCCTGTAATCTCCCCTATGCTTCTGGCATAAAAAGAAAGGTTGAAAGAAGCCTGGGAGGAAACAGGGTGTGGATTAGAGAAGGGGAGAGGACCCCCCCCCCCACTCCTGGTCAAGACACTTGCTCTTTTACCAAGGAGGTAAAATCCTAAGGGTCCCCGAGCCCAAGACCTTTGCTGGTGGTCTCCAGCCTTGTCTACGCTTTGCCTTTTCAAACAAATTGGAGACCTATTCTCCCATGCTCTCCACACCCCAGGAGGAGGCTAAAGGACAGGAGATCAATGACCCCAAACGCTCTCGGGGTTGCATGAGGCTAGACCTCGTGCTGCAGGGGTTCGAGATCCAAGACAAAACAAGTTAGAAGCGCGCAAAAAATATGCTTTAAAAAAAAATAGAGAAATAAAAACCGAGCAGCGTGGCCAAGCGACCAGAGCACAGGGCCTCGGCTGCGGTGGAGAGCCAGGGGCGGAGCGTGACTGGACTCACCGCGGGGCGGCTGGGCTGGGCTGGGCTTGCTGCTGGCGGCGGCAGGCGCTGGGTGTCAGTCGCAGTCAGCGCTGCTTTATAGCACGCTGATGGACGGGGTCAGTTGGAGCAGCCCAGGACAGGGGTGGGGGGCCGCCGATCTGCCACCTTGCCTTATTTGGTCGCCTGAGCACCGTCTAGGACCGCTGAGGCCATTCTTGGAGCCAAGGGCAGGGGAGAGGACCTGCTGGGGGGCTCCCAGACCATGTAAGGAAGGGGAGGGGGCAGCCAGAGCAATGGCCAAATAGGGAGCTAGGGAGGGACAGGCTGGCAGGGGAGGGGGACAGGAGAAGGCTCAGTGACGCCAACATGCCCCTTCCTCCCTGCTGGGGTGTGGGAAGCTCCCTGACTGTACTGGGGTGTGTTCCCTCTCAGCCCTGCCAGTCTAAGAGACAAAAGGCCACACATGGTAGCCGCAAGGCTTGGCGCCCTGCCCTTGGAGAAGGGTCCTGACAGCTGGGCTGGGAAGGCGCAGAAGAGGCAACTGTGCTGGGAGCCGGAGGAACACGGTCCTGGCTGTCCTCTTAGGCCTGAAGTACCACAAGTGGCACGTTGAGCAGCTAGCTGCGAGAGAGGCCACTTGGGCAGGGCACCTTCTGATTTGTTTAGCCTGAGCTCATGATATGCTCACCTAGGTGAAAAAGTCAAGGTTCGGAACCCAACCCATGTTCGGGTCAGGGCTGACTGGACAAAGGCTGGGAGGGCTTGCTGTGATGGTCTAGCCTAGTCCAGTTCAGAGATCAAGAAGCCCTCATCTTTGCTGTAGTGGGTTTGCTCAAACTCAGACTTCAGTCTTTGGACCAGAAAAAGGGTCCTTTGTTGCCAAAGTGAATAAAAGCACATGTACCCAAAGAAGGTCAGCCAGTTGCTGACAGATAAATGGATGTCTTTTCAATTGGGGGCCAAGAATTCCAGGTAAGACAATAAAAGAAAAAGGAAATCCTCTTGTGGAAAGCGTAGCAACTTAGACTGTGAGAAATAATGAACCCTCCTTCTCAAAGTGCAGACTGTAGACAAGCAGCATCTTCAAACCAGGATGAGTTAGAAATGCAGCGTCCTGACCTGCCCAGAATCAGAATATCCTGCAGCAGGATCGGCATTTGATTAGCATGTATGTTGAAGCCTGCTACTCATGAGTAATGCTGTCTCCTTTGAAGAGAACGGGTTTTGAAGGACCTTGCTACTTTCAAGAAAGAAAGAGATGACTATGCAAGGAGAAGTGGGAGGGGACAGGGAGGCAGGACACAGGTCACTCGTTCGCCCCAGGGTGCCCTGTATTCTTGGTTCCTGACTAGTGCTTGTGCTTTTCCTTCAGTTCACACCAGCTAAAAATAGAAAACTGGGCACTGGCATCCCAGCCTAGAGTGGGCTTGGATTGATATGCTGAGCAGGACTGCTGATTAGATACTTGTGGGGCTAAGGAATGCTGAGCACTCCTCTCTGCACTTCCCAACCATGTTTGGGATGATCTGGGGAAGAAAGCATGGGTCAGCTGGGCTGTAGAGCCAGGGGAGAGACCTGGCTGGGATCAGGTCCTGCTGCACAGTAGGTACTTTACAGTGAGATACCCATAGACTGGATACAAAGAGCAGAACTTCAGAAGCAGAGAAAAGGAGATAGGTCTGGCATTGGGTCCTGACAGCCCTGGCTTCAAACCCTGCCTCTGTTTTTTAACTACACACTACACATTTGGTCTTGCAAGTTAGTTAACTTTTTGACACCCCCCATTTCCACTCCCTGAAAAGGGGTACAACAACTCTTTTCTTTTCTTTTCTTTTCTTTTCTTTTCTTTTCTTTTCTTTTCTTTTCTTTTCTTTTCTTTTTTGTCTTTTTTTTGAGACAGGGTCTCCCTGTAGCCCCAGCTGTCCTGGAACTCACTCTGTAGACAAGGCTGGCCTTGAATTCACAAAGATCCGCCTGCCTCTGCCTCCCGAGTGCTAGGATTAAAGGTGTGCACCACCATGCCCGGCTACAACAACTCTTTTCTTACAGGGGTTATTTTGTGTTGTAAGTGGTAAGTGGTATAAATCATATGTGGATAATATAAGCTGAACTTAACCTATTATGATTTAATAATACTTTTGGAAGCAGCAGTAGCTATTCTGAAGAACTGGGTGACTTTCATGTGTTCCTTGATTTTGTAAGTTCCATTGATTATGATGCAAAATTCAGTGATAAGTGATGCATAGTAGTGGTTTCCCACCCTGGTACTTTTAAGTCAGTCAGTGGAGGACCAGTTTCGTGAGATAATACTCACCCTTAAAACATTTAAAACTATGTTTTACATTCCATTCAATGCATTTTAACTTTAAAATGTTTTGTTAATTATTATAATTATTAGTGTGTGTTTCTCTCTCTCTATCTCAGAGACAGATGTGTATGTGGGCATGTTGGGATGCTGGGGCATGTGTATGGAGGTCAGAGAACAACTCTGTGGAGTTGGTTCTCTCCCTCCAGCTTTACTTAGGTTCCAGGGATCGAACTTGGGTTATTAGGCTTGCACAGCAAATGCTTTTGCCTGATGACCATTTGCGACAGTACTTGATTAACTTCAATACTTGAAGCAAACTATATTTTCACATATATTATGTTCGAAGTGGAAAAATATTTTCTTCTAAGGTTTATGGTGAAAAAATTTCAAAATCTTTGAATTTTTGAAACATGTGGTGCATTATCTGTAGTCATCTACTATGCAAGGGCACACTAGGACTTCTTACTGCTATCTCAGATCAGTGGATGTCTTTTAAATTGGGGACAAAGAATTCCAGGTGAGGACACACTGGAAAGGGAAGTCCTCTTGTGGAGATCATAGCAACTTAGAGGTGAGAATTTGTCAACCCTTTTCCTCCAAGTGCAGACTGTAGACAGTACTCTCTGGTCAGCCTTTCTCCATTCCTGCCCAGACTGCTTTCTCCAGCCTTTAGTAATAACCATTTACTCTCTATTTCTTTGAGATGAGCCTTTTCAGACTCCCCATATGAGGGAGAGCATGTGGGGGCTTTCTTTCTGCATCTGGCTGCTTCACTTAATATAATCATCTCCAGTTCCATCCATGTTGTTGCAAATGACAGAATTTTATTCTTTTTTTTTTTTCTTTTGTTTTTGGTCTTTTTGAGACAGGGTTTCCCTTAACCCCAGCTGTTTCCGAACTCATTTGTATGATCATGATTGCCTTGTGACTCATAGAGGTTTTCCTGCCTCTGCCTCCAAGTGGCTAGGATTAAAGAGGTCGCCCACTCAATGTGGACAGTATCACTCACATCATGTCACACACACGCCAATAGAATTCTTTGTGTCTATCCAGTTGATGATAAACTGGTAGTTCTCTATTTCTCGGGCTAATTGTGTAATAGGTATCCAGCAACTAATAAGTATATTCGAACAATCTCTTTATAACATATGTCTGCTGTTCATGCTTGAAAATATTCCATACTGGAACTTCTGAATCATATGATAATTCTGTGAAAAGAAGTTTCTAACTGAATCTCCTGAATGACTATCTATCCAATTACATTCCAGCCACGTGGGTCAAAGTCCTGTGTCACGTCTTACGTCTTTACCTACACTGGTCTTTTCATTTTTTTTTATTTATTATTAATAATCTATTCTTATTTATATATATATTTTATTATTTAATCTAAAACATTTTGTCACTAGTCATATATCAGTTATTTTCAGTGGACTATTCTAGAATGTTTCTTTGCATCCCCACCCCCGAGCCCGACTCTGCAATACTATGTTGTATCTTTTTCTGAGATCTGGTCCAGATTTTTTTTTTCAGTCTTTGTATTCTCCCATTATTATTGCTACAGTATATAAATATATATATATATAACATATATATATAATATATACGATATAATTATTAACACATACTCATATATTGAAAGTGGATGTAATTTCTTTTTTCTAAAAGATTCAAGGACCTTAATGGATGAGTAGTCTCGTCAAGTGAGTATAGTTCCTCCTTTGCACATTTCGCCAAACAGACCATCTCGCTAACATCAACAACACAAACCCACCACTATAGTCAGTGAGATGATAGGTTGGTGCAGGATTCGAATTCATTATTAAAGAATTTTTTTGAAAAACTTACAGTATTTTAGTATGGCTCGTATATCATTTATACTTGGTCATTTTATTATGCTCTCGTTCATGATGTACTACATCAATAGTATGATATATTGAAGCAAAAAAAGATAACCGGAGATATAAAGTCTGAAATGGCACCATAAAAATGATCCCGGCCATTTGCTGCGAGAGTCCTCCATGGGGTGGGGGAGTATTAAGAAATGCAGCCTAAGGTAGTCCAACAACTGCCATTCTATTATCTGATGAGGCTGAAAATACCCTAGCTGTTTAGTCATAGCAAACTGGTATCTCAGTAGGTCCCATTGGATTGAAGATTTGGAGAGATATGAGTCTTCATCCATATTGGAAGGTTAAAAAGTCTGTGTCTCATTTTGAGAGTGCCAATAATGGTGGCAGCTATTCTTAATGGATGAAGGTGGCCTCAATTTACATTTCTCTAATTACAAGATGCTGAAATTTTAATCGTTTCTAGCCACTGTCTTTTGGATTCTTTCTTTCTCAGACATACATATATTATATAGTATATATTATAATAAATATATAAGATATATACATAGTTTTGAAAATTGGAAATATATTATATATGATTTCCATATTAAACCTATTTTTTATTAAATTCTGCTATTGAGTTATTCTAGCTCCTTATGTATTTGTATAGTAATCCCTTGACAGATGTAGAGTTCTCAATCATTTCCTACCTTTCTTTAGCTTGTCTCTCCACTGTGAATTGCGTCATTTGCTGGGCAGATGCACTTTACTTTGCTATAATCCAATTTAGCCTGCTTGTGCTTTTATTTCTTGGGCTGTCGGAGTCTTGTCCTTAAAGATTTATCCCATTCAATATTTACTGTTGTATTCCTGATCTATTTCCACATTTTAAAGACACTGAACTTTATTTTATGTATTTTAAAGTGTAAGTTAATTAAATCAGCAAGATTCTTTGGTTTTTCATTTAAAACAGATTTCTAGATATTTATTTAATTTGAAAAATTGAATCGAGTGTACAGTTCAATACAGCTAAGTACATTCACAGTGTTAGGCAGTCAATCTTCTAATTTTATTTTATTTATTATTATTATTATTATTATTATTATTATTATTAGTCTTTTTGAGACAGGGTCTCCCCAGCTGTCCTGGAATTCACTCTATAGACCAGGCTGACCTTGAATTCACAAAGATCCACCTGCCTCTGCCTCCCAAGTGCTAGGATTAAAGGCGTGCACCACCACACCCGGCTATTGTTTTTTATGTGTATGAATGCACTGTCTGCACGTAAGTTGGTGCAACCCGGTCGTGCAATGCCGCAGAGGTCAGAAGAGGAACTGGAGCTAAAGACGGTTCCCAATTGTAATTAAGTTGACTTTCAAAGCCAGGAATAGATGTTCCCTGCAGGTAGAGAGAGAACGGTTAGTCTTAGGAAGTTGAGTCTCTTGCCTGAGGTCATAAAGATGAACAAACCAAGTGAGAATTGTGCTGGAGCACCAATTTAAGCCTGTTGCTAAACATCAGTCCCCCTGGACCGCTGCTTCTCGAAGGAATCACTTGCCCCTGGGATGCCTAATAGAAGTTCAAATTCTGGGGTTCCACTGTGGAAAAGTGCATTTTAAGTTACCCAGGTGAGTTTCTTCTTTCCACATAGCCTGGCTGTTCTTCCCCGACCCATGGAGCTTTGTTGGATACAGCCCAAGCTGCTGGTGTTGGCCAGAGTCCAGCTTGGCTGACCTTGCACGTCCCAGTGGGACAGCAAAGCCAGGCGGGTCCCCAGGGCTCTGGTCAACAGACAAGGCCCTTCCCTGCACTGACAGACCGAGAGGGAGACGTGCAGGGCAAGCTGAAGGAACAGAAGGCCGGACAGTTCCCACTGCCCTTGCCTCCAGGGAAGCCTGTTTCATCCACCATCTGCTGAGATCTGCAAGGGAGGGCCCGGCCTCCTCCCCGGCACTAGGGGATTAGCAGTCACTTATGTCAGCTGTTCCTCCATTTGGAGGTGTCACAGTATTTACGGAGAAGCCAGAAACAGACCAAGCCTCACTTAATTCCTCCCCACAGCCCACTCCCACCCCCTTCTGCCCCTCCTGCATTCCAGGTGCTTGTGTGAGGAGCCTGGAGTGGCTCTCTCCAGACCAGATGCTGTGCAGAGCCAGCCTCCCTCAATTCTGCTATTTTATCTCCGTGCATTTGTTCATCCCTACACCCTCTGGCCGGGGCTCAGTTTCAGTTTTCATTAAAAGAAGAAAATGACGAGACTGGGAAAGAAATGCAGGCGCCCACACATCCTGGTGCTAAGAACCCAATACCCAGGCATGCCTAATCTTTCCAGTTTGCAGCCTCATTCAACCACCAAGGAGATTAACCCAGTGGGGAGGGTATTTTGACCCTAAATCGATTCTGTTCTTGACAGATTCCAAGAATCACTGCCCTCTGGCATGATAAAACCAACTGTAAAGAGCCATTTAAAAAGATTCAGGAAGGTGGGGGCTGGGGGATGGCCAGATGGAGGGAACACTGACAGGAGATGCCTCTGGATCCTGGAGTCACGAGGCCTTAATTATCCAAGGGCCAAATTTTCTCTGGTCTGTGTCCTGACAGAAGGCAAAGGAATCAGATAGGATTTCTGGATAGCCTTTCTAATTCCTTAAAAGGAATTTGTCCTTTGAGAAAGAAACACACACACCCTTGCAGGTTCCTACTTGAAAGTGTTCCTCTTAGCTCAAATTTGGCTTGCTCCCCACATTAGCAGTAAGTCTATTTATGGAACTTCAGTTTTTCAAGTGCTACCTGGAGCACTTTTCCTGGAAAGCTCAAACATGGCCATGTCCAACCTGGGTGCTCCAGGGCAGCTATGGGCTGAGAGCTTGTCTGTTTCATTCACCTGTGTGATGCAGAGCCCCTCTGTTCCCTGTCAAAGATGACACTCACCACGTCTCACACAAAATAGTGGCACCAAGAAAGCTAATCACACCTATTATTTATTGAGCACTTCCTGGGGGCTGACTCTATCCTGGGACTTTCTCCTTGTATATGGTCAACTGGGTTAACTTGAGATGAAGACTGCCAGGTACAGGGCTCATTTCACAGACCTGTTTTTTTTTGGGGGGAGGGGTATTGTTCTTTTGTTTTCTTATTCTGTTTAATATTTTTAGGGGGCTGGAGAGATGGCCTAGTGGTTAAGAGCACCGACTACTCTTGCAGAGGACCTGGGTTCGATCCCCAGCACCTACATGGTGGCTGAAAACTGTCTTTAACTCCAGTTCCAGGGAAATCCGACGCCCTCTTCTGACCTCCGTGGCATTGCATGACACGGGTGCACAAACCTACATGCAGATAGTACATTCACATACATAAAAAATAAATAAAATTTTAAAAAGTTATTTAAAAAATATATCTCCCCACTCCTCAAAGACATGAGATACAGCTTTTTTTACTTTTTTTTTTAATTTATTTATTTTTTTATGTGTATGAATGTATTGTCTGCATGTAGGTCTGTGCACCCGTGTCGTGCAATGCCGCGGAGGTCAGAAGAGGGTGTCGGATTCCCCTGGAACTGGAGTTCTCCTGGAATTGGAGTTACAGACGGTTCTTAGCCGCAATGTGGGTGCTGGGGATCGAACCCAGGTCCTCTGCAAGAGTGGTCGGTGCTCTTAACCGCTAGGCCATCCCTCCAGCCCCGCTTTTTTACTTTTTAGCCTTCTAATGTGGACTGAGGACTGCTGAGATACCCAGCTTGTGAACTAAGCAGCTAATGGGAATTCAGCCTCCTCAGAAGATGGACTGCCATTGTTGGATTACCTCAGCAGTATCACGGAGGCCAATGCAGGGCGATCAAGACAGGATGCGTGCTTACTGGACTTCATTTGGGGCACAATATTTAAAGCAGAAGCATGTCAGTAAGGGTTTCCTTCTGCATAAGGTTTTTTGTAGTGTAATGTCTTAATCATAGTCTACCATCAAATATTTTAGGAGTATCTTTAATATTTAGATAGTGTATTAGCAGCATGCAATAATTACATCATAAGTTCTCAAGCAGAGGCAGTCTATTGCAAGGAACTTCTTTGCTGCCAGTTATCATAGGCTGTTTTAAGTTAGAAAACTGAATAGCAGTGCTGAATACTGTAGAAATGCACTTTGTACAGTAATACTTGAGTTGTTGCAATATTAGATTATCCATTTGGTTATTACAGAAAATTCTTAACTGTAATTGATGGTTGTTGCCGTATAGTATATTGCCTGTATTTCTACCTCTAGTAATGGGCTTTATGTGCTAGATTTCAATATTCTTGAGCCTGGGCAAGAGCACAAGCCTTTTTAAAAAGAAACATGGTTTACTTGCACAAAACTGATCAGATTTGAGAGATCGTTAATGCCCTTGAAGTGGTTTTTGTGGGTGTGAAACAAATGGTGAGAATTTGAATTGTTCCCTTATTATAGTATTGAAATTAAGTCTACTTAATTTATCAAGTCATGTTCATTGATATGCCCTGATTTTATATACTTGTATCTATCAATAAACATTGTGATACTTGAAAATAAATAAATAAAATAAGTTTACATTTCAAAAAAAATGCCTCCCTCACCCCACACAATCCCCCCCTTAAAAAATATTTTTAGGAAAAAAAGTATTTTTAGATGTACCACATTTTCTCTATCCACTTGTCAGTCAAGGGGCACTTGGGTTGGTTCCAGCTCTTTGCTATTGTGAAGAGAGCTATAATAAACATGGCTGTGCATGTATCTCTGTGGTAAGATGAGTCTTGTGGGTATATACCCAGGAGTGGTATGACTGGGTCAGGTGGCAAGCTCATTTTGAGTCTTCCAAGGGTTCTCCACACTGCTTTCCATAGTGGCTGTACAAGTTTACATTCCCGTAAGCAGTGGATGAGCCTCTCCAGCACTTGGTATCATTTGTTTTCTTGATCTTAGCCAGTCTTATTGAAAATGTGGTACATCTACACAATGGAGTTCTATGCAGCAGTAAAGAAAGATGACATTATGAACTTTGCAGGTAAATGGATGGAGCTAGAAGATATCATTATAAGTGAAGTAACACAGTCCCAGCATCTGTGGATGCTAGCACCAATTAACCTAGTTGTAAGGCAAACTGAGCAACATTAATGTGCTCTGAAAACAACTGTGCTCTTATATTGTGAATCCCTTAACAGGTTCTAGAACTAAGTTACCATTTATTTTCAGAGTTAGGAAGTTATGGTATATGGATAAAGGAGATGTATGTATATTTTAGAGTAATATAAGATCAAAGGAATGCAGAAAAAACTAGTCTGTCATGACATTATGTTTAACCACAGTATTTATTTTATGGGAGTGCTTCTTAGTATTTCTTATACAAGGCTGCTTGAGCTTTTGTCTAAGCATTTTCTAAAATATTATAAAGTAGTTAGAAGTATCAGGCTGAAAAAAAAAGTATCAGGCTGGTGTAACTTAGCTTTTCTGGATGCTTAATGACCATGCTTAATGTTCATACCAATTCGGCTGAGGGGCTTAAGGGATAATTTTTGTTCCTTGCCCTCATAAGTCAACTAAGTCCCAGGGGACTATGCATGGGGGCATCTCTTAAAATGTCCTGCAAATGTGAGTCTCCAGTCTTCTTGTGCAGGGAGGTCTTGGAGATCCACTAATGGGACTTCAGCCAGTGTCCAGTCAATAAAGAGGAAAGTCTGCTCATGCTTCAAAAAGGGAAGCCTGGTCTACCAAGACCTGACTTTGTCCTCAAGTGGATGGAACTGGTTATTGAAAAGCCAAAGGAGCCAGGGGCTGCCTCTCCCCCAAAAAACCTGAGTGACCCTTAAGAACCAGATCCTCAACTGACCTTGAGAAAGCAAAAACCTTGGTTAATCTGGGCTAACTGTGTGGTCATAAACATCCAAAAGGATAGTATAACCAGAAATAAATAAACAGTAAGGCCTGAGAAATTTTACTTCAGGTATAAAACTTGAGATCTTAGTAAAAAGACAAAAGAGCATAGTTGTTTTGCCTGTCTTATTGGCAAGTGCAGCTACCCTGTGGCTGCCACTGCTTTTGCCATCCTTCAAAGACGTGAGAAGACACAGCTTTTCAACCTTCCAGTATGGACTGAAGACTCTCATGTCTTTCCAAGAATCCTCCAAACCTTCAGTGCCAGATGGGGACTGCAGAGACATCCAACTTGTGGATTGAGCTACTACTGGGGTTTCCACTTCTTCAGAGTATAGACTGCCATTGTTGGACTACCGAGGCTGTATCATGGAGACCAGTACAGGAAGATCAAGACAGGACGTGGTGCTTACTGGACCTCATTTGGAGACCATGGGAAGGGAAAACCCCAGTGTGGAACACAAGGGCAAAACTAATGGTGATTTGGGCTTGCCAAGGAGAAGCCTTCAAACGTGACATCTTTCAGCCTAATTAAAAAAAAATAAGCTAATGATGCTAAAACTTATGATATATGTGGCATGCATATGTGCATATTTTGGAGTGATGCATATTGGAAGGAATAACAACAACAACAACAACAGAAAAGACTGTGTCAAAGAACTGAGTGAAATGGTGAACTTCTGCTCTTAACAGTCAACTTCTGTATCGAGAATTTTGAGAGAGACTGAGAAAAAGATGAAAAATATTTCATGAGCTCTGGTGGGGTGGGGGGGCAGGAAGAGGGCACGGGTCTAGGTTTGATTTGTGATGTAATTTGATTTGTATGAAATGCATAGAGCTTCAATAAAACATTGCCAAAAATATTTTTAAATTTAAAAATTATAATAGATGATTTGAAATTTATAATTAGTGATTGTGTGGGTGGAGTACATGTGCACCAATCATGATGTAAATGTGGAAATCAGGAGAAAATTGTGGGAGTTGGTTCCCTCCTTCTAACATGTGGATTCTAGGGACTGAACTTAAGTCTCAAGGTACCTGTACCCACTGAACCATCTCGATGGCTCACAGACCTGCTTTTGAATTTGATGTCACCAATGTATATTTAGGGACTAGATAAAAAAATGGGTCATTGCCCTTTTTCCTTTTTTTTTCTTTTTTTTTAAATGCCTACCTTTATTTACCTTTTTTTATTATTATTATTTTTACATGAGTACCGTCCTCATGTAGGTTGGTGTACTGGTGTCACGAAATGATACGGAGGTCAGAAGAGGGCGTCAGATTCCCCTGGACCTAGAGTTAAAGACAGTTCTCAGCCGCCATGTGGGTACTGGGAATTGAACCCAGGTCCTCTGAAAGAGCAGTAGGTGCTCCCAACAGCTGAGCCATCTCTCCAGCCCCGCCTTTTTTTCTTGTAAAGATGTTGTCATGGATGACCATCATAGAACATACTCTTCTTTACAAACCTCTTGGGAGAATTTCCTGTCTGACTCTAAAACTAAGAATAATGATGCTTCAACAAACCAGCTTGTTTTGAGTCTGTGTTCCTGAAATCTGCTTGTGTGAACTGACTTTTGACATGATTCCAGGTGACTGTGATCTGGTGCACATATGCATCTGTGAATAGACTTGTGGGAAAAATGAAGGGAATATTTGAGAGTGGAATTGGACTGACCTTTCACAAGTAGTCATGAGTACACAATGACGTGCCTATGTCTGTAGCCTTCTCCCAACACAATGAGAGTATATATTACTTTGTAAAATAACCCAGTGACCATAAGGTAAATAATTTTATTTTCCTCTTTTCACATCTACAAAATAATGTTCCACTATCACATTTTCATATATGGTTGATTTTCCTTTTAATATGGTAAGTATAAAACTGGCAATCTCCTATTTCCCCCATTATGAAAATAATATGTTCTTATTGTGGTGGTAAATTGGGAAACATTTAAAAGAAAAAGTACAAGAAAATGACATGCCTTTGAGAATTGTAAAAACTCTGCCTTATAACTTCCCTGGAATTAAATTAAATGTGACATAAAAGTCATACGATCTTAGCCTTCATATCTAGTTAGAGCTCCCGGGATAAAGAGTCTCCCATTCTGCTAGTTTGTTAAGAATGTCCATTTGTTCTTCAAAGAGAGATGAGCAATGCCGGGAATTTGCATTAAAAGCATTTCTTGGTCCTGCCTTTACAATCTAAATGATCTCTAGTTAACAGCTGAAACCAAAGAACACCAAAGAGGGAGGAGGGTCTGCCCCTGGGATTCTATAAGGGAAACTATGTCTTCCTTACATAGTTTAGAGTACATGGTGCAGCCCAGCTGTTGATATCTTTAAAAATCATAGTCTGAAAACAATGATCTATTACAAACACAGAACTAAGCTGTACAAATATACTACTGAAGACTTTGTCTTCATGTGAGGATTAAGAAAGCAGCTGTTTTTTTTTTTTTTTTTTTTTTTCTTTAGAGCTATTTTGTGATCATTATGCCTACACTCCTCTTGCTTGGATTACAAATAACCAACCCAACTTATCTTCACAGTCTTTACTAACATATTTATTTGCTGAGAGGCAGGCTGGTCTCAAACTTTTGATTCTCTCTGCCTAAGTTTCCTGAGTGCTGGGAGTACAGGTTTGGCACCGTGATGCCTAGCTCAGCCTCTACTTTAATTTCAGAAATTGAGACAGTAAGGCTTTGACTAAAGTCAATGCTTTGTGTTAGCCTTAAGGAAAGAAACAGAGACCGTGCCTTCAAACTAAAAACTGAACAGCCATTTCTGCCCATTAATTGAATATGAATGTCAACAACCCCACAAAAAAGGAGTCCTAGGGTTTGTGATACTTTACAGAGAGGAACCAGCCTATAATGGCTGAGAGAAGAATCAACAATTAAGTCATGATGGAAAATAATCAGAACAACTTTCAACTTGACCCAAAGGGTAGAATATTTATAGTAAAATGTTACCTCGTTAAATACTGCAATAATTAGATGCACAGTGGGTTTCTCTCTCTACACATCATCTTTCTATGCTGCCTGTCTGATGACAGCAGAGCTTATAGCTCTGCTCCTGAAGATACAGAGGGAGGAGACCTGAGCTCAGTCTCTGAGACCAAGTGGTCACTGGTGCTGTCCACACAAGGATCTCATCCCCAAGCTGCTGACCCAAGGTAGTGGGTAGACAAGGAGGGGGAGATGGCAATGGAGCAATGACCTACANGTCCAGCCAGCAGCTGCAGACTCTTGGCTTAAGGAGCACATATGTCACTTCCTCATCCAGAGGGAACATGAGGTGCTAATTCTGCATTTCTGTGCTTCCCTTCACACACCTGGATCCATTAAATATGGTATCAACCACAGGAACCACTGCACAGTGCTGCTTTGTGGCCAGTGTGCAGTGCTTCCTTACCCTGGGAAGGACGTCAAGCAGAGGGTTATTTTCAGTGCTCTGCTCAATCTCACCCAGCACTGGTAATTTCTGATCACACCCTTGTTTCATTAACTGAAAACATGCCATTGTCCCCACAGTCAACTTTGTTATTATAGCTAAAGAAATAATTATATTCACACAATGCAATCTGTATGTCTCTTCACAGGACCACAGCAAGGGGTTATACAACTTACTGATTAAAACAGAAGCTATAAACTGGCAGAAATAATACTGAATAATACTTGCATATATAAATAGGTAGATAAAAGAGAAATGAAAGGGATTTTGCTACCATAACACACCACATAATATTGTTTCACAGACATAAACAAAAAACTCAGTGTTTTACCTATCTGTAGGAATACAGAGGCACCAAAACTCATCAGTGATGCTGAGACTACTGGGTGAAAGTTGATGGAAAATAGTGCCTGTATTTTCTCAGATTATCTCCCTGCAATTCAAACTTAAAAGGAAATGTACTTTAGTGTAGAAAATCTGGCTGACACCATTTTAAACATATGATTAAAGTGATTGATCACCTTTCAACAATCACAAGATAAACTCAACCTATGTGCCTCCTGAGGTGATACACTGAGGATGAAACACCACACATATGACATTCTTACTGTAAATGCACAAGAGGGACACCAGATAGACCATCATTGAGGCAGTATGTTCTCAAAATGTCAGTGTCATGAAAAAGAATGAAGAACTTTTCCAGGGAAAACAGATGAAAGAGGCTGAATAATTGATTACTCATGATCTTTCAATTGATTTGGAATATAGGAAAAGAAAACCAGCTATACAGGGTGCCATTGAGGTGATTGGCAGAATTTGAATATGGATAACATAGTAATGATGTGTATGATCATTGAATTATAATTCTGTTATATTGTGTAGTTGTTCTTAGGGAGTATTTGCTGAAATTCTCATGATACATGTGACTTACTATGGAATGGCTCAGGAGAAGGATGTATATACAGAGAGATTTATTTATAAATAGATACATAGGTGATAGATGGAAGGGTATATGGATATTTGGAAGAAAGGAGGGTAGATGATAGATAAATGTGGAAAAATCATAACCACTGATGAATTTGGGTGAAGATATATGAGTTCTTGGAGTGATTCATCTTACACGTTAAAAAACTACTATTCTTTCAAAATTAGTTAAAAATAAGTATCTCGGGGGATGGAGAGATGGCTCAGTGGTTAAGAGCATATACTGCTCTTCCAGAGGGTCTGAATTCAATTCCAAGCACCCACATTAGGTGGTTAACAATTATCTATAATTCCAGATCCAGAGGATCTAACACCTCTGGCCTCCATGGATTCCAGTATGGTACACATATATATGCACATGATCAAAAGTAAAACAAATCTTTTTTTTTTTAAAGCCATTTTTTATTGAAGCTTTGTGCATTTCATACAAAATTTCAAATCAAATCCAGACATGTGCTCCCCTCCCTGCCCCCCAACCCCACCAGAGCTCATGCATTCTGCCAAACATGTTTTTCATCTTTTCCTCAGTCTCTCTCAAAATTCTCGATGCAGAAGTTTACTGTTTTGAGCAGAACTTCACCGTTTTAGTCAGTTCTTTGACCCAGTCTTGTTTTTGTTGTTGTTATTCCTTCCAATATGCATCACTCCAAAATATGCATATATGCATGCCACATTTATCTTAGGTTTTAGCATCTTCAGCTTATGATTTTTTTCTTTATTTATTAGGCTAAAAGATGCCATGTTTGAAGTCTCTTCCTTGGCAAACCCAAACCACCATCAGTTCTGCCCTTGTGCTCCACACTGGGGTTTTCCTTTCCCATGTTCACCCAATGAGGTCCAGTAAGCACCACATCCTGTCTTGATCTTCCTGTACTGGTCTCCATGATACAGCCTGGGTAGTCCAACAATGGCAGTCTATACTCCATTTCCAGCTGAAGCACAGCTTGGTTACTCCTACAGTGGTCTTGCTTTTCAGATATTTCCAGGCATGCCTCATGAGGCCCCAAACACTTTCAACCATCCTCCCCTCCTCCCCTCGGGTGGCAAAGCAGTTTTAGAATGAGACCACCTTTCCTTCTCTTCCCTTATGGCTTTCCTTCTGTTTTGGAAATTCATGTCCCATGGGGGAAACAGTTATAGGTTCCAAATATTGCAGGGCACTACCCCCCTTCTTTTTCATTCATTCAAACTATCTCAACCCCTCTTTCCCTCTAGTGTTAGCTCATCTTCCCAACTTCTTTTCTGGCTACTTGTAATAGGAACTCCTTAACATGGATACATGATAAGTGGTACCAAATTATCTTTTGTCAGTAAAGTAGGAAAGATAAGGCATCATGAATACCACTCAGCCAACAATAGCGTTTAATCTTTTATTCCTTCACTTCTTAGACTTTTAGTTTCTCTGTCCCCTTTCTGTGTCCCCTTGTCCCTTATCTACTTGAGCAATATTCTCCTTATTCAAATCAAACAAAGTAATAAGTATATGGTTAGCCCCTCTCCCCAACTTCTCTACTGGCCACTACTTTAATTCTCAAACATCCTTGTGAGTGCTGTATACACATTTCCTTCAACATGATAACACTTGATTTCTTGCCTTATCTCATAGCAGGTTTGGCTCAGCAATGACGATGAAACTTAGATGTATGTTCCAAGAACACTATGAAAAAGAGGAAGTGATATTTTGGGGAAGGAGTTTCAGGAATCTGGACTTGCCTTTCAGGAGTCTTTCCTGTGTGAGAGCCTTGTTAGAAGGTTGCACTAGATCCTCTGTGCTGTACCCAGGGACCACTGAGAACAGTGGTCTCAGAACTGTTTATTCCTGAAACTCTGGCTAGAAGGAACCTGGCCAAGAAGGTGATTCTGCACCAACACTGGGTTCCAGACCAAGCTGTTCCCTGGCAGCATAGATGGGGGCCCACTCACTCTGTAGCAATATTTAGCATCCAGGTTACCAGGGCAGATGTAACGCTGCCAGGCTTCTAACTGTGCAGTTCCCCAAGTTCTCAGACACCAGTATCTTCCTTGCTTCTTCCTTTGTCTGAGTACAAGTCTTGTCTCAACTGCTTCTGTGAGTTCCCTTCTTTCCAGAAAATCAATTTGGGCCCAAGTTGTTGAATTTGTTGTGCATTTTTACTTGGTAGGCCTGGCTAACATTACATTTTCAATGAGGAATCTGATGTTCACAGATAATAATTTAGTTATCTTGTTTGCATGTCCTACCTAGAACTTTAATTTAAGTTTACAGATCTCAAAAGTATTTTACTTTAAAGTACAAAGTCATTCTTTCTTTGTTTTTTTTTTTTTGGTTTTTTTGTCAAAGTCATCCTTTAAAATGCTTTTATTTTATTATTTTGTAGAGATTGTGGGTGACTCATCTGTAATTAAGTTAACAATATACAGAGCATGCAGTGCTCTCTCTGTAGCTAAAATCTAACTGCCATATCCCTTCATATCTCTCAGGAAACTGAATGGGTTTCTTTTTGGACATGTGTCATTCTGATTAAAAAAAAAATCATTCGATACTTTTCCTCAGGTGACCTTGGAGCGATTTGGTAGCTGCAAATCCTTCTGTGAGGAGATAAAGATGTTTTCTGGTAGAGATTTTCTTTTTGGCAGTCTACCTTGATATTTTGACACTGACCTTTCTGAGGATGATTTTTTTTTTCCAATGGAGAAAATGAGTCATTAGTGTGAGTAATAAAAGCTTTAGAATACATTTGATCAGGGAGTGGAGGTCCTATGTGTTTGTTTCTTTATGTGAGAGCTTGTGTAGATGTTTCTGACCCAAACATTTTTGACATTCTGTAACCTGAATCGTTGGAAGTGCTGCTTCTGAAAGCAGTGCATTGTGGAGATAGCAAGAATGCCCTATTCAGGTCTGGGGCACCATCTGTGTATCTCTTAAAGTGTGGGCGCCCTGAAAAGCTTTGTCTCCAGAGAAAGCACAGCCTCCCACGCTGCTAACTGTGGGATTATGCGAGGTATTTTTCTCTCATCCCTGGTCATGGCCCTTTGAGAGGCTGATGTGGTAGAGGTAGCTCTGTCTAGTTGCAGAAACCCTGGGAACAATACACACTGCCTGACAAAACATGCAAATCCCAGCTGTCAAAGCCAGAGTTCCAAATTAAAATGGACCAGGGTTCCAAATTAAAATGGACAGGCCCTTCTTCATTTGCATGAAAATAGGTCAAAGTAAACATCTAGAGGCAGGAAGAGGGCTATGTGGCCGCTGGTGAGAACGTTTTTTTTCCACTTTCATCTAGCTTGTCTTCTTTACTACTTTCTGAAGTGAGAAGGGTTGGAACCCATCAGGAGGAAATTCTGAAAGGTAGTCTAGAAACAGCCCCAAGTCTTCTGTGGTCAAGATATTCTTCATTTGCAATGGGAGACTTACAATAATAAATACATCTGGAGCCAATCATATATTATATCCAGACCTCTCAATGGAATACATTTTTTGCTGCCTTAAAATAATATGTGCCTAGGCATAACTGAAATATATTATAATTAATATTTGTTGTCTACTTTAGCTGGACTATGGGAACCTTGGGTTGTTCAAACTTCAGACATAGATACTTGCAAAATGCATCAATTACCTAATTGTATGGCAAACTGAGTTACATCAATGTTATCTGAAAACAACTGTGTTATTATAATGTAGAATCCCTTAAAAATAAACAAATAAAAGAGGAAAAACAAAGAACACCAATTTCTTATTGAAACAGATTGCAGGGCCTTAAACATAAAGACACATATTTGGTGCCTCATTGTTATTAATCTAATTTTAATTTGTTTATGTGAAAATCTATACATATTCTAAGAACATATTTAATAACAGCAATATGGAAACAACAACTGTTAATTCTGGAAACAGAATCTAAACACTCCAAACAAAGATAGCAAGTGACTCTCAGCTTCTACCAGGAAGATCCTTGGCAGAATATATCTGCAAAATTATACAATTGGGCTTTTATATTAAGATGTAAAATAAAATTTCATCTGATTTTGCTGAAAACACCGAGAATGCATGATAAATGCTGTTAGCTCCAGGTCTCTCTCACACCCTGAGTTGGAATCCTTCAGTTAGGTCTGCTCCTGTGCCCTTGAACTGCCCTGTCAATTAGAGCCCTTCACTCCCCGGGCATATGGAGACTGCATTGTTCATGTCTTCTGGACCGTGGCGCAGTGTTTAGCATGGCACTTAGCACACAGCAGGCAAGCCATGCTGCCAATGACCAGCATTTACACACTTCCTGCGCCACTGACAAAACGGGCCCTCGTCCTGTAGCCTCTTTCTGTGCTTCAGGTTCCTTTGGCTACTTCTGTGTCTCAGTCAGCTCTGAATATTACTCCTTAAATATCTGTCAATGGATTTCCTGGTTTATGTAAGCTTATAGAAACAAAGAAAATAATACAAAAAAATCAATGAAGCCAAAAGTTGGTTCTTTGAAATAATAAACAAGATAGATAGACCGCTAGCCCAGTTAACCAAAAGAAAGAAGGAACAACTCCAAATCAATACAATC
>VZQC01003057.1:35952-64659 GCA_009823505.1 Rhizomys pruinosus
CTGTGCTGGATAGCTTTGGTGTCAACTTGACACACCTGGGTTGAGGGAGCCTCGGTTGGGGAATTGGCTCCATTGGATTGGCCTGTGGCCACATCTGTGGTGTATTGTCTTGATTGTTGAGCAGTGACAGTATAAGAAGGCAGGCTGGGCATGAGCCAGAGCGCAAGCCAGTAGAGAGCAAGCCAGTGGAGAGCAAGCCAGTGAACAGCATCCCTCCATGGCCTGTGCTTCAGCTCCTGCCTCCAGGTTCCTGCCCTGAGTTCCTGTCTTGGGTTCCCTAAGTGATGAACTGTGACCCAGGAGAAGTAAGCTGAATAAACCCTTTCCTCCCCAAGTTGGTGTTGGTCAGAGTGTTTTGTCACAGCAATGGAAGACAAACTAGGACACCCCCACTTGACATAACTGTGGGACACATAGTCCTACACTATGAGACAGCCCCACCATAGACATGGCTGTACTCTTCCATCACTACACAGACACAGAGATGACAACCAGGGGTGTGTGACCATGGGGAAGTAGGCTGGGCACCTGGAGGCCACTCAGCTGGTTTTAGAAGAGGACCTTGTCCCAAGAGGTCAAACTGTATAGGAATCCTCATACAGTATACTTACATACATGCAGGCAAAGCACTCATATACAGAAAATAAAAAATAAAATAAAAACAAAGAGTAAGAATTATAACAAGGCATCATGAGTTAGGATTTGGGTGATAGAGAAATGGTTTAGTGGTTAAGAGCATTGATTGCTCTTGCAAAGGACCTGGGTTTGAATCTCAGCACCCACATGGTGGCTAACAACTGTCTGTAACTGCAGACCCAGAGGATGCCCTCTTCTGACCTTGGGGCATCGTACAACATGGATGCATGTATATACATGCAGGCAATACAGTCATACTATAACATAATAATAAATAAAATATTTTTAATGAGTTAGATTTGGGATTAGACATCTTGTCTCTTGGGTCATGATTTTGACTTGTGAGTTATATTTGTGGCAGATTAGGGGGGCCATGTTTGTGGTGTGTGTGTATTCCTGTGTTTGTAGGTATGTGAACATGCATATGGAGCTCAGAGGACAAACTCAGGTGTCATTCCTCAGCTGCCTTCCACCTTTTGTTTGTGACAGGGTGTCTACTGAGACTACCGTTGAGGCTGTCCAGGGAGCTTTAAGGGGTCCACCAGCTCCTACCCCCCAACCGGCTGTTGCCTAGACTATAGGTAGGCCTGGCTTTTATGTGGGTGTGGTGATCCAAACTCAGATATTTATATTTATGAGGCAAAGGCCTTACCAATTTAGTAGTCCCTTCACTGAAAAACACTAATGTTCAGATTTCAAGTAACAGCACGGGCCCCAAAATGTAGAAATAAAAAGGCAAACCCTTGCACACTAGACATATGTGGGTGGTAGAACGCTTGATTATTAGAATGTTCGAAGCTTGGGCTTAATTCCTAGTAACACACACACACACACACACACACACACACACACACACACTCGGTAACTGAAAGGCTGACTGGATGGCTCAGTGGGTAAAGATGGTTGCTGCCCAGCCTGATGATCTGAGTTAGATCCCCAGGACCCACATGGTGGAAGGAAAGAATGAACTCCTTCAAGTTGTCCTCTGACCTCCACATGTGTACTGTGGCATGTTGATGCCTTCCATAAATAAATGAAATAAAAATTTAAAGCAAGTAACTGAAGAGGTCCAAGGTGTGAATGAGTCTAAAGCCACATTCTGAGAGCTCATTCTCCACCACAGGGAGGTACCCAAGCATGTAGAGTTCTCCCGCCACCCTCTGGTTCCTTGGTTACCAGGCAAAACAAAGAGCAAATTCTCCAATCTTAGTTTAGGGAAACTAGAAAGTTTAATCAGGCTTGCCTACAAAGTGATGGGCACAAGATATTACTCACTAACTTAGCAGCAATTCTCCTTTCCCAACATGGCTGCCCAGAGTACTGGCCTGAACTCTGTGTCTTCTGCCTATGGTGAAATGGCAAGCGAACAGCAGCCCTACATGCCCCAGGCTCCCCCCACCCAACATGGTACCAGCTGTTTCCTAAAGTTCTCAGCCTTGTTCTCAGCAAGCATCTTGGGAATGCAAGTGTGCTGGATAGCTTTAGTGTCAAGTTGACACACCTTGGTTGAGGGAGCCTTAATTGAATTGAGGCCAATCCACAGGCCAATCCAATGGAATTGGCTCCATTGGATTGGCCTGTGGCTACATCTGTGGAGTATTGTCTTGATTGTCAGGCAATGTGGGAGGGCCCAGCCCACATGAGTGGTGCCACCCTGGGCAGGTTGCTGTGTACTGTATAAGAAGGCAGGCTGGGCATGAGCCAGGGGAGCAAGCCAGCGAACAGCATTCCTCTGTGGCCTGTGCTTCAGCTCCTGCCTCCAGGTTCCTGCCCTGAGTTCCTGCCTTGGTGATGGCAGGAACTTACATCTCCTGCTCCCCAAGTGATGAACTGTGACCCAGGAGATGTAAGCTGAATAAACCCTTTCCTCCCCAAGTTGGTGTCAGTCAGAGTGTTTTATCACAACAATGGAAGACAAACTAGAACAGCAAGCATGGCGGAATCTTGCTGCCAGGCTCGGCATTGCTCTTAGCCCCTTTCTCTAAGTAAACTAGCCTCCATTTTTGTAGTTTGAAGCTTGTGTGATGATAAGTCTACTTCAAAAGAAAATGTATTTTATGCCATAGCAGCTTAGGTGACTGGGAGTTGAGGTTGTTAAAACTCTAAGAATTTTAACTGAAAATGATACTTCAGGTTTGGGGTTAAGAAACAAAGGTCAAGCCAGGTGTGTTGGTGCACAACTTGGATCCAAGCACTTGGTAGGCAGAGGCAGGTGGATCTCTGTGAGTTCAAGGTCAACCTGGTTTATGTAGCAAGTTCCAGGCCAACTGGAGCTGTAGGGAGACTCTGTCTCAAAAAGCTCCCCCCCCCCCAAAACAAAAAGAATCCAAGTTGAGTCAGGTGCAGTTGCATAAACCATTTTGATACCCCAGCATTCAGGAGGCAGAAGCAGGCGGAGCAGTAGATGTTTGATGCTCATCTAATGTACACAGTGAGTTCAAGGCTAAATGGGGCTAGTAGTGTTAGGTCGGAGGTTCTGGACAAAAGCTAAGATGGCATAGACTGGAGGGAGCTCACTGTTCTTTTCTGGTCAGGAGCCCACATTTACAAAAGCATGGGAAGAATGCAGAAGTAAATAACTGGATGAAGCCAACACCTAGTTCCAGATTCCAAAGAGACCATTGAAAAGACCCACCCTCAGGGCCCTGACCTGGCCTAATTGGCCAGATTCCAATATCCCATTAACACATCACCATCTCTCCCCCTTCCATATAAAAGACCCTTAGCCCACCCTGGATTCGAGTTTTCCCTTGGTCTCTCACCCCAAAGGCCATCAGATTTACCCAAGAGTGCTTTTCCCTCGAATAAAGCCTGCCTTTGTTTACTTTTTAATTCGGACTGATTCAGCCTTTCTCTCAATTGTCAGAAACCTTTTATCTTGGTGGCCCGTATGGGGAGGAGATTGGGACCCCAGCCCCTTGGACTCATAGCCCACGGGATGCTCAGGACACCCCTCTCCTCTCCCCATGCATCCAGGTTCTGACCTGGGGTAAGTCCATTTCCTGTTGGCTCGTTTCTCCTGCCCAGAGTCCCTGTCTGAGAGTTGTTGCAACACCAGGAGAAGCTCTTTTTCTGTTTCTGTTTTGGGAAGAATGGCACAGCTAGCCTCTGCATTGAGGGGCCTTGCTGGATCAGAGACGTCTGTCCCAAGTCCCCTTCATGCCTTCCCACTGCCAGGTCTTAAGGTGCCCTGGGGGAAGCTCCATGGCACCCCATGATCTCCAGGCTTGGAAATGGGCAACTCTGGGTGAAATCCTCAACCCAAACACCACTTGGTTGTCTGCTCAACAACTTTTTTCTAAACTGGCTACATGCAGGCTTTCTGGGATCTGCACTCCTGTGCCTCCCTCCTTCCCTACCTCCCTCTCTGATCTCTCCTTATCTTTTGTTCTTGGCTGTTCCTGCACCTGATTCAAATTGACAAAGCCAACATTCTAATCTGACCATGTGGCATAGACCGGATGAACCCAGTGCCTGTTAGAGATATAGGCAAACTGGTGCTGTGTATGCCAGATCTGTGCTGCTATCCCATGCACCCAACCCACCCACACAAACACTCCTTTTGGTGAGCTTTTGGTGCTGAGAGCTGGGTTCCTGTGATTAAAGACATGGCTTTGTGTTTTCCATTCATTCCATGCTTCATATTCCAGCTGGGCCCCCCCTTGTAGTTTAACTGTGCCTAAACCAAAATATAACTGATCAGTATATTTATGTGATTAAGTCATGTGTCTGTCTAAGCTGTCTGTGTGTTAACTATTCCCCCATGTGTCTGAGATTCGTGTTAGGTGTCTGTCATGTGTCCTGTTCTCTTCTGTGTCAGTTTCTTCAAAAAAAAGTAGCCACTTCAAGTTTCTTTCATTCTATATTGTGCATAAAACCTATTATATATTCAGAAGCCAAAATGTGCCCAGGTTCCTTAAGCTCCTACAGAGCAAGATCTAAACTGGTTATCTGAAGATTTTGTTTGTTATCTTTTAGACTGAATTCACTCTCCAAATTAACTGTTTCAGGGTATTTCTTCAGGTTGTTTTCATTGCTTTCAGACCTCCAAAGACCTGGTTTTTAACCCTTCTGTGCTAGATAGCCTTAGTGTCAACTTGACACACCTGGGTTGAGAGAGCCTCATTTGGGTAACTGGCTCCATTGGATTGGCCTGTGGCCACATCTGTGGAATATTGTCTTGATTGTTGAGCAATGTGGGAAGGCCCAGCCCACTATGGGTGGTGCTGCCCTGGGCAGGTTGTTGTGTATGGTATAAGAGGGCAGGCTGGGCATGGGCCAGGGGAGCAAGCCAGTAAGAAGCATTCCTCCATGGCCTGTGCCTCAGCTCCTGAGTTCCTACCTTGGGCTCCCTGAGTGATGAACTGTGACCTAGGAGATGTGAGCTGAATAAACCCTTTCCTCCCCAAGTTGGCAGTAGTCAGTGTGTTTTGTCACAGCAATTGAAGACAAACTAGAACACCTTCCTATTAAAGGTTTACTCACAGGTGTTTTCTTTTTCTTACTTAAACAAGATGCTTTTGTGTATGTGCCACTGCCCTGGTCTATGCTATGGCCACCACAGGTTTCCCCCAACACTGTATGTTGTATTTCTGCCCTCCTCTCTCACTCTAGTTTCCTGAATACCATTCTCCTGTACCAAATTTCATGCTTTTAGTATTGTCAATTGCTGAAATAGCTTTGTTTTGTACTGTCTTAGTAGGACTGAATGTCTCCTGTCACCCCATTCTTTAGCTTCTTCCTTGATGAAACCATCATTAATTATAATTTCAGTTATGGCTAGCCTTTAGTGCAAATTGGATATATAATTCTGTTTTCCTTCACTTGTTAACAGCATGATAAAGAAACTGCATTGGTTGCATCATCCTTGGAAATGTAAGAAAACTGGTTGGGGCTGCATGCTGTAAATGACATCGCTGTAGATACTATCCCCAGTATAGTACAATGGGTTTGACAGCAAAGTGTGTGACTCTGTTCAGTCTATAATATAGTTATAGCATTTTAAGAATCTATCAGGCCATCGATAGACAATGAATGAATGAAACCATTTTTGTTTGATAGCCATGTATGTGCCTCTGCTCAGTACAACCTTTATTAATTGTCATCACCAGGGCTGGAGAGATGGCCTAGCGGTTAAGAGCGCCGACCGCTCTTACAGAGGACCCGGGTTCGATCCCCAGCACCCACATGGCGGCCGAGAACCGTCTGAAACTCCAGTTCCAGGAGAACTCCAGTTCCAGGGGAATCCGAGACCCTCTTCTGACCTCCGCGGCATTGCACGACACGGGTGCACACACCTGCATGCAGACAGTACATTCATACACATACCGAAATAAAAAAAAAATTGTCATCACCAAAATTAATTATAAAGTGTCTCACTGAAATTAATTATTTTCAATATGTTCATATCCTTATTACAAGGAAATTGTGTTCCACAGCTGGAGATTCTTGGTACTGTGCAAACCGTGGACAGTAAGATTAGGTTTTACTTCTGGGGACCACATGGGACAGTTCAAATGAAATCAATTTTGGTGAGCTTGATTTAAGTCCATTTCCTCTCTGCTGTGGATATGTGAAAATACCCACTCCCTTCTTTTCCTTCTCAAAGCTATAATTCAGAATCTGGGGACAAGTCATTGTTTTCAGCCTCTTTATTATTTTGGGTTTGTTTCCTGGGCTGAACATGGCCCAGTAACACAAGCCAGTAAGCAGCATTCCTTCCTAGGCTGTGCTGCAGTTGCTGCCTCCAGGCTCTGCCATGAGCTTTTACTATTGGTCAGAAGTGTCCTGTCACTGCAATTCAGAATTTATTAAGAATGCTTCAGCTGGGCATGGTGGCGCATGCCTTTAATCCCAGCAATGGGAGGCAGAGGCAGGCAGATCTCTGTGAGTTCAAGGCCAGCCTGGTCTACATAGTGAGTTCAAGGACAGCTGGAGCTACAGGGAAACCCTGTCTCAAAAAGACAAAAAAGAAAAAAAGAATGCTTTAGCCAATGTTCTAAAATACAACTGACCCTCTTGGAGGTTTAACAACTACACTAAATGCTCTAATCTGATTTGGCCTAAGGGATTTAAAGGGATGATCTTTGGGTGCTTGCCCTCTAAGGTCAACTTAAGTCCTAGGGGCCTGCTTAGGCACCTTTCTCCATGCCCAAGCCCTGGTAGCTGCCCTGAAGCCAACGACATTCCTGCAGAGGTACATAAGGGGCTCCATCATGCCCCGTTCTACTGGGGCTCAGCCTAAGTCCTTCCTGCCAGGGGCCTGCTTCAAGTGTGGCAAAGGAGGTCACTGGGCTAAGAAGTGCCCAAACCCCAGGCCACCCAGCATGCCATGCCCTCTCTGCCAGCAACCTGGCCATTGGAAATCTGAGTACCCGGGTGCAGGCTTGTCCTCTGTGCCATGCCACGGAAGTCCGACCCAATTAATCCAGGCACCCCAAACCCCTCCAGCCTCTGAATTCCTTGGCCTGGTAGAGGACTGATGGTGGCAGGACTCAGAGATCCCACTGACCCTCATCGAGCCTAGGCTAATGCTTCAGGTAGGGGGTACATGTCCTCAGGGCCCAAGTGACCCCTGAGGACCAAATCCCCAACTGACCTCCACACCAAAACTAAATTGATTTATCTGAGCTAACTGTGGTTTTAGACACCCAACAGGAAACTATAATCGAAAGAAAAATAAACCTTAATACCTCAGAAATAGGAGAGACCTGCTGTGCCATGCTAGAAAACATCTCAGAAATAGGTGATATCTGCTGTACTATTACTAACCTACCAGAAATACTTAGGACTCATGACCGATGCCTCCCCAGACCTGTTGTCATGGTTATACTGGCTCTCATCCTGAAGCTCTGTGTACCAAAACCTTTTCGCTAAAAAACATTCCAATCCCTCTCCCAGGAGTCCAAGGGACACAGCGACATCCACTTCCTCCAGAAGCTGTCAGCCAGTGACCTCACTTTCCCTTCATTGCACTGGACTCCCTCATGGCTGACAAAGGAGGAACCTGCCTGTTCTTGGGAGAAGAGTGCTGCTATTCTGGCCTGGTGGAGACCTGAACTGAGTCACTGCAAAGGCTGGGAGGTCTCTGACCATGCAACCAGGACACACCTCGACTCTTTCTGGCACCCCCCACACACACATGGTATGGCTAGCCCTCTTCATAGGGCCAGTGGTGATAATCTGTCTCTGAGATCATATCTTACAGGCTCATTCCTCCTGCTAGACCTGTGCCAAGGCCAACCCACAGGGGGCACTCCAGATATGCTAGCCCCTGCATCAGCTTTATGGACACCAACCAGTTGAAGACTGGCAGATTGACTTTACCCACATGCCATCCCACAGAAAACTCTGCTACCTCCTAACTCTAGTTGATATGTTTACAGGGTGGATTGAGGTGTTTCTTACCTCTGGAGAAACTGCGGACATGGTGGCCAAACACTCCTGGAGCATATCACTACCTATTGCTCTAACCGACCTCCATGCTGCCTGCTCTTCCACTGGCCTCAGCCCTTTTGACTTACTTTACTGGTGGCCACCCCACCCCCTTTGATAGAATCTCTCTCTCTCTCTCTCTCTCTCTCTCTCTCTCTCTCTCTCGCACACTCCTCCACTTCATGCAGACAAGTGCCTCCCTGCCTCTACCTCAGTGGAGTCCACAATCACTGACCTGTCCTCTCTCTCACTAGAGGACAGAGTACTCCCTCAAAACTTTGTCTTCTAAGTCTCTTGAGTCTAGGTGCACCAGACTCTACCTACATTGCCATTCTTACTACCCCATCGGCAGCCAAACTACTAGGCCAGCTGCACTAGTACCATTTGTCCAAACTCAAGGGAGCCCCAACCCAGGATGGATGGTCTGTCTAGCAGCTAGGACCTACCACTCTCAGGTTTTCCAGAGATTCTCAAGGATAGGTGTGAATGGTTGGACACGGCAGCCTTCACCATCTGCTCTTCACCTGCACCTCCTTCTTTTTCTGGGTCATGGTTTTCCTCTGCTGCCCCTGCTGACACAGGTGCCAGACTTTGTGACACCCCTGCCCCTGCCTGGTCTCCCTTTGTCTCGTTATTGTCTCAGTCTTCGCCCGACCAGACGAGGCTGTGCCAGGTCCAACATACTGCTGGAGTGTCCATGTTCTGGAGATCTGGATGGATCTAGACCCTGTCCTCCATCCTCCAGAGCCTGAAAAACCTCACCAAGACCATCCAGCAGCAGGAGGAGCCTCTCCAATCTCAACTAGGAGACTCCTCTGGATCTTGGCACCTTGCATCCTCTGCTTCTTGCAGTAATGTATCTAGGAGGTCTCCAGAGTGGTTGTTACACCCCTACATTCCTGTGCCCACAGCCCCACCTATTCCTGACTCCCTCTCCCTTCAACATCTCGGCTCAGCAGAAGTCAGAGCTGAATTGACACCCCATGCCTGAAGAGGTTGTTATGTTAGTTTGGAGGTTTAGGACAAAAGCTTAGATGGTGTAGACTGGATGGTTCCAGCTCTTCTGGTCAGGAGCCCACGTTTGCAAAAGCATGGGAAGAAAGCCTGTGTAAATCACTGGATTAAGCCAACACCTAGTTCTGGATTCCAAAGAGACAACCGAATCTAAGACCCTCCTTCAGGACCCTGACCTGGCCTCATTGGCCAGATTCCAATATCTGATTAACATGTCACCATCTCCCCTCCCCTGCCCTATAAAAGAGCCCTAGCCACCCTGGGTGTGTGTTTTCCCTTGGTCTCTCACCCCAAAGGCCATCGGATTCACCCAAGAGTGCATTTCCCTGGAATAAAGTCTGCCTTTGTTTACTTTTTAATTCGGACTGATTCAGCCTTTCTCCTTTTACATAGGAGTCCCAGTCTCAAAACAAGAGGATTGGAGAAATGGCTCAGATACTAAGTGTATACTGCTCTTGCAGAGGACCTCAGTTCAGTTCACTTCTCTCATGTGGATAAACCCACACATATGTACAGTATTAATTTTTAAAAAATCATCAAACAACAACAGCAAAAACAATGATCAAGAGTCAAGATCTAGGGTAGCTTTGTGGTAAAGCACTTACCCATGATATATGAGCCTTGGGTCTGAACCCAGCACCACAGGACCAACAAATAAAAAGAAAGAAAGGATTACAGATAAATTTGGATTTGTAAATTATTCTAAACTTTCTTTTAAATTACTTCCAATTGTGTATGTACATGTCTTAGAGAGAGAGAGAGAAAAAGAGAGAGGGGAGAGAGAGAGAGAGAGAGAGAGAGAGAGAGAGAGAGAGAGAGAGAGAGGCACATGAGAATGTGGAAGTGAGTGCAGGCATCTGAGGATGCCAGAAGAGCACATTGGACCCAATGGAGTTGAAGTAAAGACGTGGCAAGCTGCCTGACACGGGTGCTAAGAATGAACCTGGGGTTCATTGCAGGAGAAGGACATGCTCTTAGCCGCTGAGCCATCTCTCCAGCCCCCAGTCCCTGATTTTTACTCTGTTGTAATTACACATTATTCTACTTGGAGCTAGTTAGTTCATATAAATATAAATTCTTATTTGATGTTTACCCGCCTTTAATGAACTTTTATGCTAATTGGTACTTGGTTAACTTGATTTCACTTAACGATGACTTGTTGTTGTTAGAGCTCTCCCACACTCGGAGAGTTCATCCAGAAACCCAGGTCTGCTGGATAAAGGGGGGAGGAGGAGCTGCCAGTGGTTTCTTGGAGGTGGCATGACGAGCAGAATGCCAGCTGGCTGTGGGAATGTTTGCCCCACAGCCCAGCCTGGATGTCTATATGCTCGCACAGACCGTTGCCCCTAGGGGGTCGGCTGCGACCCTGTTATGGCTGCATTAATTTCACCTGCCGGGGACTGGCGACGCCCCAAGACAGAAACCTCAGACTGGTGCCTCCTGCAGACTTTTTCCAGTAAAATCCTGCTGGCCACTCAATACTCTTTCCAGAGGTTGGTAGTCTGACAGAAAGACTGTTTTTCCAACCAATTCCTAGCACTCAACACTCAAACACAAACGTGGAAATAACAAATCTGAGAACCTCATCAAGTGGTAATGGAGATTCAATTTATTGTATACAGCCCATCCTTTATATAGACAAGAATGATGTCATCTCTTGGGGCCCACTCCCAGACCCCCTGCATCATGCTCTGTAAATATCATGAGCTTGTCTCACAAGGTGTGTTACGAGTTGATAAAAGCCATTCTCACCTAGGGGCAGGCAGGCAATTTAAGACAATGCCACAGGTGACCTGCCTCTAGCTACAATTTGTATTTTAAATGAGCACATGTACGTTTTCAAAGTAAAGATTTCTTTGTCAATATCCTATTCTCTCAAATTTCTGTACAGCCTGAGCAGAGCCTGAGTTTATTTGTTCTAAACGTGCTTTCCTTCTGCTTTCACAGATACCTTTTAAAAAACAACTTGGGGGGCTGGAGAGATGGCCTAGCGGTTAAAAGAGTGCTGACGCTCTTGCAGAGGACCTGGGTTCGATCCCCAGCACCCACATGGCGGCCGAGAGCTGTCTGAAACTCCAATTCCAGGAGAACTCCAGTTCCAGGGGAATCTGACACCCTCTTCTGACCTCCGCGGCATTGCACGACACGGGTGCACAAACTTGCAGGCACACAGTACATTCATACACATACAGAAATAAATAAAATTAATAAAAAAAAAAACAATTTGGGGGAGGCAGAGATATGGCTCAGCAGTTAAGAACATTGACTGCTCCTGCAGAGGACCAGGTTCAATTCTCAGCACCCACATGGCGGTTAACAACTGTCCTTAACTCCAGTTCCAGAAGAATCTTCTGACATCTGCATGCATTGTAGAACACAGGCACACTTACATACATGCAGGCAATAGACTCATACACATAAAATAAAAATTTAAGCCAGGTGTGGTGGCGCATGCCTTTAGTCCCAGCACTGGGAGGCAGAGGCAGGTGGACCTCTGTGAGTTCAAGACCAGCCTAGTCTACATATTGTGTTCCAGGACAGCTGGAGCTACAGGGAGACCCTGTCTCAAAAAAGACCAAAAAAAATTTTTTAAATATATCTATAAAAATTTGTGTACATACACACATATACACACTTGATGCACCTACACAGTTCACATGTGGAAGTCAGGGTAAAACTAGCAGGGGCTCATTCTTTCCTTCCACTGTGTAAGTCCTAGGGACAGAAATCAGGTTGTCAAGCTTAGAGGCAGGTGCCTTTATCTGCTGAACTATCTCATGTTACGGGTTTTATAAAGAGACCATATTTGGTGGTTTGAATGAGACATGTCCCTCTTGGATTCATGTATTTGAACACCTGGTTCTTGATTGTTGCCGCTGTTTGGAGAGGTTGTGGAACTCTTAGAGATTGGAGCCTTCCCGGAGGAAGTACATCACTAGAGGCAGGCCTTGAGAGCTTACCACCTGGCCCCACTTCCTGCTCTTCCTCTCTGTTTTCTGTGTGTGGACGGAAGTGATCAGTCAACTTCCTGTTCCTGCCACCATGCCTTCCCTGCTTGCTGTCATTCCTTATCTGCAATGATGGATTCTGCCCCTCGAGAACTGAAAGCCAACATAAACCCTTAAGTTGCTTTTTGTCAGCAACAGAAAAAGTACTAATGTTATACCCAAGGGAGAGAATTACAAACCAGCACACGCATAACCAATGACAAGGGAAAGGAGTCCTTTATAGATTAGTGTACAACTGAGAGTGGCTAGTACCTCAGAAAAAAAAAATCTCAGTACTGAAGCTCAGGGATACAGAGTTTATAAAAGGGGAAAAAAATAACCCCAAATGGTTGGGCCGTATGTATGGCAGAGAGACCTAGCAATTATTGTGGGTATACATTGTTTTGATTATACATCCTGGAGTTGTTTTGGTTACACTCTTAGGCCATAGTCAGGGTTATGGGAAGCCCTGACTGAATGTGTTCCTGTGGGAGGGTACAAAAAAGCCAGACCAGATACAAAATGTAGTCAGGGCCAGCCCAGGACAAAATGGAGTTTCTTTAGTTACTTTCATCTTTATTGTATTTGTCCATGGGCAAACACAATAAAGATGAAATGTCTTCTGTTTTGATTCTTGTGAGCCTCTCAGTCTGAATTTCTTGGTTGCTGCTAAATGTCATTGTTGTATAATAGAACTGTGGTTATCTGAAAAATTCTGAATTTCTTTTTTTCTTCCTTTTTTTTTTTAAGACAGGGCCTTGCCTCATGTATCCCAGGGTGGCCCCAAACTAAGTACATAGCTGAGGATGACCTAGAACTTCTGATCCTCCTGCCTCCACATTTGGAATGTGTCTTTAGCTGTGCTCTTCAACTCCAAGGGCATGCAGCTTTGTGCATGCTAGGTAAGCACTGAAGGAAGTGATCCCCATTCCCAGCTCTGGAATTACTAGTTCTCATGTAGAAATAATTAGAAGAGGGGCTGAAGAGATGGCTCAGTAGTTAAGAACACATACTACTCTTGCAGACATTCAGAGTTTGGTTCCCAGTCTCCATATTGGTTGGTAGCAACTGTCTGTAAATCTAGCTCCAGGAAATCCCATCCCCTCTGGCCACCTCAGGTACCTACATTGTGTGCTCAAACCTACACACAGACACACAGTCATGCATGTAATTAAAATAAGATTAAATCTTTTTTAAGAATAGAAGAGCCAGCCAGGAGTGGTAGTGCACACCTTTAAGCCTAGCACTTGGGAGGTAGAGGCAGGAGGATCTCTGTGAGTTCAAGGCCAGTCTGGTCTACAGATTGAGTTCCAAGACAGCTGGAGATACAGGGAGACCCTGTATCAAATAGACCAGAAGAAGAAGAAGAAGAAGAAGAAGAAGAAGAAGAAGAAGAAGAAGAAGAAGAAGAAGAAGACCTGTTCTGATGAAAACGGGTGTGATGTGAACGACCGAGGCAAAGTCGGAGGAGGGGGACTTAGCCCCCCCCCCCACTTAAAGCATTTGCAAGAACTGGAGGTGGTTTGAGGGCATCTAAGGTGCTGCAGATGTGGACTGATGACATTGGGAGACAACAGAGACAACCCAGGTGGGGACTGGTCCTCCCTCCCACTGGACCCAGGTACAGACCTTGGTGGCTGGCCCTGGAAGGCCAGTGGGTGGACTGTGGGTGGCAATTGGTTCTGTAAATGCATCTCTCTGGGTATGTGACTGAGGCTTGCCTCACTTTGACGAGGGGGACTCCAGCTGCACAGCAGCAGAGGTGCTGTGATCTTCCTGCCCACAAGGCCTGAAGTGCCTGGGACCCTCAGGCTTTTTTCCATGGGTCTGAGGGGTTCAGGCAGGCTTGGATATTGCATAGCTCTGGCCACTGGGGGAAATATTTACTGGCTGGGTGAAGGGTGCTGGTCTGTCCAGTGCTAGGCTAGAGGTGAGAGCTTAGGGCCAAACAAGAAGACAACAAAAACCACTGAAGAATATAAGCAAAGCCAGTCTTCAACTCAGGAAAGAAACATCTGAGCTTCACACTAGAATCACAACCAACAAAAGAAACCCAAATGCCAAAAGCACAAGGAAAAAACAATAATATGAAAAACTCAAATGATAAACTTCTGTCAAATACTACTAGTCCTATTGAAGAATCCTGCAGTGAACTAAGGATATAGATCTTAAAAGAACTATTATAAACATGATCAAAGAAATAAAAAAAATTTCAATAATTTGAAATACCTAAAAGAAGATAATGATAAACTGAAGAATGAAATTACGAGAGATACAGAAACTTCAAAAGATAGAAAATTCAAGCTGAAATGGAAAAAGAAGTGTACCACTCCACAAATCACTTAGAAAGGATGGGATAAAGTCTCAATAACAGAATGGATGAAATAGAAAATAGAATATCGGGCTGGAGAGATGGCCTAGCGGTTGAGAGCGCTGACCGCTCTTACAGAGCACCCGGGTTCAATCCCCAGCACCCACATGGCGGCTGAGAACCGTCTGAAACTCCAACTCCAGGAGAACTCCAGTTCCAGGGGAATCCGACACCCTCTTCTGACCTCTGCGGCATTGCACGACAACGGGTGCACAAACCTACATCGGGCAGACACGTCACACAACTAAATAACAAAAAAAAACAAAAAATAAAAATAAAAAAAAAAAAAAAAAAAAAAAAAAAGAAATAGAATATCAAGACTAGAAGACAATATGGAAGAACTGGATCGATCAAGTAAAGATTATGAAAAATTAAAAAAATAAAACACAAAGAATGGAATAACCAGGAACTGAGAGACGCTATGAAAAGACCAACTAGTGATTTGAGAGCTCTCCTGAGCCCAGCGGCAGGAAGAGGGGAAGACACGTAGGAACTGGGTGGCCTTGGCTGAGGAATCTATGCGTCTGCGTACTTGGTCCTGTGCCTTCCTGATTGGTTCATCATTCCCTGTGGTGTGATGGGGTTGGACTGTTATCCACCCAGGCTGGGATTTAAAGGCGTGGTCCTTTGGAGTTGATTAGCATAATAGTGTTGGGCGTGAGGGGAGTTATCCCTCCAGCCGATATTCAAAGAACTGTTGTGGACCTCTTGAGATTTGAGATCTCCTATGGCCCAGCGGCAGGTGCCGCGCGGGCACAGGGCTGAAAGAAGACCCCCCCCCCCCAAGCCAACAATAAATGCAGATCACGTAAAGAAGGCAATCTGAAAGGAGCAAGCAACAAGCACGCCATTCAACAGCAGTGCAAGAGGGCAAAATTATAGGATCATCGTACATTGGGAAATAACCAGGCAAGGAGAAGCCCTAATAATGCAGCCTAGGATCTAAGAAGAAAGACCTCACACTGGGAGAAGAAAATGTAGGCAATATCTTATCCCACGCGCAAAGCTTTTACCCGAATCATCCTATGGATGACTCCTGCAGTGGGATTCCCTCCGGGGATGCCCCAAGACACAGAAATCAGAAACACAAATTGGGAACAATAATACTTAAAGATTTACAAGATCATAAAGAACAATTAAAGAACTAAAGAAAAGAGAATGAGGAACCGAGAGAGAGAGAAATGACAAGCTCTCGGAAGGAAGTAGAAAAACACTGAAAAAGAAATCTCCAATGCGAAAAAGAAAGAAACCCAAACCGCAAACAAATAGCACGCTACAAAAAGAAAGATCGAGAAGCTCCAAAAAAAGAAATACAAACAACTAAAGAAAAATCAGAGAGGAAATGAAAAAAGGAACTCAAACACTCATTCCATAATATCAAGCAGAGAAAAGTGAAATTAGAAAGAACATGCTCTCAGAAGCAAAGAATGCGAAAAGCAGATACACAAAAGAATATCAAGCACCTGGAAGGGAACACAGACAACACGCAACCAACTAAAAACTCTCAATTAAACATAAGGTAAAAGATTAAGATAGGAAAAAATATTAAAAAATGCACACAAACACATGGATACAATAACCCAGGAAGCTGTGGACACTAATGAAAAGATCGAGGAACGTAATTGAATATCCGTATCGAAGGAATAGAGGAAGGAGAAAGAACTCCGCAAGAAGACAAGCTGCTCTATTGATCAGAAGATCATTCTAATGAACACAAGAGAATAAAATAAAGATGAAAAGAACTACTTCCCGAACGCAAAAACTAGAAATGAAAGAGACTAAACTCAATTACCTTGGATAAATTAAACAGAAAAAGAAAAGGCAGAGCAGACAAAAGTATACCAAACAGACACAAGCAAACTAACAAGTCCAATAAGACAATCTCACAGCTGCGGCGACAATTAGAAGCCGCCACAAGTCCCTAATAGTAGAGTTGAGAAAATGCAGTGGATCATAACCCATAAACAAAGACAAAATTCTTAGAGCCACAAAAGAAAAACAACAGTGACCTATAAGGAGAAACATATCAAAATTACAAAACGGACTTCTCCTACACAGCTAAAATCGATGAAAAAAGGCAAGAAGAACCTGAGCAAAGCATTCCCAGTATAGTGTACGGAGGAACAACAAATGGACAAAAATAAATGAAAACTTGTAACCCATAGCTGCGCAAGGCTTAACCAAATAAAACTCTGCCCCGCGAAGAAACAAGAAAGGCTCAAAATAACATACAATTGAAGTGGTATATGCCCAGAGGAGGAAAAAATCTCCATGACATAAAAACAAAACTTGAAGAAACACACATGCATCCGGAAGCAAACGACAACCCCCAAGAATGCGAGAGAAAAATACTTAATGCAAAGGCATCGCAAAGAAAACAGAAGAAAGAGTCAAACCACCAACAAGCCTGCAGTGCAACTAAAGACAAGGAAGCACAATAAATAAAGCACATAATGGCAGAAGTCACGAGAAACCCTAAAATCAAAACCGCAGATAAATTAAAGTATAATAGAAGATAGCAAAAGGAAGCCACAAAAACCTATCAGTCATAAACCTTAAATATTAATTATTAATTGAGATGACTAAAATTCGCCAAATCAAAAGACATATGCAACTTGGGGAGCTTCTGAGATGTATGAGCGAAAATGAGGAATGCATATTTCGATTAATGGCTGTCCTGTGAGAGAAAACATAATATCGTTAACTAACTTCAAACGGAACAGGAGACAACAGAACCTTAAGTTGAAGGAATGGAAAAAAAATATTCCAAAGCAAATGGTACCTACCAAAAAATATAAAGCAGGTGTTGCTAATTTTAATATCAGAAAAATAGACCTTCAAAAGTAAAAAGAAATCAGAAGAGACAAAGAAGGCATTACATTTTCATCAAATGAACAATCCAATCTCTAATATATCCATATTTTCACAGCATTTATTAGAACTATAATATGCCCCAAAACTCTGGCCTGCAAACCACTTTAATGAGAAGAACAAAATCTCCAGGACCAACAAGTTACAGACATAACGCCCAGCAGCACACATCAGTTATCAAGTGGGAATTCTCAATACCGAACTCCACTCGAGTCCTTTGGATTAGCTCAAGCCAGAAGAACATAAAATAAACAGAGAGACATCCTGAAAGCTGCAACGATATGAACATATAACACAAATGGCCACCTCATAGACGCCTAAACCAGAGAATGAATCATTTAACCATCCTTAATAACCGGTGGGAGAGAATACACACTTATTCTACTCACAGCACCCCACCACGGAACATTCCTCCACAAAATCGAAGCCACGACATACTGGGAACACAGAAGAAACCTCTACGTACCAAGTAAAACAAAAAACAGAATTGAAAAAAATAAATTTCAAAAGCGATCCATGTCAGACCTACAGTGCAATGAATTAGCATCAAACACTATGCAAACACCAGAGTGTACATAAGACCCTGCCCGCGCATAGCCTATCAAGAAACACATGGACTGTATCTTAAACCAAGCGTACAATCTTTCGAATAATGAAGGGATCAAGGAAGAGATAAAGAAAGAATAAAAACATTCCTGGAACTGAATGATAATGAACAATAGGCACTAGACAACACCAGACATAGAAGCTTCTTAAATGGGATACCTACAAAATACGAGTGCGTAAGATGTCGGAATTTATCATAGCCTGGGTGGAACCTACGAGTTAGAAAAAGCACTCAGAAAGAGTCACAAGGTGAGTGGATCGTACTACACACAGTTACAACGAGAAAGCACTGATGAAGAGGCACACCAGATGAACCCTCAAGAGACGGGCATACAGACAGGAAGGAAATAACAAAAATCAGAGGCAAGAAAGTCACAAAATGAAAATGAAACAAGGAAAACAAATAACATCAAACAAATCAAAAATGAACGCCCAGAAGTTGGTTCTTTTGAAAGAATAAACAAGATAGACAGAGACCTCAAAAATAGCAAAAAGTAATACTCATAAAGAAAGAATGGGGGAAACACAAATCTCTCAAAAATACAATTTACAGTCTGATGAATGAAAAGAGGAAATATTCATTGCAAACTGGACAAGGGAAAGAGGACAAATGGAGAAATTATCACTGGGTAATATTAACACAAGAAACACTATAATTACTATACAAGTATTGAAAATCTAGAAGAATGGATGAATATCAGAAATCATGGGAATCACCAAAAGCTTGGGCCAAGAGGAGACAGCAGAAGTCTTAAACAGACCCATAAACATATGAAGAAATAGAGGAATGTAGTAAAAGAAGCCTCCCAACTAAAAAAAAGCCGCGGTCCAGATGGTTTCTACACCAGCAGCTATATTACTATATAAAGCATTTCAAAAAGACCTAACACCAAATTATTTCTGAATACTGTTTCAAGAAGTATTCACAAATCAGATGAGGAACGTCTCAAACGCAATTCACTTCCTAATGATGCCAAACAAGCAACATACACTTCTAATTACCAGCGATAAAAAACCTTGGCAAAGACAGAAACTAAAAAAAAGGAAGATATTAAATAGAACCCATCTCCTCCCCTCAATGAACAACAGAACACAAAATTCTAAAACAAGAATACTGGTCAAATCGCATAACAAGACCCACATCACAGAGAAGATACGATAGAGATCAACCATTCACTGACCAATAGTTGGATTCATAACCCCCAGGGATGCAGGAGTGGTTCAACATACGAAAATCAAATAGAACAGTAGCAAAATCAAACAGCATCAAACGCTGAAAATCACACTAAGACAAAAAACCATCAACGCATACAATACTATCGCAATTGATGCTGAAAAAAGCCTTCGACAAAAACCAGCATTCCCATTCATGTTTAAAGTCATTGAAGGAATTGGATTGGAGGGAAACCATCAATTCCAATGCCAAAATGTAATCAAATGCGCATACTACAGGGAAAACTCCGCCATCATCATCCTTAAATGGAAAAATGTACCGGAAACATTTCCTGCGCATTAACTAATAGGATAGGTTAAACATAAGCCCGCACACGAAGCTGCCCCCTATCCAACTCCTAACTCCTCTTCCCAATATAAAGTAATGGAGCTTGAAACACTTGCTAAGGACAATAACCAAGGCAAGAAAAGGATATAAAAGGAGTACTAATTGGAAAGAGCAGGAGAAGTAACCAATCAAACTAAATCTCTTACTTCTGCTGAATGGATAAGTCAATTGTTTTATACACTAATAAGATGAGATAGCAAAAAATACGTCACCAAAAACCAGAAAACTCCCTAGAAACGATTAACAGCTACAGAAAAGTGGCAGGATACAAAAAAATAAACCGTTTATCTAGAAAAACTCAATTGACCTTTATTCTTTAAATCATAAAAAAACACAGATTAGGAACAAAACAATAGAGAAGGCACATGGAGGAAAAGAAAACTTCAAAAGAGACCTTACTACCCCCACATTTCACAATATAATGCCTCAAATCTAACAATAAGATACCTGAATAGCGAACCATACTACCCAACCATAACCTAAAACGACAAACATTAAATGACCTCTAAGCAATAAACACACAACAATTTTTAAAACCACTATATAAAAGAAAAGAGAAAAACTATAAGTACCGAATGAAGCCACTCGAGAAGATGAGAGAAAACCCTCCCCACGCTCTATCGGATTGGAAAATTAACAAAATGTTAAAAAAAAATGTCCATAGTATTGACACCAAAACTCTTGTATTAACTTTGATTATACGCTACATCTCAACCCAATCAAATAATCAACCCAAGCCAAAAGAGAATTCAATCAACCTAGCTTTGGAGCAAAAAAAGTTCTTTAGATTACAATATATCTATGGGACACAATGACCAATAAGACAAACAAAAGATACTCCGAATAAGCCAAACTCAAACTACCTGAGTGAAAAGAGCACACAGGACGGATCTCTATACCAGATTTTTAAACTATACTACAGGGCTAGTAGTCCATAAAAACAGCCTGGTACTACAGGCAACATAAAAACAGAGCCTGTTGAGCTTCCACAAATGAACAAAAAATGCGAATTAGATTCTCTATAATACTTGTAGCACTATTAAACAATTGATCGAAATACCATCTCATATTTGACAAAGGGGTGCCAAGGAAACCACAAATGGGAGAAAAGAACCAGCACAAGCGGTACAGGTCTAAATGGTGTTTGTGCCACAGTTCCAAAACTGGAATCTACCAAAGCTCTTGTAGTAAAAATGAGAATGATAATCTTAAATCCCTTAACCTCTAACCACCTGTACCACAATAGACATCAACTCGGCACGAATCGGAAGAATGGATTAACTCAAAAAGAAGCCACCAACGTGAAATCACACACCCAACTCTGAATCGGATGATCAGAAAGAAAACGTTGGATCAGAAATACAAGTAGCGATAGGTGTTCAATAGGAAAAGACTTCGTAATTCAGACAGCAGCTGCAAAGAATTAAGGTCGACAATTGACAAATGGGACCTCATCAAACTCAAAAAGCTTCTGTTATCATCCAAAAGAACAATAATTACAAGAGGGAAGTGAAAGCAGAATAGTCCCAACAGAGTGGGAGGCAAAACCTATACACTGACAAAGATAGCACCTAACATTCTTGACAAAGCATTGACAATGAGAGATTTTCCTAAGAATAATATAAAGCTAGCTGAGTCAAACAAAGCGAAAGAAATAACAAAACGACGCCGCTCAAAAGATGGAGGCAAGAACTGAACAGAGACTTCAATCTAAGCGATGAGAGAATACTTTTATGAAGATTGTCATGAGAAAACACCAACGTCAATCGACACCTTGGCTCGAAGCATCGACTGAAAATTCATTAAGGAAGAGTGAGCAAATACAACCGCTGAGATTTGAGGAGTAGTCATCATTAAACTTCAGTAAGGACTGAGGCTGGCTAGATCAAGAAAGCAAATGATAACAAGTGCTTGAGAGTTTGTGGGGAAAGGGCAACACTCCTCCACTGCTGGTAGGGTTCAAAATGTAAACTTCGTGCCAGCTCAACTATGGAAAGGCAGTGGTGGAGAACCCTTATTGGAAATGAACATTGGAAATGGAAACTTGCCATCCACCCACAGCCACTCAATTCACGACCTACAGACCATGAAGCCACTGAATGGAGAAACCAACTACTAGACAGCTTGGGCATATGTACCTCACCCACGATCAAGACTTACGCCACCAACGCAGAGATACATGCAGGCCATGTTTATTTCAGCTCGTCTCTTCACAATAGGCAAAGGCTGGAACCAACCTAAATGCCCCTCAACTGACGAGTTGATAGAGAAAATGTGGTACATCTACACAATGGAGTTCTATGCAGGCAGTAAAGAAAGATGACATCATAGAGCTTTGCAGGAAAATGGCTGGAAGCTAGAGGACATCATGCTGGTGAAGTAACACAGTCCCAGAAAAACAAACGACGAATGGTATCCCTCATCTGTGGATGCTAGTGCCAATTACCCAGTTGTAATTATTTTCTTGTGTAGGGCCCCTTGAGCTTCTGTAGCAAAGCAGTTGGACATAATACATTTTGGAAACAACAACAACAACAACAAAAAGAAAATACTGCATCAAAGAACTGAGTGAAACAGTGAATATTCTTGCCTTCAAAACAGTCAACGTCCCCATCGGAAAATATTGAGAAAGACTAAGAGATCGAAAGCATGTTTGGCAGAATGCCATGAGCATCTGACGGGGTGGGGGAATGACGTGGGAACACGGGTCTAGATTTGAAATAAATAATAAATATAAAATTTTAATAAAAAAAAAGAAAAAATTGCAGTTAAAAAAAAAAAAAAAAAAAAGAAAAGACCAAACTAATGGCCTCATAGTGTTTAGAAGAGGTAGAAGATTCACAGGATTAGTGTTGCTCAGGTTTTCAAAGAATTGTAGAGGAATATTTTCCCAAAATGAAAGAGAAACGGTGCCTGTGTGGAACTCTAGGTTCTGAGACCTGGACCACCACTCTGATGTAGGACATGGACAACCAACTCAAAGAAAGCTGACAAAGTTTTATTTCTGAATCTTAAGCCTTTATATCTCTCACAGGCTTGCAGAGGTTTTCCAAGGCAATTACAGAAAGCTACACACTGTGTACATGCTAGAATGCAAGGAAGCTTCAGGAGAGGAACAGAATTCAAGGTTCAGACAGGCCTAGCTGTAAATGTAAACAGGGAACACAGTGACATTGGGTTTCAGCAATATGTCTAACACTTTCTGTGTTTACATTCTAAGTATAAACAATCAAGGGCAGAGTCTTAGCTTCTGCACCAAGCCCAAGCATTCAAACACAATCATACCAAGTTGGCCCTCCACCAACTCTTTAGGTTTCTTTCAAGCCTTTGACATTCATCCAGCCAGAGAATTCATAACTCCACAATTCCCCGTTTCTTGTTAAGACCAACAGCAAGAGCTATAAATTTCTCATGGGTTCCTGAAGAGTGTCACCAGGCCCATTGGAATCCTATGTAAAATAAAAGAATTGAGCAAAGTCCTATTATAAAAGCGAGTAATGAAGCCCCAGAAAACCAATGGTACTGGGCTTAATTTAGACAGGGTAGATGACAGAGCATCATAAAAATCTGAGGAAAACATTTCAGGGGGAGTATGAGCACAATGTCTGTTTTGTCTTTTTGATAACTCTGAAATATCTAAGAAGAAATTATGCCAGAGGTCTAGAAGATGATTCTTCACCTTTTTCCAAGGGTGTTTAGTAGAGTTATAGAGGGTATTAATTAAACAAAAGGTAGAAAAGTTTCAATGGCAATGTAAGTTTAACTGTTGAGAATTGATCAACATTATCTCCTAACCAGATAATAGTATATGAAGTTTAGAAATATTGGGCAGACAAAAATCTGTCATTGCTGAGCCCAAAGTGAGTGTGACTGGTTCTTGCCATCTGTAATGAAATTATGATTTTGTATAGAGTTATGTAGGGTGATGCCTGAAACTTTTCCTATTGTGATAATTGTTATAAACCCAAAAATGTCTGTTATGATCCAATCAATGAAAGTTTTGTCTCTAAGCAGAAAGGTAAAAAAAGTAATTTATGCAGTAACAAAGAGTCTGTCCAAGGTTCTGGTAAAGGAACAGGTAACCATAATCTTAACCTCTGAGGTAGTAACACAAAACTGTTAGAGGATGAACTGAAAGGAATAGTGTGATTGAACATGAATATAAAGAACAATCTATTATAAGACAATATTTTTAGTGAATCATTTAAAAAGTAAAAAATTCTCANTGAATTCTTTCAGTTTTTTATTCACGCGAAGGTATTTCTCTCTCCTTCCACTATATTGACATTTCTGTGCTGGGTATAGTAACCTGGGCTGGTAATCATAGTCCCTTACACGGAATGCTTGTTCAGGTTCTTCTTGCTTTCATATGTTTGCTGTGAGAAGTCAGTTGTAATTTGATAGGTTTCTCCTTATAGGTCACTTGTTGTTTTTCTCTTGTGGCTTTAGTATTTTTCTTTGTTTGAACATCTGTGTTTTTACTTTGATATGGTGTGGAGAGATTCTTTCTGATCTTGTCTGTTTGGGTTCTATGTGCTTCTTGTTTTGGTATTGGTTTGTCTTTTTAGTTGGGAGAAATTTTAATCTATGATTCTGTTGAAGATCTGATCAATACCATTCTCTTGGGATTCTTCTCCTCCTTCTATTTCTATGATGTGGGGTTGATTATTTCTGTGTCCCACAGTCCTGGTTTCTTCCATTTTGTGTTTTTTTTAAAATTTTATATACTTCCTTGAGTTTTTAGTGTCTTTGTGTTAGTCTCAGGTTGATATTCTTTGTTTGCTTCCTCCATATGCTTCTGAGGCTTTTCATTCCTTTCCTGCAGTGGATGAGTGTGTGATATTTCTTTTCTTTCCTCTTTTGTTTCTTGTAGTTTCTATTTCTTTTAGGCTTCTGATGATCGTTTCTTGTAGCTCTTTGGTTCTGGTGGTTCTTCTTTCAGCAGGATCTTTTCAGTGGTTTCTACTCGCTTCCGAGTTGCATTCTCTCTCTCTCGTCCTTCTCTTTTCTCTATTCTGCATTTGTTCTTTATAGATCTATGTAGTCTTACTAAGTTTTCCCAATTGTGTTTCTGATGTCTGTGTCTGGGGCATCCCCAGGAGGGATCCCAACTGCAGGAGTCTTCCATAGAGGTTAGTAAGCTTGGCATGGGATATATCCTGCCCCTTTCCCAGTGTAGTCTCTTCTTTGTGATCTGGCCCCTGGCATATGGGCTCTCCTTTCCTGTATTCCAATGTGAGTCCTAAATGCCTCTTCACTGTGTTGAAGGCTTGCTTTGCTTGCCTCCTTCAGATGCCTCTTCATAATCCCAGTTGGCGGGGGGGTGGGGCTCTTCAGCCTGCACCCCCGTACCTTCTGCTGGCCTCAGGAGATCTCAGATCCTTTTTGGCTTTTCAATAATCAGTTCCATCTACTTGAGGACAAAGTCAGGTCTTGCTAGACCAGGCTTCTCTTTTTGAAGCATGAGCAGACTTTCCTCTTTACAGACTGGACACTGGCTGAGTCCCATTAATGGATCTCCAAGACCTCCCTGCACAGGAAGACTGGTGACTCCCATTTGCAGGACATTTCAAAAGATGCCCCTGGGACTTAGTTGATCTCTGAGGGCAAGGAACAAAGTTAACCCTTAAGACCCTTGGCCAAATTATTACTAGCATTAAATATAGTGGTCAAGCATCCAGAATGGCTGTTACACCAGCCTGATACTTTTAACTACTGTACAATATTTTAGAAATTCTTGGGCAAATGCTCAAGCAGCCTTGTATAAGAAATATTAAGAAGCACTCCCATAAAATAAATACTGTGGTTAGACATAATGTCATAACAAATAATTTTTTTTCCACGTTTCTTTGATATATTACTCTAAAATATGCATACATACCCTCCATCCACATACCAAAATTTCCCAACTCTGAAAAATAAATGGTAGCTTAGTTCTAGAACCTGTTAAGTGATTCACAATATAATGGCACAGTTGTTTTCAAATCATGAGGAATATAATATTAATGTTGTTCAGTTTGCTTTACAACTAGGTAATTGATGCTAGCATCCACAGATGAGGGATACAATTCTTCATATGTTTTTCTGGGACTGTGTTACTTCACTTAACATAATATCTTCTAGTTCCATCCATTTACCTGCAAAGTTCATGATGTCATCTTTTTTCCCACTGCACAGAACTGCATTGTGTAGATGTACCACATTTTCTCTATCCACTCATCAGTTGAGGGGTACTTGGGGTGGTTCCAGCTCTTCACTATTGTGGACAGAGCTGTAATAAACATGGCTGTTCTTGTATCTCTGTGGTAAGATGAATCTTGTGGGTATATACCCAGGAGTGGTATGACAGGGTCAGGTGTCAAGCTCATTTTGAGTCTTCTAAGAGTTCTCCACATTGGTTTCCATAGTGGCTGTATGAGTTTACATTCCCACCCAGCAGTGGATGAGTGTTCCCCTTTAATCCATAACTTCTCCAGCACTTGGTATCATTTGGTTTCTTGATTCTAGTTGTGTGGAATTCTATTTTCTGAGAACTGGACCACTACTCTGATGTAGAACACAGACAACCAACTCAAAAAAAGGCTGACAAAGTTTTATTTTTGAATGTTAAGCTTTTATATCTCTCACAGATTTCAGAGGTTACCCCAGGACAATTACAGAAAGCTAAACAATGGATATGTGGTAGATGTAACGAAGGCTTTAGGAGCAAAGCAGAATCCAGGGTTCAGTAAGCCTAGTCATAAATGTAAACGGGGAAAATAGTGACATTGGGTTACAGCAATAATATGTCTAAGGATCCCGTGGTTACATTCCAAGTATAAACATTTAGGGCATAGTCTTAGCCAAACTCTTCAGGCTTTTACCAAGCCCAAGCATTCAAGCACAATCATACCAAACTGGCCCTCTGCCAACTCTTTAGGCTTCTTTCAAGCCATTGGCATTCATACAGCAAGAGAATTTTCAACTCCACAGTTTCCTTTTTCTTGTTAAGACCAACAGCAAGAGCTATACATTTCTCATGGGTTCCTGAAGATTGCCACCAGGCCTATTGGAAAATCCTATGCAAAATAAAAGAATTGAGCAAATTCCAATTATAAAAGTAATGAAGCCCTAGAAAACCAATATACTGAATTTAATTTAGACAGGATAGATGACAGAGCATCATAAAAATCTGAGGAAAACAGTTTAGGGGGAGTATGAGTAAATATCTGTTCTATGTCTTTTTGTAACTCTGAAATATCTAAGGAGAAATTATGCTGGAGGTCTAGAAGGTGATTCTTCACCTTTGTCCAAGGTTGTTTAGTAGAGTTATGTAGGGCATTAGTTAAACAAAAGGTAGAAAAGTTTCAATGGCAATGTAATTTTAACTGTTGACACAACTGATCAACATTATCTCCTAACCAGATAATAGTATCTGGAAGTTTAGAAATTTGGGCAGCAAATCTGTCCTTGCTGAGCCCAAAGTGAGTGTGACTGGTTGTGCCATATGTTAATGAAATCGTGCTTTTGTGTAGAGTTATGTAGGGCCATGCCTGAAATTATTCCTACTGTGATAATTGCTATAAGCCAAATAATGTCTGCTATGATCCAATCAATGAAACGTTCTGCTCTATGGAAAGGTAAAAAAAATGTAATTCATGCATTAACAATGAGTCTGTCCAAGGTTCTGGTAAATGAACAGGTAACCATAATTCTAACCTCTGACATAGTAACAAAATACTGTCAGAAGATGAATTAAAAAGAATAGTGTGATTGATACATGGATATAAAGAACAATCTGTACAAGATAACATTTTCCATGAATCATTTAAATAAAATTTACAATAGCTATTAAGAAAGGTTTAACACAGGAACGTACATATCCAGAGAAAGTATAAATTATGGTATAATTCTGAGGTATTATAACAGCTGTTTAGTCAATAGTTCTTATGAATTTGTGTAAAACATCAGGAATATTCCAAATATGCCAATGTTTAGGAATTAGATGGAAATAGAACCATTCGAGGACGGGGAGATGACAAACCTCCATTTATCTATGAAAACCACATCTGTGTCTCTCCACAAGCTGGAAGTTGTGTGATTAAAATAAGTTCTGTTAAAAGTATGCTGGGTGTGGTGGCGCATGCCTTTAATCCCTGCACTCAGGAGGCAGAGGCAGGCAGATATTTGTGAGTTCAAGGCCAGCCTGGTCTACAGTGTGAGTTCCAGGACAGCTGGGGCTACAGGGAAACCCTGTCTCAAAAAGATCAAAAAATTAATATCTGAAGAATTATTACAAGAGAATGTATTACAACTATTATAGTACCCATGTGGTCCCCAGTCAATAAAGGTGTAATTATCTAATGTAGCTATCTTGCCAAATGAGCGTTGATCATAAATCCACAAAGGTATCAGGTCCTAGTGGTGATGAGTCGAGGATACTGCTTCATATTGTTCCTCGGGTGGTAAAATGTCACGCGCTGTAGTCTCGCCGGCAAGAACTTCATGTGGACAACAGGATTCTTCTGTGGTAATATTTATTGTGCACAGCTCTTTTGTGAGAAGGACCCCGAAATGGGGCAGAAGCACTGCTTAAATAGCAGTCTAGAGGGTTCATGTATGCTCTGGATAGGTGCACTGTCTGATGCCTCATTAGCATGCCCAAGGCGCGGGCCCAGAGAGTAGTAGTCATGCGCAGTTTGTCTAATGCAAAGGCAACAGCGGGAAATGGCTTGTAGTGACTCAGGAAGTCGACGCCATCTTTAAGGTGTGGTCGCGAGCGACACAGCACACTCGTGCAGGCTACCAACAGTTCCCCCTTATCTATTATATGGCTGGGAGAATGTCTGTCTTAGGTTGCCACTGTAGAGATATTCCTTACCCATCATGGGGACAGCAAACAGCTTATTAATTGGTGATTTCTCGCGGCGTCCCATGAGCCCAACCAACAGAGTTTCGTAGCATCCCACGAGCCTCTGCTAGTACAGGTGCCGGTTTGCTCCCTGTCTTAGGTTGGTAATACTTGCAGTAGGCTTTACCCGTCATTGACTACTTCTCCAGCATGGAAAGCCATATGTTAGGGATGAGCCTACCACTAATGCTGCAAGAGCCTGTGTAATGACTACTTTATCCCGCTGATTTTGGGTGCGGAACCGGCACATAATCCAGAGCATAACTACAATCCCTCCACAAAACAAAAGGCCAAACCCTGCTACCCCCGCCCATTCTTTAAAATGTGAGGCGGCGGC
>VZQC01003057.1:87229-138986 GCA_009823505.1 Rhizomys pruinosus
AGTCTTTTTATTAAGTTTCAGGGAGTGTGTGAATAGCTCAAAAGAGTTAACAACTGCATGTCTAAAATTTATGTTTTGAAGAATGATAACGTTTCTATATAAAGAAAGACCATTTAAATTCCAATGTAAAATATGAAAAGCCTTTAAAAGGAAATTTGTGGTTAACTATGAGAGAGAGAGAGAGAGAGAGAGAGAGAGAGAGAACAAAAGAAGGAATTTTAATATATTTGTGCTCGATTAAATATTATGTTGGTTTGTAACCAGATTTTGGAGAGTGGTGTGGATCTTTTCTTTTTACTATTAATCTTTTACTCTTAACGATTTCTGAAATTTTCAAGAAATAAAAATCACATTTAAAGGGACGCTCCTGCTAGATGAACAGGTTCACACCTCTGTTACCAGGGCTGGTTCATCAACGTGGGAAAGCAGAGGCTTTCAGACTACTGAAGGATTGCATATGTGAACTTGTGGCAATGTTGGCATCAGGCACGGGACCCCTGCCAACTCAGACAAGGTCTCAGAGAGGAGCAAGAGAAATGACAGGTGTTCCAGCCCTGGACTGAGTACTACTGGAGACTGACTACTGCTGGGTGTGAGAGAGTTTGCTGTACTTAAGATTTCTAGATGTCCTGACTAGACTCCAATAGGTGAATTTGCCCAGAAGGACATCTGGGTTCATAATCTTCAGTGGACAGGACTTAAAATGGATGGTGTAATGCATGAGTTCTGATGGGAATTAACATGGAGGAGGGGCTCTAAATTTGATTAGGAACCATTGGATGAAATGTGCAAATGCTCAGCAAAAAAATAAAAAAGAAGTATAAAGAATTAACTGATAGCTACAGTAAAAATTTAATGAACAGGAAATTTTTGATTATATCAAAAGAAGATGCTTTGGTATATTAATTAAAATATAAAATTACACATGATATTAGAACTTAAAAGAACTGAAATATTATGGTGAAATCAATAAATTTATAAAGAAATAGACATCTCAATAAATGGAACAACTAAAGCATATATACATGAACACAATCAATATTCCTGAAAATACATCACCAGCCTATTGAATTGATTCCGAATGAGGTGGCAGAAGTTGTGCAGTGAGATCTAGTGTCTTAGTCCATTTAGGACTTAGGCATTTCCAGTTTGGCTCAGGCCTTACTCATCCTCTTCAGTCTTGCCAGCAAGTTGACTGAGGGAAAAATATCTTGTGATTTCTGCTCTGTCCACCTCCCAAGCACCAGAGCTGTGTTCCTTCTCCCTCAGGTAGACAGCGATCCTGTGGAAGTATTTCCTCACAGCCACTAGGGCGTCCTCTCACCTGAGGGAAGGCTCTGGTGCCTCTAGGAGCTGTGACCTCTCCAGCCATGTGTATTTGGCTATGTTTACAGCACCAAACATGATTTCACTCCCATCGAACTAGCTTTAATACCTATTAGACAGTTGTTGATTACCCTCAGTATAAAAGTGCTACTACTCCATCAATAAAGTTTTCTGTGCCATGCATTGTTGATTTAGGCCTTACAGTTGGATAGGACCATTGATTGGTTTTGTCCATTGGCAACTTGTATAGTGTACTGTGATTCCATGAGAGGTAGACTTCAGGGTGGAGGCTTCCAGATCAGTCCCAGCTTGATTGCTCTAAGTGTGTTGTGTCTTCAGCAATAGGATCTTAATTTCAGATTCTGGGAGGTAGTCAAGGACTGTACAATCCCTATGTTATTTTGGGAGTCAGTTTGACTACCCCTACAAACAACTGGAAGGGTGATTTCTCCTTCATGACACTGTGTTTTGTTACATATAAACTTCAGGGTGCTTTAACTGGGTTATATAAGGTGAGTATAAGGAGAGATAAACAATGCTTAGATGATATAAAAAAAAACAGATGGAAATGTATTAGTTCAAAGTCCTACTGAAAATATACATGCAATAAATATACAAATACTTGTCTTTATTTTATGTGTATCAGTGTTTGGTCTGAAGCTATAACTGCACCCGTATCATGCAATATCAGTGGAGAACAGAAGAGGGCAGCAGATCCCACAGAACTAGAGTTATGGGTGGCTTAGGGGAGCAGAGCCTGCCTATGTATGAGCAGTCAGTGCTCTTAACCACTGAGCACCAGGAACTGGTTTTATGACAAACCTTAAAATGTCCTCCTTTCTCTCCCGACTACATGGTTTTGTGCAGAGTCATTTCAGAGTTTCTCTTCCTTTCCCTCCCCTTCTTTAGTGTATTTATTTATTTATTTATTTATTTATTTATTTATTTATTTATTTATTTTTGCTGTACTTTGGCCATTGCCTGCACTCCATAAGAGATGTTTAAAATCTTTGTCAGTTCTATGTGATTCTTTAGAGTGATGAACTGCAAACATGCATCCGGAATATTCCTAGTGAGCACGGAGAGGAATGTGCAATCTGAATGCCTTGACCAGAGTCTGTCTGTTATATGTTGAGTTATATTTCCTCTTCCAAGAAACCCAGGGCATCTGGAGCTTCCTGGATTTATTATTTAAGGAGTTTTATTAACGTCTTGATCATCTTCCACCTCATTTTTCTTCTATATACTTTGCATTATTTTATTTACAGAGCTGAGGAGGTTTTGTTTTTCACTGTCTATTTTATTTCCATGAAGATGAATAACAAGTAAGGATTTGTTTGACAATTATGTTTTTCACACTTTTATTCTTTCCATTTATTCCTATTTTCATAAATATTCTTTTGCATTATGTTGAAGGTTTTATGAATTTCGTGTACTGATATATGCTGTTTCTAGCATTACTAATTATTGTTATTTGCAAGTCTTAAATATGGAAAACTTAAATATGGAAAACTAATAGTTTTAGTTTTTTCATACATTTTGTGTTTTAAAATTAATTTGACTATTTCTGATAAGTCACACAACTTAAAATTGTAAGAGATGATGGAGGCGGTGGAGGAGGAGGAAGTGGCTGCCTCCCCTCCTCACGCCCTCCTGACCGCAGAGCAGCTGCATATCCATGCCTGCAGCCAAAGTCAGCAAGAAGGATCTCAACACCAACCAGGATGAGGCTGACAAGACCTCAGAAAAAGAACAACAAGAAGCAGTTGAACATATTGATGAAGTACAAAATGAAACAGACAGACCTAATGAACAAGTGAGTGAGGAAATTTTGAAAGTAGAACAGAAATATAACAAACTTCACCAACCATTTTTTCAGAAGAGGTCAGAATTGGTCACCAAAATCCCACTTTTGGGGTAACAGCATTTGTCAACCATCCACAAGTGTCCACACAGCTTGGAGAGGAGTAGGAAGAGATGCTACATTTTCTGACCAGAGTTGAAGTGACAGAATTTGAAGATATAAAACCAACTTATAGAATAGATTTTTATTTTGATGAAAATCCTTTCTTTGAAAATAAAGTTCTCTCTAAAGAATTTCATCTGAATGAGAGTCATGATCCATCTTCAAAGTCCACTGAAATCAAATGGAAATCTGGAAAGGATGTGATGAAACACTCAAGTCAAACACAGAATAAGGCCAACGGGAAGAGGAAGCGTGAAGAACCAGAGAGCGTCTTCACCTGGTGTACTGACGATTCTGATGCAGATGAACTAGAAGAGGTCATCAAAGATGATATCTGGCCAAATCCTTTGCAGTACTACTTGGCTCCTGATATGGATGGTGATGATGATGACGATGATGATGATGATGATGATGATGATGATGATGATGATGGAGAAGAGGAAGAAGAAGAAAAAGGAGGAGGAGGAGAGAGGAGGAGGAGAAAGAAGAGGAAGAAGAGGAAGAATAAAAAGAAGGAGGAGGAGGAGGAGGAGAGGAGGAGGAAGAAGAGGAAGAAGAAGAGAAGGAGGAGTACGACGACCAGGAGGACGATAAGAAGAGGGAGGAGGAGGAAGATTGGAAGACATTGATGAAGAAGGGGATGATGATTAATGTGAAGAATATGAAGATGGAGGAGAGGAGGATGAAGGAGAAGATGACTAATAGAAAGGAACACTCATGGATTACAGCCTTCTTTTTTAATTTTTATTGTTTAATTTTCTCCAGTCCCTGGGAGCATGTGGCCATCTTTCCCCTCCCCCTTCCCCCCTCTTGCGCTCAATCACCCTGTTTTTGAAGACTTTGTTCAGCATTATGGTTCTCAACACATTTGGGGGAAATAACTGAGCAGAGTACAATGGGAAAGGAATCTCCACTCTTCTGTTCTAAATTCATTCGATCCCTTCTTGCCTCAAAAACTGTGGAATCAACAACACCACCATGCTGTGAGAGAGAAAAGAAAACCCTCCTGATTCCTTGGCTCTTCTGGAAGCTTAGGGTGCTGGGCCAGTAGGGCATACAATTCTATCACTTTTCTTCCTTTCCTTGTATATTGGGCTCAGAGATTACACTGTGTCTCTACGTGAATATGGACAGTTAGAATTTACCAACATGCATCTGTCTACTTGTTTAATAAAAAAAAAGTTTAATAAGAAAAAGTAAAAACTGGGTATAGAAGGTCAACAAAGGGTGCGTTTGAAATGTTTGGGTGGGTTAAGTAGGCATTTTGACAACATAGATGCTCTTTGGCATGTTAATTGTGATGTTTAGCAGACATCCTTACATTTTAAGATGACACTTTTCTTGTCTTTTTAAGACAGGTCTCCCTGTAGCTCCAGCTGTCCTGAAACTCGCTCTGTAGACCAGGCTGTCCTTGAACTCACAGAGATCCCCCTTCCTCTGCCTCCCAAGTGCTAGGATTAAAGGCGTGCGCCACCACGCCTGGCACTTTGACACTTTTTTTGAAGGTGATGCTTTTTTTAAATTTTTTAAAATTTATTTTTGTATGTGTATAAATGTACTGTCTGCATGCAAGTTTGTGCACCCGTGTCGTGTAATGCTGTGGAGGTCGGAAGATGGTGTCAGATTCCCCTGGAACTGGAGTTCTCCTGGAATTGGAGTTTCAGACTGTTCTCGGCCGCCATGTGGGTGCTGGGGATCGAACCCCGGTACTCTGTAAGAGCGGTCGGCGCCCTTAATCGCTAAGGCATCTCTCCAGCCCTGAAGGTGACACTTTTATGTTAAACTTTTCTCCTAATGGTGATCTGAGCCCTGCTGCTCAATGGGAGAATCAACAAAACCTGTAGGATTTTATTTGGAATTGATCATCTCTACATTCTCTATTGTAATTTTGTGTACTTTTAATTTTTTTTGTTTTCACTGGAAAGGAAAATGATGCTCAATTTTAAAGGTTAAAAGCGTACAAGTTGCTTTGTTACAATAAAACTAAATGTGTACACAAACTTGTAAGAGATGATACAATCACTTGTGAGTTACATTTTTGTATCATTCAATTTCTTTTTGTTGTTTGATAATTTTACACCTGTATGTAATGCGTTTAGAACAAATCCAGCCCTGTTCCCTTTCCACTCAATTGCTCTTCTATAACCCAACACTGCTTTTTCTCACAACTTCATTCTCAATCTCTCTCTCTCTCTCTCTCTCTCTCTCTGTCTCTCTCTCTCTCTCTCTCTCTCTCTCTCTCTCTCTCTCTCTCTCTCTCTCTCTAACTGCTGCCACTATGCACGTGAGTATATGTTCATCTATTGGAGAGTGTGTAGCTTTGGAAGGACTTCCATCCCTGAAGAAAACTTATTCTCCTTCCCAAAGCACCAATAACTTGCCATTAACTTCTCAGCTATGGATAAGACTTGATTCTCTCCCCCTTGCATGCTGGGATTGTCACTGGCTTGATCTTGTGCAAGTTTTTTGCATGTGGTTCTAGCCCCAATGACCTCATGTGTACAGCAGCCCTATCATGTCCAGCAAATGCAGTTCCATTGCAAATGCAGTTCCATTGCAAACATCCACTACTTCTGGCTATTACAATTGTTCTGCCCACCCCATCTCCCCTTGTGATCGTGACTGAGCCTTAGGGGAAGAGATGTGATATATTGGCAAATTTAGGCCCGTGCACTCTGCAATGTCTTATTCTCTGCACACTGACCAGTTATGGGGGGCTGCCTTAATTATTTTCTACTTAAATATAATCTTTTCTGATGAGGGTTGAGAAGTGATTAATCTGTGGGTATAAATATTAGGCCATAGGGAACATATTATTGTGTCTACTTAACAGAGTAACAGTACTAGATTCTCTTCTAGAGCCTAAGACCTAAATAATCATAGGTTTTGACTCAGGTAACAGGACGAGACTTGAAAGCCTGTTCCACAGACAGAAAATAATTCATTTTAATAAATATGTTTAATTCTTCCTTCCTCTGACTGTTGAACCAGAATTCTCTTGATGTTGATGTATCGTGTTGAGCCACCATGGATACATGGATTATTTTCCTCATTCAGACCACAATGGGTATCATAGGAAATTCCTCCCTCCTGTGTCTGTACATCTTCACTCTGCTCAGTGGATAGCAGTTGAAACCCATAGATTTGATCCTCAGTCAACTGGTGTTGGCCAACTGCATTGTTCTTTTCTCCAAAGGTATACTTCAAACAATGATAACATTAGGATGGAAATACTTCATGAATGATACAGGATGTAAACTTGTCTTCTATTTTCACAGAGTGGGCACTGGGGTGTCCTTCATCATAGTGTGTTTCTTCAATGGCTTCCAGGCCATTAAACTCGACCATAGGATTTGCATGTGGATGAAACTCAAGATTCGATCCCTAAAGTTCATTGGTGGCTGCTGCCTCCTGAGTTGGTCCCTTCATCTCTTAGTGAATTCATTTCTTCCGTTTATAGTGAATGGTCCCCTAAATGAGAAAAATCTCAGTATAGAAATTAACCACGTATCTTGCTCCTGGAAGATACCATCTATATAGTCATAATTATATACAGTTTTATAATTTTCCCTGACATGATGAGTTTGTTTTTCATAGTCTGGGCCAGTGCTTCACAGACACAAGCAGAGAGTCCAACATGTCCACAGCTCCCTCCTGTCTTCTGGTGCTTCCCACGAGGACAGAGCCACGTGCAGAATTCTAACCCTAGTGAGCTTCTTCACTACTTTTTATTCAGTTTATGTCATTTTGACTATTTAGAAGGTTCTTGCTGAAAGGAGTGGTCAGTGGATAGTGGACAGCTCTGTACTTCTGGCATCTTGTTTTCCAGCATTCAGCCCCTATGTGCTCATCCTGAGTGACACCCAGGTCATCCAGGTTTGTTTTGTCTGCAGGAAATAAATATTGTTTTTTTTCCTAACACATTTGCTATACCAGCAGTCTCTTGTATTCAAGGTATATGAATATTTTGTGAATATAAATTAGTAGTTTACTGCCATTAATATGAATAATATGATGTCCGATGAACTACAACAACTAGCCTGGCAAGATATGCCTACTGGTGCAATAATGGCACAAATATTATGGGGGTAACCAACCACTTTCTAATTAGCTTCAAGGCCTTCTTCATAGGAGGGAGCCCATACATTACAAAGATATGAGGTCTACGAACCTGAGGCTACATAGGTAACAGTGAAATAGGGGATGGCTTATCTCTGAATTTCTAAATAGATGTAGTATTAAACTGTCTCCTAATGACTTATTGTTATACACATAGATTAATGCATTTCACAACTCTCACCAGAGAAGCTTCTTTATGCATCAGATAGTGATTAACATGGAGATGCACAACTGGCCAATGGCCAGAGAACAAGAGGTTGGAGAGAAATTATCCCCGAATAGGATATCTGTCTCAAAGTTCTGCTTATCTATGCTCAGGGATCATGGCAGAAGAAACAGCAGAAAGATGGCAAGAGCTAGAGGTGGCAGATTGCCACAAGGAAACAGAGCTTTCTATGTGGGTAAGTTATTTATATAAACTCACAACAATGATGTCAACATACACAGGTCCCAGACAAGGTCAAACCAGATAAAATCACTGCAACCACCAAAGTTTAGTCAAGAATAGTTCAACATCTCAAGAGACCCATAACTAATAAGGAAATTGAAACAATAATACCAAGCTTCCTGACCAAAAAATCTTCATTTCTAGACAGATTCACAACAGAACTTTATGAGACCTTCAAATAATATCTACAACCAATGCTGCTTAAATTACTTGAAAAGATAGAAATATTGACCGGTGTCCCAGACTCGTTGTATGATGTGAATGTTACTCTAACACCAAAACCAGGAAAATTCACAAGGAAAAAAAAAGAAAAGCAAACCATGCGTCCATCTCCCCAGTAAGAACATATGCAAAAATTCTCAACAAATTACCGACAATCACATATGAACACATGTTAAAAAGATCATCCACCATGGTCAAGATGGCTTTATTCAAGAGATTGAGGGCTGGCTGATGTAAGTCAATAAATGTAATAAATCATATAAGTGGACTTGAAGACAAAAATCACATGATCATCCCAACAGATACAGAAAACATAATTGACAAAATCCAACATTCATGACAAAAGACATAGAAGGAGCTGGAATGAATGGAACATACCTCAACATAACTAAGGCTCTATAGAACAAATTCACAGCCAACATCATTCTAAATGGAGAAAAACTGGAATTATTCCCATTAAAATGAAGAACCACATAAGGCTGTCAACTATCCCTTCTTCTTCAGTATACTTCAAAAGTCTAGTTAGAGCAATAAGACAAGAGAAGGAAATTAAAGGGGTATTAATTAGAAAAGGTCAAATTAATGTTACTGCAGGTGATAATGCATTGTACATAAAAGAAATCCCAAAAATTCCATGAGAAAACTACTACCAATGTTGAGCAATGTGTTAAGGATACAAAATCAATCTACAAAAATCAGTAACCTTTTTTTTAAAAAACAAATAATAAGCAATCACAGAATGAGTTCAGAGAAACAATTAAATTCATAATTGCTTTTAAAAATTTCTAGTGTTAGACCTAACCAAAGACATTTAATACACTTTCAATGAGGATTTTAAATCTTTGATGAAAGTGATTGAGAAGAAAAAAGGAGTCCACAAGACTGCCCATGCTGATTGATTGGTAGAAGCAATATTTTTAAAATGAACATACTACTAAAAGCAGTTTACAGATTCAATGTGATCCCAAGAAATTCCCCGTAACATTCTTCCAATTCTAAAATTCCTATATAAACACAAATGACCCCAGAGAGTCAAACCATCCTGTGCACAAATAGCAACGCCAGACTCCTATTGTATTTCCTATTTGTAAAAACAGCATGACATTGACACAAAACTGCAGATCAATGGAACAAAATATAAGACACAAACATGAGCCCACACAATTAGAGCATCCTGATGGTTGAGAATGGTGCCATGAACACCCAATAGTGGAAAGACAACAACTTCAACAAATGGTGCTGGTAAAACTAGGTCTCCAGGCTGGAGAGATAGTTCAGTGGTTAAAAGCACTGACTGCTCTTGCAGAGGACTGGGGCTTCAACTCCCAACACTCACATGGCAGCTAAGAAGCATCTTTAAGCTGGGCATGGTGGTGCACACCTTTAATCCTGGCACTCAGGAGGCAGAGGCAGGCAGATCTTTGTGAGTTCAAAGACAGTCTGGTCTACAGAGTGAGTTCCAGGCCAACTGGGGCTATAGGGAGACTCTGTCTCAAAAAACAAGCAAGCAAGCAAGCAAACAAACAAACAACAAAACTAGATCTCCTTCTGTAGAAGTATGAAATTAGAAACATGCCTATCAACCTGCTTAAAAGTCAAATACCTCAAATGACTAAAAGACCTCAAAAGCCTTAAATGCTGAATCTGTTAGAAGAATACATAGGCAGTACCCTACAAGATATAGGTGCAGGAAAGGACTCTCTAAATCAGATATCATTCACTCAGGAATTAAGGTCAACAATATAAAAATGGGATCCCATTAAACTGAAAACCTTCAGTACATCAAAGAAAACAACAGATCAAGTGAAGAGGAAGTCTATGGAGGAAAGGAAAGTCTTCATCCATCATTCATTTGACAGAAGAATCATATCCAGAATATACAAAAACCTCAAAAAAATATAAAAAGAAACCATGAGAAAATTACAAATGGTCTATAGATCTGAACAGAATGTTCTCAAAGAAAGAAATAATAATGAGTAAGAAACACCTTTGAAATTCTTCAATATCCTGGGGCTGGAGAGATGGCTCAGCAAGTTAAGAGGACTGGCTGTTCTTGTAGAGGACCTGGGCTGAAGTCCCAGCACCCACATGGTGGCTAACCACCATTCTAACTCCAGTTCCAGGGAATCTAATGCCCTCTTCTGACCTCTATCGGAATTGCAGGACATAGGTGTAGTTACATGCAAGCAGGCAGTACACTCATACACATAAAATCAAAATAAATTATTTTTTAAAAAGTGTTCAACAGCCTTACTAAATATGAAAAGCCTATAAAACACTTTAAAATTTCATCATATCCTAGTGAGAATGGGTAGGATTAAGAGAAAATGACACCAAATTCTGGCATGGATGAGGGTGAGGGGTGGTTTTCATCCATTGATGGTGGGATGCAAACTGGCGGAACCACTGTGAAAATACATATGCAGAACTCTTAACCTATTAAAAATAAAATCACCATGTGATCCAGTAATACAGTCCTTGGAATGCATTCAATGACTATAGAGATATTTGCACACCTATGTTCTTTGCTACTCTTTTCAAAGGAGCTAAAAAATGGAAACAAACTAAACATCCCACAACTTGATGAAAAGATAGTGAAAATACGGTACATTTACACAATATACTTTTACTCAGCAGAAAGAAATTATGAAATTTGCAGGCAAATGGATGGAAGTAGAAAATGTTCTACTGCAGTGAAGTAACACATACAAACAAGTAAGGAATGTCGTCTCTCCAAATTCCTATACGTGTGTATATGTACTGGAATAACTGCACTAGCAAGGAAAATGTAATGGAACCATGGAGATGAAATGGAAGAAGAGCTCAAGAGGAAGACAGTAGTAAACAGGTGTTATTAAGAGGGAGTAGGGAAAAAGGTGGAGAGACAGCAGGGACAAGTATACAGGGGGAATGAGAGGGGAGGTAATACTTAATTGTGCTGAAAAACCAGAAGGAAATGTATTAATTATTATAAATTAATAATTAATTAAAATAAAGTCCTACTCAAAAGTACACATAACATAAAAATGCTAGTGGATGTGTATAGCTGAAGGCTGTATAAAAACACAGGATCAGGCAGGAGAAACCTCCCTCCAAGTGGTTGATAAAGTGGTGAAAACTTTTAATCCCAGCACTCTGGAGCTAGAAGCAGGTGGATCTTTGTGAGTTCAAGGCCAGCCTGGTGTACACAGTGAGTTCCAGGCCACTGGAGCTACAGGGGGAGACCCTGTCACACAAAGATAAAAAAACAGTTTAAACATATTCTTTTTAAAATTCTTTTAATTTTTTTAAAGTAGCAATTCACATTTTAAGAGTAAAGCTGCATTCAGGTAAAAAGAAGTATAACTTTACATTCTTTACATTCTTTTTTTAGAATATTAATACATATCTTCCACCCATATATGGCAATTACAATGTATGACTACATGTGGTAGGTCAATTGTAGAGACCATTTAGAGATTCACATTATAATAGCACCGTTGTTTCAGATACAATGAAATATAGTAATAAAGTTGCTCAGTTTGCCTGTCAACTGGGAATTTGGTGTTAGCATCATCAAATGAGGGAAATCATCCACCTTTTATTTTCTGGGACCATGTTACTTCACTTAGCATAATGGCTTCGAGTTCCATCCATTTACCTGCAAAGTTCATGATGTCATCTTTCTTTACCGCTGCATAGAACTCCCTTGTGTAGATCTACCATATTTTTGTTATCCAGTCATCAGTTGAGGGGCATTTGGGTTGGTTCCTGCTCTTTGCTATTGGGAAGAAAGCTGCAATAAACATAGCTGTGCATGTAACTTTGCGATAGGATGCATCTTGTGGGTATATACCCAGGAGTGGTATGGCTGCATCAGGTTGTAGGCTCATTTTGAGTCTTTAAGGGTTGTCCACACTGATTTCCATAGTGGTTGTATGAGTTTACATTCCTACCAGCAGTGGATGAGTGTTCCCCTTTCCCTACAACATCTCCAGCAATTCTTGTCTTTTGTTTTCTTGATCTTGGCTAGACTTATTGGAGTGAGATGATACCTTAATGTGATTTTAATTTCCATATCCTTAATTATTAATGATGTTCAACATTTTTTTTTCTTTTTTTTTTTTCTAATTAAATTAGTTTTTATTGATGCTTTGTGCATTTCATACATTTTTTCCAATTCAGTTCAGGCTTATTTCCTTTCCCTCCCCCCTCACCCCACCCCAACTTCCTAGATCATGCATTTCTGCCATAACTGTCCTGCATCTTTCATCTTCAGTTTTTTTTTCATTTTTACTATAAGTGATACACTCATGAGTACAAGCATCCTTCATGAAAACCTATCTGCAGCTGTTTGTTGCCCAAACCACCTACAGCCCCACCATCCAGTGGGGGATGACAGGTTGTTTGTTTCATCAAGTTGTCAAATAGGTCCAGACTACATTTGCTGTAGTTTCACCATTCACCCAATCGCAGCCCTTACAATTCTACCCACACCCACCTCTTCCGCAGGTTGTTCACTAGGCTTAGAAAAGGGGCACAGGTGATGAGAGGTAAAAAAGTCCATCTCTCTGGAGCTGTTGACTCTGGACTCTGGTCAATCTGGCTGTTTTCCTTTCATGGGCTGACAGTTGTCCAGGAATAACCTTTCGATCTTACTAATGAAGAACAAGCATTAGATACATAGTATGTTTAAGCAGCACTAATAGTTATGGTAGGTTACTTTAGCATAGACAAGGCATGTTGGATGTGTGTTAATCCATGGACTTACCAATTTTCCCCCTGTTAAACTGACAGGGTCTTATGTGGCATTATAACAATCCTCCTGACCTTAGAGGATGTATGCTTTTTTGGGCACAGCCATGGGTTATTTCTCCAAGGGAGAGCACAATAGCCAAATTAAGATTTGGGATTACAGGCCACATATGGCTGCCTTGCCTCACAGTATTTCAAGGCAGGTGAGGTGTAGCTGGTGCTGACAGAGATGTCTGCTTGAACTCAGGGAGACCCATATTTGCTTTATAATTGGTTTACGTGGCCTTTGGTAACACTCTTGGCATTCCAGAGGCCATCTGTTACATTGCATGTGTGGTCTCAATAACATCGCCTCCCATGTTATATGTCAGGTCTTCGGCAGCAGGGTCTTTTGCCTCTTCTCTCTTAGGTATTCCATTAGAGCAAGGAGTCCTCTTTCTACCTTGTTGGGGGCTCTGTGATCCCCTGGCCAACATCCACCTGGTAGAAAATCAATTGCTGATGTCAGAGCTCCTGTTTCTCAACCCTCTTTACTGTCCTTACCAGTGAAGTCTCTGTTCAATCTCTCTTTAACTCACATCTTTTTAGTAAGTCATTCTGTTTTTGAAGCATTTATATATTCTGGTGTTAAGTGCTCTGTCAGATGTATCAGTTGTGAGGAAAAAAAAATGGCTCCTCCCACCTCTGTAGGTTTTCTCTTCACTTCCTTTATTGTTTCTTTAAGCTGTACAAACGCATTGTGAGTTTTGATGAGGTCCACTTGTCCTATTTCCTGTGCATACTGCCTGTTTGTTTAAGGAAGTCTTTTCCGGGCTGGAAAGATGGCCTAGTGGTTAAGAGTGCCTACTGTTCTTGCAGAGGACCTGGGTTTTGCCCAGCATCCACATGGTGGCTTGAGAACTGTTTCTTAACTCCAGTTCCAGGGGAATCCGATGCCCTGCTTCTGACCTCAGTTGGCATTGCACGACACATGGTGGTGCACAAACCTAACATGTAGATAGTACATTCACACACACACACACACAACAAATAAATAAATTAAATAAGTAATGCTTTTTTTAAAAAGAAGTCTTTTTCCTACACTAATTTCTTGTAGGTTGTTGCCAACTTTTTCTCTATCACCTTCAGTAGGTTTCAGGTTTTCATGTGGTCTTAGATCCACTTGAGGAATTATGTATTTTCTTCAGGGGAGAGGTAGGGGTTTAATTTTGTTCTTTGCAAATGGTGATACAGTTTTGTCAACCCACTTTCTCTGAAGATCGCTGTATTTCCTTCCTTTGAGTCTTTTTTGGCCCCTTGTCAAATATGAGGTGGCTAAGTTACATGAGCTCAGGTTTGGATCTACAATTTTTTTCATTGGTCAATGGGTCTTACTTTTTGATCAGTACCAGGGTGTCTTTATGCTAGATAACCTGTAATATAGTTGAACTCTGGTATAGTGAATCCCCCTGTTTTGCACTTTTCACTAGGGGTTGCTTTAGCTATTTTGTATACTGTCCTAGTTTGTCTCCATTGCTGTGACAAAACACTCTAAACTGACACAACTTGGGGAGGAAGGGTTTATTCAGGGCTCACTCTCCTGGGTCACACTTCATCCACTCAGGAGGCCCAAGGCAGGAAACTCAGAGACAAGGAACCTGGAGGCAGGAGTGAAGCACAGGCCATGGAGGAATGCAGTTTAGTGCTTGCTCCCCTGGCCCCTATGACTCACGCTGCCCTTCTGGATATACTCATAACAACCTGCCCAGAGGTGGCGACCACTCATTCTTGGGATGGGCAACCTCCCACTGCTTGACAATCAAGACAATTTCCACAGATGTGCCACAGGCAGCAAAGGGCAATTCCCCAACTGAGGATCCCTCAACCCAGTGTGTGTCAAGGTTTGACACTAAAGCTATCTAGCATAATTGACCCCTTGTCATCTTGACACACAAGCTCATCATATTAACCACCACCTTTTCAGTTCTTATCCTCCAAAGTATGATATAACATTAATCACAACTTAACACAGTACATTAATGCCCACAGACTTAAAATGTCCACTTAAAAGTTCAGAGTCTGTTAAAACTCTCTTAACTGTGGGCTGCTGTAAAATCCAAAACAAGTACTGTCTTATTTCAAAGGGAAGAATCAGGCACACTCAAACAAAACCTAAGTCCAGCAAGTAGCTCAAGGCTGAACACCTGGGACTCACTCACAATCTTCTGAGCTCCAAAGGGTTTCAGCAGCTCCCCTTCTCTGACTCTGCTGTCTGTGGCACACATAGCTCATCTTGAAGGCCCAGGCTGACTCCATTCTACACTTGCAGCTGCTCTTGGTGGTCGTCCCATGGTCCTGGCATTTCCAAAATGCTGGGGTCGCCACTGAAACTGAGGCAGCACCTTCACGAATGGTCTCTTCTGACCTCTCCTGGTGCAAAGTCTCAGCTTCTCCCCATGACCCATGCAATCCTGTGGTCTTCACTGCAACTGAGGTGCACTTCCACCAATGGTCTTTCCTGACCTCTCACAGTGCCAAGCCTCAGCTGCTCTCTGTGACCCCCTCAAATTTCAACACCGGAACCATATAGGAGACTCTTACACATTACCAAGTCCTGCTTCTGGCTCAAGATGGAGGCTCAGGCCCCTTCTGGATCACAGCTTCTGTGTGCTTACTCTGAAGAAATTCTTCCAGAAGATTTCACCACAGTGATGCTGGTCTCTTGTTACTTACAGCTTGTATTAGTCACATTTCTGTTGCTGTGATAAAACACCATGACCAAGGAACTTATAAAAGGAAGAGTTTATTTGAGCTTATGATTGATGGTTCCAGGGAATTAGAGTCCATTGTGGTGGGAAGCATGGTGGCTGGAGCTGGAGCAGCCTGCCAAGGGTCATATCTCGAAAAGAGCACAGGAAGCAGAGAGAGAGCAACTGTAGACCACGAGGCTTGTTAAACTCACTAAGCCTGCCCCCAATAACATACTTCCTCTAGCATGGCCACACCTTCTAAGACCTCCAAAAACAGTGCCACCAACTGGAGACAAATGACTGAGTACTTACAGCCTATGGGGGACATTCATTCAAACCACCACACAGCTGATTTTTCAGCCCCAGCTAACCAGCATCAATTGTCCCAGTACAACAAATATTTCACTTCAGTTTCTGGTCTCTTGTTACTTACAGCTGATTCTTTGGCCCCAGCTGACCAGGACCCACATATTATACAGTCCTGATGATCTCTGTTCCCCTTTTAAACTAGAAATTTCACAAGCCAGGCCTGCATCTTCTACAAATCCTTCAGCAAAACTGCTCCAAGCTCCACAGCAACTATCTTTAGGCATTCAATGATCTTCCCAGCCCAAAGTTTCAAATGCCTCCACAATCCTTCCCCAAAACACCAAGGTCAGGTCTGGCACAGCAATACCCCACTCCTGGTACCAATTTCTGTCCTAGTTTGTCTTCCATTGTTGTGACAAAACACTCTGACCAACACCAACTTGGGGCAGAAAGAGTTTATTCAGCTTACATCTCCTGGGTCACAGTTCATTACTCAGGGAGCCCAAGGCAGAAAACTCAGGACAGGAACCTGGAGGCACAGGCCATGAAGGAATGCTGTTTACTGGCTTGCTTCCCTGGCCCATGCTCACCCTGCCCTCTTATACCATACACAACCTGCCCAGGGTGGCACCACTCACTGTGGGCTGGGCCCTCCCAAACTGTTTGACAATCAAGAAATTACTCCACAGATGTGGCCACAGGCAAATCCAATGGAGCCAATTTCCCAATTGAGGCTCCCTCAATCCAGGTGTGTCAAGTTGACACTAAAGCTATCCAGCACAGGGTCTTTTTATCCATATGAAAATGATTTTTTTCTATGTCTGTGAAAAATCTCATGGGGATTTTGATTGGGATTGCATTGAATCTGTATATTAATTTGTGTAGAATGTACATTTTTACAATATTAATTTTTCCAGTCCACGAACATGGGAGGTCTTTCCATCTTTTGATGCCATCTTCAATCTCCTTCTTCAAGGTTTTAAATTTTTGTTGTAGAGTTCTTTGCTGTCTTTGGTAAGGTTTATTCCCAGGTATTTTTTGAGATTATTATGATTAGGAAGATCTCCTTATATTCCTTCTCCAATTGCTTATTGTTGGTGTAAATAAAAGCTAGTGATTTTTGTAGGTTTATTTTGTATCCAGCCAATTTACTGAAACTTTTTATCGTTTTAGGAGTTTTCTGGTGGAGTTTTACCATCCCTTAGGTAAACTATCATATCATATGTAAAAAGCAATAGTTTTACTTCCTCTTTTCCAATTAGTACTCCTTTAATTTCACTTTCTCACCTTATTGCCCTAGTGAGCGTTTCAAGCACTATATTGAAGAGGAGTGGCAATAGTGGACAGCCTTGCCATGTTCCTGACTTTAAGGGGAATACTTTCAACTTTTCTCCATTTAGGATGATGTTGGCTGTGGGTTTCTTGTATATGGCTTTGATTACACTGAGGAATGATCCCTCCAGTCCAATTCCCTCTTGGACTTTAAAAGTGAAGGATTGCTGGGATTTTGTTGAATGCTTTTTCTGCACTAATTGAAGTGGTCATGTAGTTTTTTTCTTTCAGTCCATTTGTGTGTTTTATTATATTTATTGATTTACATATGTCGAACCATCCCTGCATCTCTGGTATGAATCCAATTTGGTCATGATGGATGATCTTTTTGATGTGGTTCTGTATGTAATGTACAAGCATTTCGTTGAGACTTTTTGCATCTGTGTTCATTAATGATATGGGTCTATAGTTTTCTTTCTTGTTTGTGTCTTTGCCTGGTTTTGCTATTAGAGTGATGCTGGCTTAATAGAAAGAATTTGGGATATTTCCCTCTGTTGTATCCTTCTGAAAATTTGAGTAGTAATGGTAATAAGACCTCTTCAAAAGTTTTACAGAATTCTGCTGTGATACCATCTTGGCCTCGGCTTTTATTAGTTGGGAGGCTTTTTATTACATCTTCAATTTCCTCAAGTGTTATGGATCTGTTTAATCTGTCAATTTCTTCTTGGTTAACCTTTGGTGAATCCCAGAATTTCAGACATTTATCCATTTCTTTTTGGTTCTCAAATTTAGTTCAGTATAGGTTTTTGAAATATTCTCTTATGATTGGATCTTTTCTTTATCTGTTGCGATATTTCCCCTTTCATCATGAATGCTGTTGATTTGGAGTTGCTCTTTCTTTCTTTTGGTTAACTGGGCTACAGGTTTGTCTATTTTGTTTAGCTTTTCAAACAAACCAGTTTTTGTAATCATTGATTTTTTTGTATTGTTTTCTTTGTTTCTATTTTATTGCTTTCTGCTCTGATTTTTGTTATTTCTTCCTGTCTGTTGGGTTTAGGGTTCATTTGTTGTTGTCTCTCAAGTGTTTTTAGGTGCAGTGTTAGATCATTTCTTTTTCTTTTTTTTAATGTGGGCACTTAGTGATATAAACTTCCCTCCAGACTGACTTTAATGTTTCCCACAGGTTTTCTTGTGTGGTATTGTCATTTACAGTTAGTTCCAGGAATGCTTTTATTTCATTATTTATTTCTTCCTTGACCCACTCATTATTCAGGATTGTGTTGTCTATTCTCCATGTGTTCTTATGCTTAGTACGGCTTACCCTGGTGTTAATATTGAGCTTTATTGCTTCGTGGTCTGATAGAATGCATGGAATAATTTCAATCCTTTTGTATTTGTTGACATTTCTTTTGTGTTCCAGAATGTGGTCTATATTGGAGAATCTTCCGTGGGGTGATGAGAAGAAAGTATATTCTCTGGTGTTTGGGTAGAATATTCTGTAGAAAGCTTTGAGGACCATCTGGTGTACTGTATTGTTCAGTTCTGATGTCTCTCTGTTTATTAGAGTAAATCTTCAACAGAATAATAGAAGAAAATTTTCCCACACTGAAAAAAGAAAAGCCCATACAAATACAAGGAAACTGAAGATGTAATAAAAAGCCTCCCAACTAAGAGAAGCCCAGGCCCAGATAATTTCACAGCAGAATTCTATAAAACATTTAAAGAGGTCTTACAACCATTAGAACTCAAATTTTCAGAAGGATACAAACAGAGGGAAATATCCCAAATTCCTTCTATGAAGTCAGCATCACTCTAATTCCAGAGTTGACCTATCCAAACGACTCAGTGGGGTATTGAAGTCCCCCACTATTAGCATGCTGGAATTAATCTGTGTCTTGAGGTCCTGAAGGATTTTGTTTATAAGCTTTGGTGTACCAGAGTTTGGTGCACAAACATTTAAGATTGTGAAAGCTTCCTGGTTAATTGCTCCATTGGTAAGGATATAATGGCTCTCTTTGTGTTTTCTGATTAATTTTACTCTGAGGTCTATTTTGTCTGATATTAGACTAGCCACACCTGCTTTCTTTTTGGTACCATTTCTTTAGAATATTTTTTCCATCCTTTCACTCTAAGGTGGTGTCTCTCCTTGAGGGTGAGATGGGTTTCTTGTAGGCAGCATACAGATGGATTCTTTTTCCTAATCCACTCTTCCAGACTATGTCTTTTGATTGGGAAGTTTAGACCATTAATATTTAAGGTTATTACTGAGAGATGTGTGTTGTTTCCTTTCTACTTATTTTTCATTTGCATTCTTTGTCTAGGTATTTATTTACTCTGTTATGATTTTGTTAATTTCTCTCTTGGATTACTTAAGGATAGTTTCTCCTTTCCTCTGTTCTTTGAATTGCTTCGAGTATTTTCTGAAATGTTGATTCTTTTTGACATGTGTCCTAGTTTGTCTTCCATTGCTGTGACAAAACACTCTGACCGACACCAACTTGGGGAGGAAAGGATTTATTCAGCTTACATCTCCTGGGTCACAGTTCATTACTTAGGGAGCCCAAGACAGGAACTCAGGGCAGGAACCTGGAGGCAGGAGCTGAAGCACAGGCCATGTTCACCGGCTTGCTTTCTCTCGCTCATGCCCAGCCTGCCTTCTTATACTGTCACTGCTCAACAATCAAGACGATACACCACAGATGTGGCCACAGGCCAATCCAATGGAGCCAATTCCCCAACCGAGGCTCCCTCAACCCAGGTGTGTCAAGTTGACACCAAAGCTATCCAGCACAACATGTGTTCTTTCATTTTGTTTATGTCATGAAAGATTTTCTTTCTCCTTCAACTATGATTGAAATTTTTGCTGGGTATAGTAGTCTGGGTTGGCATCTAAAGTCATTTATCTCTGGGGATACTTTGGTCCATGTTCTTCTGGCTTTCATAGTTTGCACTGAGAAGTCATCTGTAATTCTGATGGGCTTCCCCTTACATATAACTTGTTTTCCTCTTATGGCTTTCAGTATTTTGTCCTTGTTTTGAGCATCTAGTATTTTAACTAAGATATGGCTTGGGGAATTTCCTTTCTGATTTTGTCTATTTGGTGTTCTATGTGCTTCTTGTATTTGTATGGGTTTGTCTTTCTTAAGTGTAGGGAAATTTTCTTCTATTATTCTGTTGAAGATCTGATCAATACTGTTCCCTTGGGATTCTTCTCCTTCTTCTATCCCTATGATACAGAGGTTTGGTCTTTTCATAGTGTCCTGGTTGTTCCACTCTTTTGTTGTTTTAAAATTTTTCATAATCTTTACTTGAAGTTTCTAGCTGCACTATGTTATCCTATAGATCTGATATTCTTTTTTCTGATTCATCCATTCTGCTTCTGAGACTTTTTCCCATCCTTTCCTGATGAATGGATGCATACTCAATTTTCTTTTTCATTTCATCCAGTTATCTCTTCAGTATTTCCATTTCCTTTTGGAGCTTTTCATTCTCTTCTTGTAGCTCCTTGCTTCTCTGGTCAGTTTCTTTTTTCCTTTCAGTCTGAGATCATTTCAGTGTTTCCACTTCCTTCTGGAGTTTGTTATTCTCTCCCTCTAGTTCCTTTCCGAGTTTGTCAATCTCTCCCTTTAGTTCTTTCTGGAATTTATCATTCTTTCCTTCTAGTTCCTTCATGAGATTTTCATTCTCTCCCTTTAGTTAGAGAACTATTTGTTCTTTATAGTCTTTGACTATGTCTACATTTGTTCTTCTAAGGTCAGTGTCTTGTTTCCTTCCAGGGAGATCTCATTCTTTGGATCTTCTACAGAACTGGTTGAGTTCAGTGGGGATTTATTATGAGCTTTTCCCATATTGTTGTTTCTCTGTTGTGTCTTTGGTATGTGGATTTGGTACCCCCCCTTTTGTTTGTTTGTTTGGCACTTGTTGCTAGTCTCAAATGTTAATATGGAGGACTGGTTGGTCACTAAGTTTGCTTCCTACTGATTTCTTCCCCAGATTTGGCTCTTCAGCCTAGATCACTGACACTGCTGGATCATCCCAGCCACAGTAAATTACAGCACCAGCAGGTTATAATTTCCACCACAGTATCAGTAACTTGGTGGGTGGGGTGAGTGTTACTCCTTTGGCCTGCCTGACGGACCCCACCAGGCCAATGAGTGTGTGCGCTGCTGTCTGTCCTTCTATCCATGCAAACAGTTCCTCTCTGTGGTTCTAGCAGTGGGCGGCAGATGCCCAGGATGGGCAGCAACCTGTGTGCCAGATACCTACCTGGCCAGCAAGTGTCTGGGCTGCTCTCTCTCCTTCTATCCATGCACACAGTTCCTTAAACAGATTCTTAACCACCAATGAGACAGAAGCAGTCATTTAAAAATTCCTACATAAAAAGAAATGAGGAACAGATGAATATAGTGCAGAATTCTACCAGACATTCAAAGAAATAATAATAATATGCATCAAATTATTCTGTCAGATCATAAGAAACACTTGAAAATTCTGTTACTGAATTAAGGGTTATCCTAGTAACAAAACCAGACAAAAATGTACCAAAAACTAAAATATATGCCAATATCTTTGTTGAACACAGACACAAAAGGGCCAGAGGTGGTGCATGATCATAAGAAAAAAATCTTCCAGTCCTCTTGGAATTGGCTCCCATGAACTTCCAGCTGTGGTGTCAACATGTCTTCACTTTGCCTTTCTCTGATTGGCATAGTATGATCCTGCCTCTCAAGGAAAAAACTTTTTCTTATGGAAAAGTAAATATGTTGAAGTAGCAATGGAATGGGCAGTACACAATTGGGCCAACAATTTAGGAGTCATTACTTCTGATGTGTTAACTGCAGATGGGCCTCATAGTGAAGTTAAAAATCAATTAAATTAACCCTCGATGCTTATTAAAGATTAATATTACTGCTGTGCAGGCTTGGCAGTGGCTGCCATCTACGGGTCAAAAGACTGAAAAATACTCTAGAATTTGAGGGGGTCCTGAAGACGCATATGAAGATTTTGTCTCTTGCTTATTGCAGGCTATTAGCAGAAGGAGAAGAGGAGACATTATCGGTGATGCAGTGAGCCAAGGAAAATGATAACCAAGCATGCCAGGCTACCATACGACCTTTTAGGGGGGGGAACATTGTGTGATTACATCAGATTATGTGCTGATATTGGGCTTTCTAGTGTGCAGGAAGTAGCCATCACTGCCACTTTATTTTACGGCAGCAACAGTCACTTGGAGAAAAAAGATTTAATCAGCGAATGAAAAACAGAGCACACCAAACAAATGGATGTTATCTATGTGGTCAGTAAGATGATGTTGTCTAAGATTTCCCTAATACCCCTAACAATATACAACTACTGGGCTAGTAAAAGTAGATCAAAGTTCACTGCTACCAGACAAGCCCTGCTGGGGAACCTCTCCTGGCCAGGTGCGGTCCCCCCAAAAAAATAGCAGCTATGACGCAGAGAAGTTCCAATCTGTCAACTCCCTCCATAGCACTACTCCAGGTCTGCTACCCTGGACCTCAATACCACCTTTTACCTTGTTCTGACCCCAGAAATGGGTCCAAGGGCTCTCACTACAGAAGTATATGTGTCTCTCCCAGAAGAATTGGATTAACTGTGAAAGGGTCTAATATCTTGCTTAGGGTTATACATTATCATTGGACTAGAGAAATTAAGGTCATGGCTAGGGGATGTCTATATCACAACAGGACAGCCCCTGGCTTGGCTCATTATACTGCCTTTGGTGCCCAGGCAAGGAGATTGTAAGGACACTTGCAAAAGAGAAGAGTAGAGATTTGGTTCCTCTAATCTGGCATTCTGGACAGAAAGAGTAAGACTAGAGTACTCCACAATAACATTAATTGTTCAGGGATAATCTTTTCAAGGTCTTAGTGATACCAGAGATGACATTTCCGTTCTCAGCCTCCAACACTAGTCACTTGCATGAAGAAAACATGAGGCTTATACAAAGTGGAGTCACTTCAGGCACCACAAGGTTACAACCAGACTTGTGGGTCCTCACCACTGCCATGGGCAGGGTAAAGTTTGTGGGACTTCTGGCAAAAATGAACATATACGGTATGGGCACTCCATGATGGTTGGCCTCACTGCTTGTGTGAACCCTGCTCTAAGGTTACTGCCCAGAAAGCTGGTTATACAGCCAATTTCTACCTGAATCCTGGTGTTGTGCCACAGATAAATGTCCAGTTGTATTAATGCAACCCGCTCTTACCCTTCTGCCTTATTGATTATAAAACAATCTCCTTTTGTTATGGTGCTGTAATAATCCATGACACCTAGCATGGGGACTTGAGGCAGCAGGTTATTTTTGAGTTCTACTGGGGTCTTGTCAGTTCCTTCAGATCCCTTGGGCTCCTTAGTGCTACTATCTTTGCTATAGTCACTGCTGTGGTTAGGGCTGTAGCCACTACCACTGCTCAGGTACAGCAAATACACACTGCTCACTTTGTCAGCAGGAAAACCCACAATTCTTCTCAGAGAATCGAAAGTCAAGAGAATATTGATAAGAAAATAGAGGAAACTTTGGATGCCCTGGAGATGGTGGTTTTACTACTGTGGTACGAGGTACAGCCATGCAAGTCGAATGGCATCGTCAATGTTTGGCAATATATATATATAGTATATATTTTTTGCTTAATATATATAGATATATATGTAAAATTTCCCCCTCTAGTTTAATGAGTGTTCTTGGGTACTAGGGACTGGAAATAAGTAAAACAACACGTACAAGGGATATGGCATCATGTCTGTTTTAGTTCAGACCTAATATAATTCTAAAAAGATATTGCTGACCTTAGTGGTGTTGGATTATGTTTCCCTTAGAGAATGGGTAAGTGCTCCTCTATATCACCTTAAAGGTTTTAACCTATTACAACATACTTTTCCAATGATGTTAAGCTTGTTGGCATTGTGTGCTCTTCTTCAGATATCAGGGTTGTCGGGTGTGGGCAGGTCAGCTTTGCAGTGAGCAGCCAACAGGATATGGGAAGGCCTATTCTGGCTGGCATGGGGCAGAACCTGCAAAGGTCATTTCCTGGTAAACAGTTTCCAGGTATATGTCTTTCTTTTAGAAGTTCTGCTTGAGTTCTGCTGATGCAAATACATCTGATTAATGAAACTGTGATTACTGAAATTGCCTAGTTCAAAGGAACTTGTGGCTCTGTGTAGAACTTGGAGGTTTAAAGTAAGATGTCCTGCTTTGAACTAGGCATAAAAGCATTGTAATTCTGCAATAAAGTGGCTGTGTTTTGGCCCAGAGGATTCTGGGAGCTGGGAGCTGAGGTTCGAACTCAGAGGTTGTGGGCAACTGGTGCCCTAGTAGGAGCGGAGGCTGTGTAGAGTAGTGTTTCAGAACAGAGGATTTTGGGATCTGGATGATGTGGTTCGAAGTCAGAGACTGTGGACAACTGGTTCCTGAGCCTGGACAGAGGCTGTGTGGGCCAGCGATTTGCCCAGAGTATTTGGGGAACTGGGAGCTGACGTTTGAATGCAGAGGCTGCAGACAGCTGGTGTCCGAGCAGCAGGGAGGAGCATACTGGCTCTGGGGCTAATCAAGCAACCCAACAACCCCCTCCCCTCCCCCCACCTGCCAACTGGAACTCTGGAGAGAGTGGCTGGCAGCAGAGGGAATACAGTGCTCAGAAGATGTTATCTCGGTTGTTCCCCACCCAGTTCTTATGGAACAGAAATGGAAGAGTGAACTATACCTTCCAATATATATCCAAAATTGAAAACCTAAAACTTAGACAAGTCAACACTCCATACATAGGGAGAATACAATGAAAGCACCAGAAGGAATCAAGGAAAGGAATCCTTCAACAAGGTGAACAGGCATTCAAGATTCTCATCAGAATACAGGCAAAAGACAAACCACATGCCGAGAGCACAATGAAAGAACAATATGGGGAAAGTGCAGAATAACTCCACACTACCACACTAACTCCAGCGTCATCTGTGTGAGCAATGATGAAAGTCATAATAACGGACGAGGAGATATGTGCCTCACGAGGCTAGGCTCCCTGCTGGTCCCTGGCAGAGTACTCGGTCTCAGCTTCCAAGATCACGATGCACTACAAAGATGTTATGCTTTATGAGTGTTTGACTTTGTACACTGTCTTTTGACTCTCTTCCTGAGCTCAGCACAACCTCAGTCCCAGAAAAGAAACAGTTAAATGTGTCTGGAAATAAATTAGGCGAACAGAAGCCTCATGAACCTAAGTAAAATCATACAGAGATACAGCATTTAAAGGCTCCTTTTTCCTAGAAGTCCCCACAAAGATATTATAAATATTACACTGAGTGAGATCATAGGTTAGTTATAAATAATAAAAGTGTTTTTCCAGGTTTAATAAAAATAAAGGCTCAGTCTTTTAAGCAGGAAGCTACATCTAATAGAATTAGTAAGATAAAGTTTTAGTTACAGTTATGCATATTAAGTTGTAACACTTAGAGGCACATGTCGGGTTTTCCCCTTTAAGAAAAACAGAGCTAATTAAGAGGCCTTTTCAGGCTTGTGGCTTGAATCACAACCTGGAGATTACTAGGGGCCTTGGAAAAATTCTAGCCCCAGGAAGGATGAGAAACATCGAATTGGAACTTCAAAAGAAACAAAAAGTGTTTATGGCTTGTGATTTTAATACTGTTGTTTTATTGCTTATCTCCCCTGCCAAGACAGTGTGAGCAGTATACTGCGTGTAAACTTCCATTGATGTGTAAACTTTATCTGACTTGTTGTCCTTGTAAACCCAGGTGTGAATTCCTCTGGCAATAAGCCTTTTGTTCTTGAGGAGGTGCAAACTCTCTGCCTGCCTCCTCAGCCCTTCCCCCCTCAGCCTGCTTTCTCAGCCCGATTTTTCTGCTTGTGATATAAAAATTTGATTTGATCTCAGTAAAGACACACTAGATTCAAAACACTCTCTCTGGTGTCGTGTCCAATTATTTATTTCGCCTAACCTGTACCCTCCTGTACATCAAGTTCCTGATTACCCGCAGGTGGAAAAAATCCGGCTGGGTTGGTCTGCGGCACCACACCAAATTCTACAGTGCCTGTGGAGGACTCCTACAATGGGATCTCCCTAGAGGTAACCCAAGACACAGATCGTAGAATAACAATCACAAAATATTCAAAGAAATCATAGAACTAAGGGGAGAGAACGGAAAACTCAGAAAGGACCTAGAGGGAGACAAAGACAAACTTCAGAATGAACTAAAAGGAGAAAATGACAGACTCCTGAAAGAGCTAGTGGAAGAAAGTGACAAATTCCAGAAGGAAGTGGAAACACTGAAAAGATCCCATGCTGAAATGAAAAAGGAAAATGACGAGTGAAACAAGGAGCTACAAGAAAAGATTGAGTAGCTCCAAAAGGAAGTGGAAATAGTAAAGAAAACACCGGAAGAAATGAAAAAGGAAATTGAATCAAAAGGAAGGAATGGGAAAAAGCCTCAGAAGCAGAATGGAGGAAGCAGAACAAAGAAAGAATATCAGACCTAGAAGATAACACAGAACAACTAAAAAGGTCAAGTAAAGACTGAAAAATTTAAAAATACACAAGAGTGGAACAACCAGGAAATGTGGGACACTATGAAAAGATCAAACTTCCACATCATAGGGATAGAGGAAGGAGAAGAATCCCAAGAGAATGGTATTGATCAGATTGTCAACAATATAATAGATGAAAATTTCCCCCAAAATAAAGAAAATACAAACCCATACAAATAAAAGAAGCACATAGAACACCAAATAGTCTAGATGATAAAAGAACCCCCCTGCCACCATATCAGAGTTAAAATGGTAGGCACCCAAAATAAAGACAAAATTCTGAAAGCCACAAGAGAAAAATAAGTTATATTTAAGGGGAAACCTATTAGAATTACAGCTGACTTTTCAGTACACACTATGAAAGCAAGAAGAACATGGAGCAAAGCATTCCCGGTGCTAAATGACTATAAATGCCAACCCAGGTTACTATATGCGGCAAAAATGTCAATTCTAGTTGAAGGAAAGAGAAGCAACTACCCCCCAGGCACCTTGAAATAATAAAAGCAGAAATGCAGATGTAGAAACCTAGACAAAAAATGCAAATGGACAATAAGGTGAAAGGAAACAACATACACCTCTCAATTATAACCTTAAATATTAATGGACTAAACTCCCCAATCAAAAGGCATAGACTGGGAGAATATATTAGGAAACTGAATCCATTAATATGCTGTCTACAAGAAATCCATCTCTCCCTCAAGGATAGACACCAACTTAAAGTGAAATGATAGAAAAATATTTCAAGCAAATCATACCAAAAAGAAAGCATGAGTTGCTATTTTAATATCAGACAAAATAGACTTCAGAATAGAAGCAATTAGAAGAGACAAAGAGGGCCATTACATCCTTAGCAAAGGGGAAATTAACCAAGAAGACTTCACAATCATGAATATATATGCACCAAACTCCAGTGCACCGACCTTTATAAACACAACTCTATAGGACCTCAAGGCACAGATTAACCCCAGCACACACATAGCGGGGGCATTTGTGATTCATGTCAGAATACAGGCAAAGGGGGAAACCCACATGCCAGGGACACGATGAAGGAACAACATGGGAAAGGTGCAGGATAATTCCACACCAAGCTCTACCAAACCTGTGGGAGATTCCTACAGTGGGATCACCCTGGGCATAGCCCAGGACACAGATCATAGAGGAACAATTGCAGAAATATTCAAAGAAATCAAAGAACATAAAGAACAAGTCAGAGAACTAAGGAGAGAGAATGAAAAATTCAAGAAAGAACTAGAGGAAGTGGAAACACTGAAAATGGAAACCAACCAGGGAAGCAAGGAGCCACAAGAAGACATGGAGAAGCTCCAAAAGGAAGTGTAATTAGTAAATAAATCACAGGATGGAATGAAAAAGGAAATAGAACACTCCCCCAATCAAGAGGAAAGGATTGGAAAAAGCCTCAGAAATAGAATAGAGGAAGCAGAACAAAGAATATCAGACCTGGAAGACAACACAGAACAACTGAAAAACTCAAGTAAAGATTATGAAAAATTTTAAAGTACACAAAAGTGGAACAACCAGGAAATATGGGGCACTATGAAAATATCAATCCTCTGCATCATAGGCATAGAGGAAGGAGAAGAATCCTGAGAGAATGGTAATAATCAGATCTTCAACAGAATAATAGATGAAAATTTCCCCAAACTAAAAAAAATAGACAAACCCATACAAATACTAGAAGCACATAGAACTCCAAACAGACAAGATCAGCAAAGAAACCCCCCATGCCATATCATAGTTAAAATGCTAGATGCCCAAAACAAAGACAAAATTCTGAAAGCCACAAGAGAAAAACAACAAGATACATATAAGGGAAAACCCATCGGAATTACAACTGACTTCTCAGTGCAAGCCATGAAATCAAGAAGAACATGGAGCAAATCATTCCCAGTGTTAAAGGACTATAGATGCCCACCCAGGTTACTATACCCAGCAAAAATGTCGATTATAGTTGAAGGAAAGAGATAAGTCCTCCATGACATAAACAAGATGATAGAATACATGTCCAGAAAACCAACCCTTCAGAAAATACTTGAAGCAATTGAAAGGACAGAAGAGAGTAGCAACTATCCCCAAGCACCTAGGAAGAGAAATTAATAAGAACATAACTGCAGAAGTAGAAACCAAGACTAAAAATGCAAATGGATAATAAGGTGAAAGGAAGTGACATGCATCTTTCAATTATAACCTTAAATATTATTGGCTAAACTCCCCAATCAAAAGACATATACTGGGAGATTGGATTAGGAAACAGAATCCATCTACATGCTGTCTACTAGAAACCCAACTCACTCTCAAGGATACGCACCAACTGAAGGTGAAGGGATGGGAAAAATATTCCAAGAAAATGATACCAAAAAGAAAGCAGGTGTTGCTATTTTAATATGAGACAAAATAGATCTCGAAGTAAAAGAAATCAGAAGAGACAAAGAGGGCCATTACATTTTTATCAAAGGAACAATTGACCATGAAGATTTCACAATCATGAATATATATGCAGACATCTAGCCTAGTTAGCCAAAAGAAATAAAGAGCAACTCCAAATCAATAGAATTTGTGATGAAAGGGGAAACATCACAACAGATAATGAATAGATCCAGACAATCATATGGGAATACTTCAAAAACCTATTCTCTGCTAAGTTTGAAAACCTAGGAGAAATGGACGAATATCTAAAATCCTGGGAATCACCAAAGCATAACCAAGAAGAGATTGACAGCTTAAACAGACCCATAATATATGATAAATTGAAGATGTAATAAGAAACCGCCCAACTAAAATAATCCCAGGCCCAGATGGTTTCATGGCAGAATTCTATAAAACATTTCAAAAAGACTTACAACCATTATTACTCAAATTGTTCAGAAGGATTCAGGCAGAGGGAAATTTCCCAAATTCCTTCTATGAAACCAGTATCACTCTAATACCAAGACCAGGTAAGGGAGAACTATAGACCCATCTCATTAACAAACACGGAAAAATTCCTAACAAAATACTTGCAAACCACATACAGACCCACATCAAAAAGATCATCCATCATGACCAAGTTAGATTCATATCAAAGATACAGGAATGTTTCAGCATATGAAAATCAATAAATATAAATCACATAAATTGACTGAAAGACAAAAACCACAGGATCATCTCAATTGATGCAGAAAAAGCCTTTGGTAAAATCCAGCATCCTTTCATGCTTAAATTCCTATAGGGAATTGGTTTGGAGGGAGCATTCCTCAAAGTAATCAAAGCCATATACAGAAAACCCACAGCCAAAATCATCCTAAATGGAGAAGAGACAGAAGCATTCTCTTTAAAGGTAGGAACCTTGCAAGGATGCCCCTGTTACCACGCCTCTTCAATATATTGCTTGAAACACTTGCTAAGGCAATGAGGAAAGAAAAGGAATTTAAATGTGTACTAATTGGAAAAGAGGAAGCCAAGCTATCCGTCTTGGTTGATGATATGATTGTTTACCCAAGGAATGCTAAAAACTCCACCAGAAAGCTCCGAGAAACTATTAAGAGTTTCAGTAAAGTGGCTGGATAAAAAATTAACCTAGAAAAACCAATAGCTTTTCTTTACACCAACAACATTCAACTGAAGAAGGAATACAAGGAGACCTTCCCACCCACAATAGCGTCACAAACAATAAGATACCTAGGAACAAACCTAACCAAAGATACCAAAGATCTCTACAAAAAAGTCCCCAAAACAAAAACAACAACAACAACAACAACAACAACAAAAACCACATACCTTTAAACCCCTGAAAAAGGAAATAGAAGAAGACATCAGAAGATGGAAAGACCTACCATGCTAATGGATTGGGAAAATTAACATAGTAAAAGTGTCCATTCTACACAAACTAATATACAGATTCAACATAATCCCAATTAAAATCCCCAAGAGATTCTTCACAGGCTTGGAAAAAAGTCCTTAATTTCATATGGAAAAACTAAATACTCAGAATAGCCAAAGCAACCCTGAGCAAAAAGAGCCATACAGGGGGCATATATACCAGACTTCAAACTATACTACAGGGCTATAGTCATAAAAACAGCTTGGTACTGGCACAAAAACAGACCTGTTGACCAATGGAACAAAACTGAAGATCCAAACTTGAACACATACAATTTCAGCCACCTTATGCTTCACAAGGGGGCCCAATAAGACACAATGGAAGAAAGATATCATCTTCAGCAAGTGGTCTTTGCAAAACTGGATCACTACTTGTAGAGTAATAAAGTTAATTCCCTACCTCTAGCCCTGTAAAAAAGTCAACTCCAGATGGATCAAAGACCTCAATGAGAAACACCAAACTCTCAAGGTGATAGAAGAAAATGTTGGCAGCATCCTATAAGACATAGGTGTAGGAAAAGACTTCCTAAATCAGACAGCAGCTGTACAAGAAATAAAATCCACAATTGACAAATGGGACCTCATTAAACTCAAAAGCTTCTGTACATCAAAAGAAACAATCAAGGAAGTGAAGAGAAACCCCACAGAGTGGGATGACATCTTCACCACAGATATAGTTTATATATACTGGAAATCAATGCTGTGTCATTTATTTCCAGTATATATAAACTACTCAAAAAACAAAGAAAAAATAAAACAAATGAATCTCTCAAAATGTGGAGCAAAGAGCTGTATAGAGACTTCACAGGTGAGGAATTAGAGATGGCTGAGAAACATCTTAAAAAATGTTCAGCGTTGCTAATAATTTAGGAACTACAAATTAAAACCACTTTATCATCTCACTCCTAGAAGATAGGCTAGGATCAAGAAAACAAATGGTACCAAGTTCTGGAGAGGTTGTGGGAAAAGGGAACACTCATCCATAGTTGGTAGGAATGTAAACTTGTACAACCACTATGCAAAGCAGTGTGAAGAACCCTTGGAAGACTCAAAATGACCTTACAACCTGACCCAGTCACACCACTCCTGGGTATATACCCCCAAGACTCATCTTACTGCAGAGATACATGTACAGTCATCTTTATTTTAGCTCTGTTCACAATAGCAAAAACCTGGAACCAATCCAAATGCCCCTCAACTGACGAGTGGATAGAGAAAATATGGTACATGTACACAATGGAGTTCTATGCAGCAGTAAAGAAAGATGACATCATGAACTTTGCAGATAAATGGATGTAACTAGAAGAAATTATGTTAAGTGAAGTAACACAGTCCCAGTAAAAAAATGATGAATGATGTCACTCATCTGTGGATGCTAGTGCCAATTACCTAGCTGTAAGTAATTCTTGTGCATGGCCCCATGAGTTTTTGTCCAAGTAGTTGAGAGTGATGCATATTGGAAATAACATCATTATCATAATCATCATCATCATCATCCTCATCATCATTATCATTATCATCAACAACAGAAAAGACTGCGTCAAAGAACTGATTGAATTGGTGAACTTCTGCTCAAAACAGTAAGCTTCCATATTGAGAATTTTGAGAAAGACTGAGAAAAAGATGAAAAACATGTTTGGCAGAATGTGTGAGCTCTGGTGGGGTGGGGAGGTAGGGAGGGGGGACACGGGTCTAGATTTGATTAGTAACAATCCTGTACAAAAATATAGGTAATAAATAAATAAATAAATAAATAAATAAATAATAACAGAATAGAAAATTAACAAATTTCTTCCTTGGCACTCTTAAAAAAAAAGAAAGATAACCTCATGGACTTTGCTGAATGGAAGGAACTCAAAGCCATTATGCTAAGTGAAGTAACACAGCCCCCCCGAAAACAAATGGGGAATGGTTTCCCTCATGTGTGGATGCCAGCACCAAATCCTCCAATTGAACAACAAGCTGAGCAACGTTATTGTTATATCTCTTTCTATCTGAATGCAACTGCGATGTTATAAAGCAAATCTGTTAATGATCCCTAGAGATAACAAATGGGACTTCATTAAACTCAAAAGCTTCTGTACATCAAAAGAAACAATAACAGAAGTGAAGAGAAAACCCACAGAGTGGGAGGAAACCTTCACTGCAGATACATCTGACAAAGTATTAATTTCCAAAGTATACAAGCTACTCAAAAAACAAAGAAGCCGGACGTGGTGGCGCACGCCTTTAATCCTAGCACTTGGGAGGCAGAGGCAGGCGAATCTTTGTGAGTTCAAGGCCATCCTGGTCTACAGAGTGAGTTCCAGGACAGCTGGGGGCTTACGGGAGACCCTTGTTCGAAAAGACCAAAAAACACAAAACAAAAACAAAAAAAAAAACAACAAAAGAATAGGAGAAAAAAAGGAAAACAAATGATCTACTCTAAAGATGGAGCAAAGAACTGAACATAGACGTCTTCACAGCGGGGACTTAGAGATGGCTGAGAACCATCTTATAACTGTGTTCAATGTCACTAAAAATTAGGGAAATGCAAATTAAGACAACTCTAAGATATCATCTCACGCTGATACGACTGTCCAGGATCAAAAAAAAAAAAAAAAAAAACAAAAAAAAAACAACAAACAACACTATCAAGCACTGGAGAGGTTGTGAGGAACAGGGAAGATTTTTTATCCATTGCTGGTGGGAATGTAAAAATGTACAGCCACTATGGAACGCCGTGTGGAGAACCCCTTGGAAGGAAGACTCACCATCGAGCTTGCCATTTGCCCATATGCATATTATATGCCCAAGTCCTGGTTATATACCTCACAATAGACTCATCTTACTGTGAAATAACATTTGCACAGCTTTATTTATGCAGCTCTGACACAAACGCCAAAAAGCTGGAAGGAAACACCAGTGCCCCTCAACTGACCAGTGGATAGCGAAAATGTGGTACATGTACACAATGGAGTTCTATGCAGCAGTAAAGAAAGACACCATCACGAATTTTTCAGGGTAAAGGTGGAGCTAGAAGATATTGACATAAGTGAAGTAACACAGTCCCCGAAAAACAAAATGTGATATGCTATCCCTAGCTGTGGTTGCTTAGCACCATAACTAGTGTAAACTACTTTTTGTGGGCGGGATGCATTATTAAAAGAACAATAATAGAACGACTGCATCAGAAAAAACTGATGAAAATGGTGAATCGGGGGAGTGTGTGGGGGAGGGCGGGGGGAGAAAGACTAAGGGTGTATTATTCGATTCAGTATACTTAATTGACGTGCGTTCAACAAATATCCAATTTTGCCCCAGACTCTGTCTACAGGTTTACATGGTGTTTTAGATACTTCGTAAAAGTAAGTATGTGTATATTAAACAAACATTGGTTTAAATATTTGATTCAAAACACAATAATGCATCTGAGTTAAACGAGATATAAATGTTGTTGCCCACATTTTTTACTTAAAATCTATATATCAACAACTTTGGGATTGGCGCATACAAATTGTTTCTCTATAATTTTTCTGTTGTTACAGTATCATCTTAGCATTCTCTTTTCCCTGTAGGATGATTTACTTAAGGGAATTAAGTTTGCTTCCCCAAGTTAACCACATACAGTCACCAAAAACAGCTTGGGTGAATTTTTGGAGAAAATCTGCGCCTTGACTCCTGCCTATAGGTATGTGTAGTCTAACTGCCTTTTTGAGACTCACGGGTCAAAAAAATAAAAAAACCTTAAAAAAAAAAGGGGGGGGCTACAGCTTACACATGAAACCTTTTTGTCAAAAAAAAAAAAAAAAAAAAAAAAAAAAAAAAAAATCTAACTACGGGAAAAGATTTTGTATGTTCCACAGGTCAAAACATGTCCCACTTTAATGGCTGAGAAATAAAAGACACAGCTTTGCATTTGTAGGATGTACCAGGAATTACCAGCAGAAAGGTTGGCCATCTGAATCATTGAAGGGAAGAAATGTTTCAGATTGCTACAGACATCAATCCCCTCGGTGGATCCTACTTGTACCAAACCTGTTATAATGAGTCCTAATGAAATTACCTTCTAGGTGCTGCAAAGTTTTAATAGGAGAGGAATTTCTTACCTCCCCTTCATAGAACAAAGTGAATATGATGATGATGAAGTTGTTCTCTAACTGTAAATTGGAGCCACCTGTTGTAGAGGTAATCTCTTATAAAACCAGTAAAACTGCCTTCCTTAATTGACTAATAGACATAGGAACTGTGAAAAGGATTATTCTCTATTCAGAACCAAATATAATACTAAAGTGTCCTTATGTTGTGCATTTAAGCAAAATATATTAATACAGGAGAGCTCTGATATCAGCAATGGATATGTTGGCCAGGGGATCCAAGCCCCCCAAAAGGGTAAAGGCTTCTTGCCTGTAAACCGGGATACCTGCAAGAAGAGAGGCGATAAGGCCTTGCTTTCGAAGACCTGATGTAAGCAAGGGAAAGATGTATTGAGACCATACTTTCAAGTGTACAGTTGGTCTCTGTAATACCAGAGAGTGTTAACAAAGGCCACTAAACCAATAAAGCAAATATAGGTCTCCTTGAGTCAAGCAAGACTCCTCCATCACCACCAGCTACACCTCACCTGCCTGGATATACTGTGCAGCAGTGGCAATCTTATGTCTGTATATCCCAAATCTAATTGCCTATTAGCTCTCTCCTTGGAGGAATAATTCATGGCGGATGTCACAAGCTTACATCCTCTAGTGATTAGGAGATGTTATAAGCCACAGTAAGACCCTGTCATATTTTACAGAAAAAACGTAATTCATGGATTACATATCATCCAAACATCTGTGTCTATACTAAAGTAACCTACCATAACAATTAGTACTGTTTAAATACCTATATATATAATTGCTTGTGCTTCATTAGTAGGATTGAAAGGTTATTCCTGGGTAAACTATCAGCCCGTGAAAGGAAACAGCTAGAATTGACCAGAGTCCAAATTGACAGCTCCAGAGAAAGTAGACTGTTTTGCTTCTCATCCACCCGTGTCCCTTTTCTAAGTCTTGGGAACAATCTGCGGAAGAGGGGGCATGGTAGAATGTAAGAATGTAAGGGCTGCGATTGGGGTGAAGTGTGAAACTACAGCAATATAGGCTAGGCACGTATTTGATCAACTTCATTGTACATACAAGTCTCCCCAGCTGGATGGCGGGACATTTCGGCTGTGTGGGTTTGGGCACAACTGCTTGCAAAATGGTTTTACATGAAGGATGCTTGTACTCATAAATTATCACTTATTGTGAAAAAATGAAAAAAATAAATAATAGAAAAAATATAGGTAATAATAAATAAATAAATAAACAAATAACAGAATAGAAAATAAAATAACAAATTTATTCCTTTGCACTCTTATAAAAAAGAAAGATAACCTCATGAACTTTGCTGCATGGATGGAACTCGAAGCAATTATGCTAAGTGAAGTAACAAAGGCCCCTCACAAAAAGCAAATGGGGAATGGTTTTCCTTATGTGTGGATGCCAGCACCAAATCCCCCAATCAAAAGACAAGCTGAGCAATGTTAATGTTATATCTCTTTCTATCTGATTGCAACTGTGATGGGTGAAAAGTATATATCCACATTTTAGAGTAATATAAAATTAAAATGAAAAATGTGAGCTCCTAAACATATTTTGGAGTTAACACACTGTTTATTCTTGGAGGACATAACTCTGATACACGTATGACATTTATATAGGAATATTTTGGAGCAATACAATGGGGAGGGAACCACAACAACATAGGGACTGGGTCAAAGTAAGGACTGATATAGTTAAATTCTGCCCAAAACAATGGACCTTTACAGAGAAAAAGTTTAAAAAGACAGAGAAAGATGAAAGACATGTATAGCAGAATGCAAGATCTGTGGTGGGGTGAGGGGAAGTGAATGGGGAACGTGTTTAAATGGAACTGAGAAATGATATCTGAAATACACAAAACATCAATAAAAGTATTATTAAAAAAGGAAGGGGATATTTACTAAGACATGGCCAAAACCCAAAGGATAAGAGACTGTTCCCAGATGGGACACCTGTAACAATCAAATTTCTGTTACCCAAAATTTAAGGACTCTTTTGACTAGGGGGTGGAAACAGACTGTAAGACCCATAGGAGGTGTGGAGGGGGGTGGGGGTGAACGATCACAAGGAAGCAGAGTTTTCCAGGTCTCTGCAAACTTGCTCATGCAAACTTACACCAATGGTGACAGCATACCCAAGACACACACAAAGTCAAACCAAAAAAAATCAGCATATGACTGGTGAAATAAATAAGAAGCCCCAGCCTTAGCTGAGGAATTATTGACATCTGATTACTGCTGGGAGAAGGAGACTTGCTCTTCTTTAATGGAGAAATGTGACTCCATTGGGTGGAATCACACTGAGGGACACTTGGGTACACAAACATGGCTCAACCAGTCTTGCATGAAATCTGGGGTATTGGGGGTGAATATAGGGAAGGATGCCCATTTGATCATGATATATTGTGTGATATTTGCAATAATTCAAGTAAAACAGAGAGATGACTAAGAACCATTTAGGTGGCTTAGAGAGTAATGGCACTTACTAATAAGTCCGATGTTCTGGTCTTGATTCCTGGTTACATGCATGGTGAAAGGTTAAAACTGACTCCCACATCTTATATAATGGCTATCACATGAAGGGCATGCAAGGCACATAACCCCTCTCCTCCATATACATAAGTACAGTAAGTAGTAAAGTTAATACATAAAAAGAATGATGAATGGATTCAATAATTCTGTAATGTGAAAGACACCTCCAACAACAAAAATTCTAAACTTTCAAAGAAAGAAATTATAAAATTAACACCTACCCACTTGAAAAAGCCTTGACAAAGGCCAGCCTCTTTCAGTCTTTAAAGTCCTAGAGGGAATGGAGTGGAGGGCTCATTCCTCAGTGTAATCAAAGGCATATACAGGAAACACACAGCCAATTCATCATCCTAAATGGGGGAAAGACAGAAACATTCCTTTAAGGTAGGAAACTCGGAAGGCTTGCCCCCCTGTACCCACTCATCTTCAATATAGTGCTTGAACAACACTTTGCTAGAGCCATAAGTCAAGAAACAGGAAATTAAAAGGAGTTACTAATCGATAAAAGAGGGAAGTAAGCCTATGCCTTTTTGGTGATGTTATGATAGTTTACCTTAAGGATGCTAAAAACTCCACCAGAAAAAATTTAGAAATGATTAACAGCTTCAGCAAAAATGGCAGGATACAAAACAAACCTAAAAAAAAAAAAAACAGTGGCCTTTCTTTACACCAACAACACGCAACTGGAGAAGGATTCAAGGATACTTCTCCTCCCACTTATAGTAGCCTCAAAAAAAATACCTAGGAACAAAAATAACCAAAAACCACCAAAGATCTATACAACAAAATTTTAAACCTTTAAGAAAGAAGAAATTGAAGGAAGACATCAGCAGATGGAAAAAACTCCCATGCTCATGGATTGGGAGGATTAATATAGTAAAAAATGTTCCTACCTATACACTCTTGTATAGATTTTATGCAATTTCCCAATTAAAATCTCCAAGAGTTTCTCTTCACAGGCCTTTGGAAATAAAGTCCTTAAATTCGTCTGGAAAAAACCAAAGACCCCGAATAGCAAAACAACCCTGAAGAAAAGAGCAACAGAGGGCGATCTCTTATACCCGACTTCAACTACTACTGCATGGCTTTAGTCATAAAAACAGTTTGGCACCGGCACAAAAACAGACCTGTGACCAATGGAAAAAAACTGAAAATCCAAACTTCAGCACATTTACAATTTCAGCCACTCTCATATTTGACACGGGGGCCAAGAAACACAATGGAGAAAGGAAAGCTATTCTTCTAGCAATGTGCATGTTGCCCAAAGGCTGATCACCACTTGTTAGAAGAATGAAATTAAACACCCTTCTTACTCTCTCCCTGTACAAAAAGTCAACTCCAGATGGATTAACAACCTCAACGTGAAACCCAAACTATGACAGCAATAGAAGAAAAATTTGGGAGCAGAGTACAAGGACATAGGCATAGGAAAAGACTTCCTAAATCAGACAGCAGCGCACAAGAAATAATATTAAGGTCGACAACTTGGTAAAAATGGGACTTTTCAATAAACTTCAAAGGCTTAGTCATCCAAAAGAAACAATCCCTTACTGAGGGACCCGGCGGCGATGGCCAGAGGTTCTAGAGTAAGGACCATGTTCAGAGCGGCTGGCATAATATTTGTTGTTTTTGGATTAACCAGAAGTCACGTGCAAGTAAAGTAGCTTTGGAGCTGGAGTTTTCCCGGGCCTGAGGACTTTTGTGTGGGATGAGGGTGCTGGGCCCGAGGGTCCGGACTTAGTGTCAGGACAGGGCCAGAGTGGCTGCGCCTTTGGGGCGGCTACCCAGAAGTCACCTGGGAAAGTAGCTTTGGAGCTGGGTTTTCCCGGGCCTGAGGCCCTTTTTGCAGTACTCGGGCACTGGGCCAGAGGGTACGGAGATTCGGGACAGGGCCAATGCGGCTGCACCTTTGGGCAGGCTGCCCAGGGGTGCGGGGCTAAGATCCGCATATATCCCCCCCCCCCGCCATCGGTGCGCACTTCCAAGTTGGATTCTTTTTTTTTTTTGGAGAAGAAACTTCAGAACCAAGAAGAGAAGAGTTCTGGCTTTCAATAGCCAATTATAGCAACAACATGAAAAGTAGACAATCCATACCCATAAACAAGGAGGGGAAAGGAACAACAAAAAAAAGGCATTGAAGGAGGCAACGGCACAAAAACCTATACTGCTATTTGTGATCTAACACCACAACCGGGAATCCCACAGCCAGGGGGACACGACGAAGGGAGAACATGGGAAATGCACAGATTAACCCGCACCAAGCTTACCAAACCTGTAGGAGACAGTACAATGGGAACCCCCTTGGAGGAGACCCAAGGACCAGATCTTAGAGAATAATTGAAGACCTATGCAGAGAAATTTAACGAAACATAAAGAGGAATTTCAGAGAACTAACGAGAGCGAATGTAAAAAGAAACTCAAAAAGGAACTAGAGGGATACAATGACAAACATTCAGAAAGAACTAAAGGAAACAGACTTCATTGACAAACTTTGGAAAGAACTAGCGGGAGAAAAAAAATAAAGAATATAGAGCCCTGAAGAGAGGAGAATGAAACAAACCTAAAAGGACCTGGAGGGGTACAATGACAAACTTCAGGAAAGAACTAAAGGGACCAGAACCAACAACTCCGAAAGAACGAAAGAAAAAGAAAGAAACTAGAGGGAGAAAAAAAAGCTCTGAAAGGAAGTAGAAACAAAAGGAAGCCAACCAACGAAGTAAGTAGCACCAAGAAGAGATTCAGAAGCACCAAGAAGAGATTGAGGAGCTCAAAAAGGAAATGGAAGTTCTAAAGAAAAAAAGGATGAAATGCAAAAGGAATTAGAACACACATTCAATTCAAGAAGAAATGAAAGGACAAAGCTCTCAGAAGTAGAAATGGAGAAAGCAGAACAAAGAAATCACATCTGAAAGATAACACAGAGCAATAAAAAGCTCAATATAAAGACAATGAAAAAATTTAAAAAATACACAAAGTGGAACAACCACGAAATATGGGACACTATGAAAACGTCAAATGTCCATATCATAGGAATAGAGGAGGAGACGAAAGAAGACTCTCAAGAGAATACGTATTGATCATATTCTTCAACAACATAATAGATGAAAACTTCCCCAAACTAAAACTAGACACAAACCTATACACCTAAAGGAGCACATAGGACCCCAAACAGCCAAGATCAGAAAAGAATACACCCCAAGCCCATTTATCATAGCTAATATTGTTAGACTGCCTCACAAAAACAAAGACCAAATTCTGAGGGCTACAAAAAGGACAAAAAGTCACCATACAAAGGGAAAACCCATCAGACATTACAACTGACTTCTCGCCTTCAAACCATGAAAGCAAGAAGAACATGGAGCAACGCATTCCCAGTGTTAAGGGACTATGGATGCAATCCCAGAATACTTTACCCAGCAAGCAACAATGTTTCGACTATACTTGAAGGAGAGAGAAAGATCTTCCATGACATAAACAAGATGATGGATATACATGTCTGGAAAACCAAACTCTTCATTAACATACGTGAATCCAATTCAAAGGGCAGAAGAGAGAGCAACAATCCTCAAACACCTAGGAAAAGAAACTCATAAAAACCTAACCATAGGATGAAAATCAGAGGCTAGAAGCTCAATATGGATAATAAAGTGAAAGGAAGCAACATCCATCCTTTAAATTATTAAAAAACCTTAAATTTAATGGGCTAAATCCCCAATCAAAAGGATAGTACTGGGAGAACTGGATTAGGACACAAAAATCCATCTTATATGCTGTCTAGAAGAAGAAACCCATTCAATTTCAAGCTAGGCACTCAACTTAGGTGGCAAAGGATGGAACCGAAGTATTCCAAGCAAATGTACCAGAAAGAAAGTATGCGGGTTGTGGACTTTTTCTTAATATCAGACAAAATAGCCTTCAAACGCAAATAAATCAAAATCGACAAAGAGGGCCCATTACATCTTTATTAAAGAACAATGACGATGAAGATTTCACAATCCTAAATCTATACTGCATCAAACCACCGTGTGCACCAAACGTTTAGAAAAGAAATTCATTCAGGATCTCACGGGCAACCCAAATTAACCCCAAGCACACTAATTACTATGGGACTTCAATACCCCATTAAGTCCCCTAGACAGTCAACAGGACAAAGGATATACACCGAGGATATTGAAACTAAATGGACACAATAAACCAAATGGACCTTCACAGACACTATCGAATATTTCACCCCAAACGCCAGAGAATACACTTTTACTCAGCACCTATGGAAACATTCTCCAAAATAGACCATTATCCTGGGACACCAGGAAAACAAAACTCAAATAAATATAAACAGATTGAACTAATTCCATGTATTCTATCAAACCATAGTGCAATACAAAACTCAATATCAACACCAGAAAACCCTACATTCCTATAGGGAACACATGTAGACTAAAACACACACCCTCTTCTCGAATAATGAGTGGGCAAGGCAGAAATAAAGAAGAACATAAACACAGTCCTGGAACTGGAATGACAATGATAAAACAAACACAGCAAAATCTATGGGTCACATTTTTAAAAACAATTCTAAGGATGGACGGAATGTTTTCGAGCTCTAAGTGCTACATTGAAAAAAAAGAGAAAGAACACAAGTGAATTATCTAACCCTGCAGCTAAAAATTTTGAGAGAGACAACCAACAAATGAACCCTAAACAAAAAAAACAAAAAAAAAAAAAAAAAAAAAAAAAAAAAAAAAAAAAAAAAAAAAAAAGGAAATAGAAACAAAGAAAACCATACAAAAAATCAATGAATCCAAAAAAGTTGGTTCTTTGGAGAATAAACAAGATAGATAGGACCTCTAGCCCAGTTAACCCAAAGAAAGAGGGAACCAACTCCAAATCAATAGAATCTGTGACGAAAGGGAAAATATCACAACAGACAATTGAAAAGATCCAGACAACATACTGGGGCTCCTCAAAAACTTATATTCTATACGTTTGAAAACCTAGAAGAAATGGGACGGAACTATCTGAACTCCTGGGAATCACCAAAGGCTCAACCAAGAAGAGGACGACAGCCTAAAACTAAATAGACCAATAGTACAGGACGAAATTGAAGATGTATTAAGTAGCCTCCAAACCAACAAAATGCCCAGGCCCGACGGTTTCACGGCCAGGAATAATTTTATAAAATATTTCGAAAAGACTTACAAACTGTTTATACTCAAATGTTTTTAGAAGAATACAAATGGAGGGACTTCTCCCATATTCTTTTATGAATCCAGCATCACGCTACTACCAAAAACAGGGAAAGATAAACACAAACAAGAAATGAAACTATAGACCCATCTCCCAAATAACACAGAAGATGCAACATCTAAAACAGGATGTCTGGCAAAAATCGCATATAGACTCATATCAAGAAGATCATCCACATGACCAAATTGGATCATACCAGAGAGGTCGCGGGATGTTTCAACATACGAAAATCAAACAATAAAAATCATCAAACATATATGTGGACTGAAGGCACAAAAAACACACTATCCTCTCAATTGATGCGGAGAGAGAGAGAAGCTTTGGACAACCAATCCAGATTCCATTCATGTTAAATCCCTGGAGGGAATTGGTTGGAGGGAACAGTACCAAATGTAATCAAAGCCATTATACAGGAAACCCACGCCAATATCATTCTGTAAAATGGGAAACGACAGAAGTATTTCCCTTAAAGGTGGAACCCAGCAAGGCTGCCCTTTCACCACTCCTTTCTTTTATTTATTTATTTATTTATTTATTTATTTATTTTATTTATTTTCTTATTTATTTATGTGTGTGCATGTATTGTCTGCATGGAAGGTTTGTGCACCCGTGTCGGCAATGCCACAGAGGTCAGAAGAGGGCGTCGGATCCCCTGAACTGGGTTCTCCTGGAATGGAATTGGAGTTACAGACGTTTCTCAACCGCCATGTGTCGTGCTGGGGATCAAAACCCGGTGTCTTATGGCAAGAGGCGGTAGGTGGTCTTAACCGCTTTACTAGGGCTATTCTCTTTCCAGAACCCCACTACCCCTTTTCAAAATAGTGCTGGAAACACTTGCTAGGGCAATAAGGCAAGAAACCGAAATTAAAGGAGTCTCTAATTGGAAAAGACGAAGTCAAGCTATCCCTTTTGCTGATGATACGATTGTCTACCTAAGGGATGCTAAGAACTCCACCAGGAAAATCCTAGAAACAACCGATAAGAGCTTTGGTAAAGTGCAGGATACAAAATAAATCTAGAGAAAAATCTAGTCGCCTTCTCTACACCAACAACATGCAATTGAAGAAGGACTACAAACAGACCTTCCCACTCACACTCGCCGCAAAAAAAACAATAAAATTACCTAGGAACAAACCTAACCAAAAGACACCAAGGATCTGTACATCAAAATTTTTAAACCCCTGAAAAAGAAATTAGGAAGACATCAGAAGAGGACAAACCTCCCATGCTATGGATTGGAAAATAAATACAGTAAAAGTCATCCTACCCCAACTAGTGTACAGATTTAAGCAATCCCAATAAAATATCTTCCCAAGAGTTTTTTCACAGGCTGGAAAAAAATCCTCCAATTTCACTTGGGAAACAAAAAAACCAGACGCGAATAGGCCAAAGCAACCCTGAGTGATAAGAGCAATACCGGGGGGGATCTCTATACCAAACATCAAACTATTTTACTACAGGGCCTATGTATTAAAAACAGCCTCGGACTGGCACAAAAACAGACCGTTGGACCAATGGAATAAAATGAAAGATCCAAAACTGAGCTCATAAATTTCAGCCACCTCATATTGACAAGGGGCCAGGAAGCGGACACAATGGAGGAAAGACAGCATCTTGCCAGTACGTGGTGTTGGCAAAACTGGATCACCACGGTCAGAAGAAAATGAATTTAAATTAAACCCTCCTATCTCTCACCTGTACAAAAAGTCAACTCCAGATGATCAAAGACCTCAACAGAAACCCCAAACTCTGGAAGTGAATTAGAAGAGAAAACTTGGCAGCCGGGTGGGGGGGGGGGTACTAAGACATAGGAGTAGTAAAAGACTTCCTAAATCATGAAACCAGCTGCACAAAAAGATCGATAATTGACCAAATGGGGATCTCATTAAACTCTAAAGTTTCTGGACATCAAAAGAAACATAAAGGAAGTCAGGGTGAAGAGAAACCCCCAGAGTGGGAGGCAATCTCTCACTGCAGATACACTGACAAAGCATTAATTAATTTCCAGACTATACAAGCTACTCAAAAAAACAAAGAAGAAAGAAAAACAATGAATCACTCAAAAAATTGGAGCCAAAGATTGCAAATAGCGGGGACTTCACAGAGGAGGAATAGATGGCTGAGAAAGAAAAACCTCTTCAGACGTGTTCAACATGCTGATAATTAAGGAAATTCAAAACTAGCAACCATTTTACAATTTCAACTTACCCCAATAAGATGGGGTATGATCAAGAAAACAAATGATTACCAAGGGTGGAGAGTCGTGGGGAAGGGAAATCTCGTATCCACTGCTGGTGGGAATGTAAACTTGTACAGCCACTATGGAAAATCAGTGTGGAGAACCCCCCCCTAGATAGACTCCAAAATGAGCCTCCCATTGACCAAGTCATACCACTCCTACTGTATATACCCACAAGAAACATCTTACTGCAAAGATACGTGCACAGCTATTATGGCTTTTTGCAGCTCGTTACAATAGCAATCAAAAAAACTGGAATGGAACCAGCCCAGGTGCCCTCACCTGACGAGTGGATAGAGAAACTATGGTACATTGTATACAACGGAGTTTCTATCAGCAAGTAAAGAGGGACAACATCGTGAAACTTTGAGGGTAAATGGATGGAGCTAGAAGACATTATGTTAAGTGAAGTAACCACAGTCCCAGAAAAACCAACGCCAAATGGTGTCCCTCATATGTTGCGTATTGCTAGTATGATAACCCAGATATAATCTCTTCTCCGTGGGAGGGAGAGGGATGCATAGTACAAGAACAACAAGAGAAAGACTGCATCAGAAATAACGCCGAAATGGTGAATTGGGAAGGGGTGATGGGTGGGAGAGTTGGACCCGGTGTATATTCGATTATGCATATTTAATTGATGTGCGTTCAACATGTGCCCAGTTTTGCCTAGACACCGTCTACAGGAAACATGGTGTTTAGGACTTTATAAAAGGTAAATCTGTGTATATTAAACAAATGGTTTTTACAGACTCTGCTAAATAACCGGTGTAAGCAGCGCGTTTAAATGGCGATAGCAAATCGCTGTTGTCCACATTTTTTACATAAAATGTGTAGAGCACTAACTTTGGGATTGGCAAATAAAAATGTTCTCTATCAGTGTCGCCCGCGGGTTGGACCAGTGAGCACCTGGTAAGCAGTCTCTTAAAGATGATTTTTAACGTAAAAAGTGAAGTTTGCTCCCCAAGTGAATCATATATAGTCACCCAAAAACAACAAGAGCATTTGAGGAAATCTGGGCCTTGATTCCACCCGATAGTTAATATCATTACAACTGTCTTCTGGAGATTCAGGGGTTAAAAAAAGGGGTGGGGGCGCTCCAAGTAGACAGGACACCTTTGGTCAAAAAACCTTGCAATCCAATCATAAATACTAATATTGGGGAAAAGGAGTTTGGGGGTCCCAACATAGACAAAATGTCACCAACTTAATGGCTGAGAAAGAAAAGATACCGCTTTACATTGTGTAGGATGCACCAGAAATAAACAAAATAAAAAAAAAAAAAAAAAAAAAAAAAAAAAAAAAAAAAAAAAAGCCTCAGATTGCTATAAACCCCGAACCCCTCTGTGGATCCGGACTGGTATGACTATTTTCGATTATATGAGTTTCTAATAAAACTTTACCTTTTACATGTTCGCCACGGTTTTGATATGAGAGGACCTTCTGCATCCCCCCCAAGAAAAAGGAGATAATATGATGATGATGAGGTCGCTCTCAAACTGTAAACTTTGGAGACAAACTATTATAGTGGTAATCTCTTAATAAACCAGTAAAACTGCCCTTCTTTAATTGACTAACAATAGGAGGTACATAGGAATTGTGAAAAGTATTATTCTCTGCTCAGAACTAAATATAATACTATACGTCCTAGTACTGCACTTAAGCCACAATATATAATTACAGGAGTCTGACAGTCAGAAGGGATTATCTACCAGGGTAGATGTGGCCGGGCATCCATGGCCCTGAACAAACAGGTTAAAAGGATCCAATGCCTCTAATCTGGGATTACCTGCAGAAGGAGGGCGGCAATTAAGGCCCTGTGCTCGAAAGTGACCTGACGGTTAACTAGGACAGCTGTATTGAGGACCACACATGCACGTCGGTACATTGGTTCCTCTGAAATACCAGAGGTGTTATCTCAAAGGCCCACCTACCTAAACCCAATAAAGCAACCATAATACGGGTCTTCCTGGAGTCAAGGCAAAGATCACGTTCAGCACCAGACTACACCCCTCACATGCCTGGAAATACTTTGTAGCAGTGGCAGCCATATGGCCTGTATATCCCAATTTTAATTGGCTATTGGCTCTTCTCCCTTGGGGAGGACATTAACCCATGGTGATGCCACAAGCTTACAGCCTCCTACAGGTTAGGAGATGTTAAAGCCACAGTAAGACCCTGTTCATATTAAACAGGAAAAATAATGTAAGTTCCTGGATTGAACAATTCACTCAAAACATATGTGTCTAAACCAAAGTAACCTAACATAACTATTAGTGCTCTTTTAAAATAACTATATATCTAACCTGCTTGTGTTCATTAGTAGGATCGGAAAACTGGGTTATTCCTGGACAAAACTGTCAGCCCATGAAAGGAAAAACCAGAATTGCCCAGAATCCAAACAACACTCCAGAGAGAGTGGACTCCGTTCTGCTTCTCATCCACCTTTGCCCCTTTCCTAAGCCTAGGGAAAAATCTGCGGAAGAGGGGTGTGGTAGAATGTAAGGGCGCCGATTGGGGTGAATGGTGATGATGAAACTACGAAATGTTGTTCGGACACTCATTTGGTCAACTTGATTACACACACACACCCCTCAGCCCCTGTGGATGTGCGCAGCTGTGGGGGTTTGGGCCACAACAGCCTGCAAACGGTTTCATATGGAAGGATGCCTTGTCTAACTCAGGATCTCCATTTATAGCAAAAAATGAAAAAAAAAACTGACAAAAGATGTCAGGACATTTATGACAGAATACATGATCTCGGGATGGGGTGGGTCGTGAGGGGGGAAGGGAAGGGAAATAGCTGATCTGAATTGGAAAATAAAGTATGAAATGCACAAGCACCAGTATAAAAAATAAATTTTAAATTAAAAAACAAACAAACAAAATAAACAATCAAGGACTAAGTGAGAGAAATCCCACCAGCGGCGGCGTAAACATCTGACACGCATTGATTACAGGAATATTATAAGCTATCAAAAAACCAAGAAGAAAGAAAAAAAAAAAAAAGGAACCCTCACTCAATAGATCGAGCAAAGAGTGAACAGAGACTTACAGTGAGGATTTAGAGATGTCTGAGGAAACACCCTAAGAAGTGTCAAACATCACTAATCATTAAGAAAATTGCAAATTAAAACCACTTAAGGTATCATCTCACTCCACAATAAGGGTGGCTACGATCAAGAAAAACAAAATAATACCCCACGTGTCTGGCGAGGTTTGTATGGAAAGGGGAACTCTCATTCTCTGCTGGTGGGAATTGTAAACTCGTACAGCCACTTTTATGGAAGGGAAGCAGTTTGGGAGAATCCCTTGTGAGACTTAGACATGAACCTGCTACCGACCCCAGCCATATTCACTCGCTCGGGTGTATCCGACGATTCACCCCACCACAGAGATACAACATTGGTCATATTTATTTTAGCTCTCTTCACATAGCAAGGGGCTGGAACCAAACCAACTAAAATTTGCCCCTCATACTGACTAAGTGGATAGAGTGAACATGGGTGGTAATCTATGCAACGGATTCTATGCAGCAGTAAACAAGATGACATCATGAGCTTTTTTTTGCAGGAAAATGGCTGGAGCAGAAGAGGGAGTGAAGTAGTAAACACATCCTCGAAAAACGTGAATGGTATCCTCATGTTGGGCTTTGCTAATGGCCACCAAGACCATCGTCATAGTATGTCTTGTGCACGGCCCCTTTGAGCTTTTGGCCAAGCATTTTCTAAAATATAAAATAAAATAAAAAAAACAACAACAACAAATCAACAAAAACAACTAACAGAAAAGGACGGCAGAAAGAACGGACGGCAAGGAACACAGGATCCGGGCCGCTAAAGCAGGCCAACTCCCCACAGGGAGACGAGCGAGAAAGGACGGAGCAAACGCGAGGAAAAGCAGGGGCGGGCATGAAAGATACGGAGCGTGGGCAGTGGGCAGTAGGTGGTGAGGAACCACAGGGCGAGATGGGGGAGAAGCGTGGACAACACAGAGTAGGAAATGCAAGCAAGGCAAGACAAGCAACAATAACACACACCACCACAGAAGTAATTAAGAAAATTGTGGATTGGAAAAATTGCAGGGGAACGGTCAACATAGGCGACCGAGGATGCAAAGGGCAACGGGACAGGAGGAAAAGCATCAAGGCACTTCCAGAAGAGGTAGGTTTGGGATGAGAAGGCGTGTGAAAAACCTGTGTTAGAGGCAGGTGAAAGGCGATCTCGGAAGAGGCAAATACGATGAAAGTGCGGGGTAACATAGGCCGTCGTCCGTAAATAAGAAAGATATTTTGACGACATCATTTAGAGATTTCCTCTAACAAGGAACCTTGATAAATTCAGTTTAATACTTATAATCTGTTCATATAGCAGCAAGCTTGTTCGCTCGTGGCCGTGTGGGCTGTTTGTCGTAACTTCAGTCCTAGTCCTGACATCAATGTTCAGGTATGGGTCATACTCGATGAAGTGGGACCTTCAAATACAATAGATCACTAGTATATAAATAATATTAGACCTAAACATAGTAATATAATAATGAACAGTATATATAATATATAATATATTAATATAATATATCATAGTATATATATATTATATAATTCTATTATATATATAGAGAAAACTAAGAATGGCTTTTTTCTTTTATCTATATTCTCTTCTTCTTTTAATTTTATTTTATTTTGGCATGGGTATGAGTGTCCTGTCTGCATGTAGGTTTTGTGTACCCATGTCGTGCAAATGCCATCATGAGGTCAGAAGAGGGTCTTCTTGGATTCCCCTGGAACTGGAGGAGTCCCCTGGAAATTGGAGTTACAGATGGTTCTAGCCCACATGTGGGTGGCTGGGGATCAAAACCAGGTTCCTCTGCAAGAGCAGTTGGTGCTCTTAACTGCTCGGCTATCTCTCCAGCCCCAAAATTCGCCTTTTCTAAAGCCTTTCAGTGTCATTATATGTCTACATACACCCCCTCTGCCCTACCCTCCAGTCCACCCCCTTTATTATTTCCTACACTATTATTCCACTTTCTCCTTTATCTACATCCCCTTCCAGAAAGCCTCTACTCACATGACCATTTTTAAACACCTATGATGTCGCGGATTGTTCAAATTGAAAACAGCATATTTATACATTTAAAAGCTGGATTGACTATGAGAGAGAACCTGCAGACAATGTCTTTCTGGCTCTGGCTTCACCCATACCAAGTTGATTTGTATAGATTTTCCATCTATTTACTGCAAATTCTCATTTTTTTGAGCTGAATAATGATGTCAATGTGCATAGCCTATTATATATATATTATCATATATATATTATATATGATACTGCATTTTCATTATCACTCATCAGTTGCTGGATCATTCTAATCGTGTTTCCAATTTCTGGATTTGTTATTAAAAGTGCCCACAATTGAGCTGGCAGTGGCCGACACCTTTAATCCCAGCACTCAGGAGGCAGAAGCAGGCAAATATCTATGAGACCAAGAACCGTCTGATCCATGTACTGAGTTCCAGGGGCCCCGCTTGAATTATAAGGACACTGTCTCAAAAAGACCAGGAAAAGGAGGATGGCAACTGTAAATATGGATGAACAGGCTTTTATCTAGCCGGGAACCACCAGTCTTTCTTTAGGCGTTTACATGCTCAAACTTTGGTTGTCCTGGATAGCTTTAATGTCGAATTGACATACCTGGGTTGAGCCTCCCTTGGGGAATTGGCTCCATGTGATGGGCCTGTGGCCATCATATCTGTGGAGTATTTCTTGATGTTGAGCAATAAGGGAGGGCCCAGTCCACAGTAGGCAGCGCCTCCCCTGGGTAGTTTGTGGTATTGTATAGGAAAGCAGATTGAGTATGGGTCAGGGGAACAATCCAGGAAGCAGTATTCCTCCATGGCCTGGATACAGCTCTGGCCTCTATGTTCCTGCCCTGAGTTCCTATTTTGGGCTCCCTCAAGTGCTGAACTGTGACTTGGGAGATCGTGAGCCAAATTAAACCCTTTCCTCCCCAATGTTGGTTTTGGTCACATGTTTTGTTACAGCAATTTTAAAAGCAAATTAGAACAGGTGGTAAGTTTGGATCAAATGGAACAGGAATTTCTAGCTTTCAGAGGAATCTCTAGACAAGTATATCCTTGTAGTTGCATGAAATTTCACCCCTACCAGCAGTGAATCAGAGATCCCCTTACCCCACATCCTTTCCAATATTTTTTAATTAATTAAATTCTTATTCTTCTGTTTATGAGCTAGTGTCAGGAAGTAGTTTGTGCACCCGTGTCATCAATGCCACGGAGGTCAGTAGAGAGTGTCAGATTCCCCTGTAACTAGAGTAAAGATGGTTCTCACCATGCCATGTGGTTGCTTGAGAATAGAACACGGGTTCCCTCTGCAAAGCAGCGGCACTCTAAAACTTTGAGCCATCTCTCTCCGCTCCCCTTTCAACGTTTTTGTTGTTTGTTTATATCTGGGCTCTAATACCATCATGGCATTACTGCCAGGAATCTTGAATGCTTCTTGGAGCAGTCCCAGACTTTGACTACATACAGACACATTTTTAAAATACTCGCAACCAACAAGGCCTGTGAGTCTCTAAGCCGACCTAGTAACCGCCATTTTTACTGAGCAACCACCTCAAAACCGTCCATGATATCAAGAACCCATAAGGATTCACCAGGCTGGAGAGATTGGCACAGTGGTTAAGATGCCATCTCGGGCTCTGTCTTGCAAGAAGAAGACAGGATCAGTTTCCCTGCAGCATTACATGTGGCAACAATAAAAAACTGACTTACACTTAAGACGCAAGGGATCTGAGACTGTTTCTGAATACTGTGGGACTGCAAAATCAGAGTCATTACACACATGCAGGCCAAATACAATCCTGATAAATAAAAATAAACTACTATAATAAATCATATTTTTAAACGAACCTTAACAACGTCTCAAAACTCAATAGTTCAAATATAATTGGCTTAACACAGGACCACTTTTTTTGTCCTTTTTGAGGCAGTGTCTACTCTGTATATCCGATGACCTGGGAACTCGCTATTGTAGACCAGGATGGCATTGAACTCAAAAAGATCTA